>QLOH01000786.1:0-444842 GCA_026901365.1 Sesbania bispinosa | reverse complement strand
AGAGAAAGAGGGGGAGGAGGAGAGAAAAAGAGGATAAATGAGGAAGAATTTTTTTATCTTATCCTATCCTATCACTCCCTAACTCAGCTCCCCCATCAGGATAAGAATTACACTAGAAGGAAAGGATAAGATAAGCAACGGGATAAAGTTATTATATCATATTGGTTCAATAAACACATATAAGTGATAGGATAGGATAAAGTTATCATATCCTGTCTCTTATCATGTGCATCAAAAGGGCCCTTAATGGTTTAGTACCACCAACTATGTCATGTGAATCATTATGGTCCTCTTTCCCTAACAGAGTAATAATTATAAGATGAGCACCTCGGCTATCAGAAGTCAAAAACAAATGTTCAATATCTCTAACTTGAGCTTTAATGATAGTAGAAAATTGCAAAAGTTACCATAATTAGAAGGATTAGTTATTTTATACTACTAATTTTTCCTTCTTAACAAGTGAAATAGATAAAGTATGGTTGACCAGCGAATGGTTATATAGTTATTTTTTTTATCTTTTCATGTATGTAGATAATTATTTTGGAAGACACTGAAGAATATATTACTTATATTCCAAAGGAAGAGTATATTAGATTTATTATGGGCAAATTTACATTCTTCCAAATAGAAGCATATTGATGTCAAAATTTTAATGGTATGTGTATTTGTCATCTACTCATGCATATTGTGAGAGAGGAGCCACATTACTTTTTGTGCCTCTACCTTAAATGATACAGGTAAGTAGAACTCTAAGGGTGTGTTTGTGAGTTTAGAGGGTAGGGAAAGGGAAGGGTTAGAGGGAGAAGGGAGGGGAAGAAGAGGAGGGAAAAACTTTATAAAAATACTCAAACTCACAAACACAAAGGGGGGAATGGCTTCCAATAAACCCTTCCCTTCCCCTCCAAAATTTAACTCACAAACATACCCTAACCAAATTATAAGAGACAATTGATTGGTTAATGAACCATTTTCTTTAATTAAGTCTGAGAGTTATAAAATGAGGGGGTAGAAGGAAATCTCCAATACATTTAGCTATCATAACTGAACTTTGGGGAAAATGACTTTTAAATTTACTTTACTTTGGCTCTCTGAGTGCTCATGGCTACATGCAAGAGCTAATTATTGGTGGATGTGTTGTTGATAGAACAGAAGCTCGTATAGAGCAAAACAACTAAGATTGTCTCTCAATGTAAAAACAACTGAAGTGGACAGTTTAATGTAACTCTTGGCAAGCAATGTGTCCATAGAAATTGTAGAAACATCCCATTGTCTATAGTCAACTTCCAAAATAGCAAAAACATATGACTATGCAGAATAGTGGAAATTTATGTTAATATTAATTGAAATAGATCTTCGTAGTACTGTTTTTCTCTATAGCTTGTGGAAATATATTGTGTTATTATTCCATTTTAAAATTAAGACAGTGTTTGTGTAGTTGGAGATGCATGATGAATTGGTTCAGACTCAAGCTTTTTGTTAGGCATTGTAGTTTAATAATGTTGGCCTTATTCCTTACTTTTAAGATACCTTTTTTATGTTTTGTATTTAATTTTTTCACTACAGGATTCTAGCATGAATCGGATTATCCATTTGGACATTGATGAGTTGATACATCATGCAGCAACTCAAGAGCACACATTTAGTCAGTTTCCACGTGATGAATGTTGATATGGTTATTTTTCCAAATTATATGTGAGTCAGGAGTTATATTTTGATCTGTATGTTACTATCATTCGATATAGTTAGCTGATCAAATTGTATTCTTTTGGCCTCTTTGATATTGGGCGGTTAAAATGAACTGTACCATACCATGAACTGTACTGCACTTTACAAAAAAAAACGAACTATTATTGCAATTCAAAGAACAGGAAAAATGAAAGTTAATTCTTTTACTGAACCATTTTTCTTGAGCAGTAGTAACAAAACCAAAGCAAGTTCAAGCGAGCAAGCCCTGTTAATATTAACCCCCAAGGGAGATGTTTCTTATAGTCTGAGCTCAGGTCTAGCCCCAGAGATAGAGATAAGACCTCGTCCTATCGTGTAATGTAGGTCATGCATATTATTAGAGCTGTTTATTGAGATTTAGTATGATAGAACTTGTCCCTATATATGTTTAACTTGTATCTGTTGTATTTCATTTTCATGCTTACCTACACTGCCTATTGCATGCTATACTCACTAAGACTCTAGTCTCACCACACGTTTTGTGGTTATCTTTTAGATGCACAGGTTCCACCCCGGTCAGGGTAGTGAGCGTGGAGGTGCTCGGGAGTCCCTAACTATTTTGACGTGTATAGTTATTCAGATGTGATGATTAGAATTATTATTGTAATATTTTGAGGGATATATATGAAGGTACATGTGCAGGCTTCAGGACTTTCTATTTTGTTCAGGGGACATGTATGGGGTATCCCAGTTGATGTATACAGTGATTGTTTAGTTGAGCCCTTGAGGCATTTATATATTCAACTTATGCTTTCATATGTTGTTTGAGCAATCGTTAGATGCTTAAACGTTATACGATGTTTGTTTTTGCGATATTTAAAATGACGCAAAATAATTTCAGAAATTCAGGAGTTCTGCTTCCAACGAGCTTAATTCTTGGATTTATATATTAGGACGTTACAAACCACACAGGTGGAAGCCTTAGGCTGTGAATCCAACTAAGGAAAGGGAAGTTAGAAGTAGTAAGAGGACTTGGGGGTTTGAGTGTGAATTTGGATAAGAAGTAGATAATGTATTAAGAGCTAACAATTTTAAGAGAACTTAAAAGGAAACTCAGGTGTTAAGCCAAACACAATTGTGGAACTAACTTGGAAGATACCACACCTTAAGATAGAGAGAATTATAATGGTATAAGAATGAGAGAAGGAAGTTAGACGTCGAAGGAGAATTTAGGAGTTCGGGGGTAGAATAAGAGAAAGATCAATGATTCATTTAGAGTTTAGAGTGTTAGAGGGAATTTAAGGGTGGAATCAAGAGTTAAACTCTAAATGCCTACTTTGAAAAGACTTGAGAGAAACCAAGTTAAGATTAAAAAATGTAAATTATAAAAGTAAAGGAAAGAAGAGGGATAAACTTTGACTAAGAAAATTGGGGTGAATTGGTGATTTATATCATTGTTCACATGGTAGGTACCCCGTTGGGCTTTAATCAAGGTTGTTGCTCAATTTCGAGTTTTAAGCCTAATGATCTTGGTGCACTAATGTTATGATATCTAGAGTTGTAGGTGTCCAATTGAGGTGATTCCACTTGCATTTGAAAGCTAAGATCCAGGGTTTCATTTTGATATGCTACTTAATAGTATTTCGATCTCATTTGCACCTTCAAACATGCTTATTCTTGGTCAAGTAAGAAATAGCTCGCTCGAGCGAGGATATCAGCAGAATTCAGGGGGTTGGCAGAAAGCATGCTTGCTCGAGCGAGCGCGCTCATTTTTGTGAGCCCCAACTCAAAGAGTTTAAGTCTGATCATAGAAAAGATTCTCTTCAAGCGAACCGGCCTATCCTCTGTTGGGGGTCTGCGAGGTGGTTGGAACAAAGACACATTTAATTGTGTTATTGGGAGAACCCGAGTACTCTCTTTCGGATCCAAGAAAGAGCTCTCAGAGATCTTTTTTCCTTTTGGAAGATATAACATTTTTTTTAGAATAAGTTAGAAAAAAAAGAAAGAGAAAGAAGGAAGGTGGATTTAGCCTCGGTGAAACTCGGAATTTGGCCTCCATACTAGAAAGAATCGCAATAAATCTTTTGATAACATGGATTCCTATTGCTCAATGATATCCCACGATCAAGATAATTGGCTGAATCCCGGCATTTTCCAACTGAAATGGAATATTACTACCGAAATTGAATTGTACATCCAAAATAGTCCTAAGAAGACATGATCCCAAGCGGATACTTGGCATGTCCCTCCTCTCATGAGCTGTCCCGTAATAAACCCAATTGTTGCTGATACTTTCTTCTCAATCTACAATCTATAATTCAAAAATAAAAAAAAAGATAAGTAATGTGAAAGAAAGCAGACGAAAGCCGAAAAAAGAACAGCAGAGCAAACGAAGCATGTCCAAAAGTAAACCAACCCCTTGGACTGCTACGAAAAACACCATCCGATTTCAAAGTAGCACGATCTAATTCAAAATTTCTCCCAATTGAGCACGTCTAGCATATTTTTTCACAGTAGTAGGATCACTATAACTGACTCCATCTGCACGAATGGTTACCATGAATATTTCTTAATTTGATTCTTTTTTAGAAGAAAAAAATAATGCCTATATTTTATGCTTGAATGACAGAACGTGTTTCTAGTTTTTAAAACCGTGCTGAAACCCTAACGCCTCACATTTTCACTCTCATTTTCTGGTTCTAGAGAGAGAAGGATCTAGGAGAAGAAGATGAGCTAGATTGGAGGCTTCTCCACCACCCCTTGGAGCTTGGATCTTCATCCCCTTCCCTTCATTCTTCCTATTTCCTCCATTAGAGGTGAGTGTGGTTCACCCACCCACTTTCATTTTGATTGAACTCCCATGTATGCTCCCTAATCTCACTTCCCTTGCTTATATTGTTGATTGTGGTTGATTAGAGATGAATCTAGGGCTGATTGTTGGATTTATTAGTTGTATACACTCATGGCTCAAACCCTAGGTTAGAGGATTTGGGATGTTGTGTATTTATGGATTGTTGATGTTGAGACCTTGGAAGCGTTGCACATTTATGCACATGCTTATGCTCATGAAATTATTGTCATGTATCATGTCACCATCTATTCATGTTTTGAAAGAAAAGAAATGGGTCTTAGGACGTCACGTTTTGAAATGAAAGGATTTGGGTCTTGGACCTCATGCACAAAAAGGAATTTCATGAGTCTTCGGACCAAAGAGGGATCTTCGAACCAATGAGGGGTCTTCGGACCAAAAAGGGGTCTTCGGACCAAAAAGGTAAAAGAGAGGTAGTCACATTTACTCTTAGGCCAAGGGGTAAATGAGGTTCCTCAAGTAAAAATGGAACACATGCTTATTTGATAATAAAACTTAATGAGGGTGGCCCTGGACGACGGTTCTTGGCCACAAGGCCGAGCATTCAAAAGATGTAACAGCGATAAGACACCCTTAGTGTGGGTTAAACACTAGATTTGCCCCAAAGGGAGATTTGATTGGTTTACTTATTATAATATGCATGATTATATGATTAGCTATTTACTTGTTGAGATGTTGCATTTCCACTTGCCTGTAATCCCTACATTGTATGCATGATCACATTCACTGAGACGTTAGTCTCACCCCACGTTGTGGGAAATATATTCAGATGTGCAGGTTGTTGTCCGGAGGCTAGACTGGAGAGTTGAGGGATCATTTGGACGGGTTGTTGAAGACTTATCTGTGTAGTCCCATTTTTTGGAATTCTGTTATAGTGGATAGAATGTAAATTTGTAGCATTGTGGTTAAGCCACTGACACTTTGGTTGTAATCTTTGAGTGGTATTTGATTAATTTATGCTTAAGTAACGGTTGGATTACCTAAGCGTTGTGATGTATTACTTGTGGATATCGATAATGCGCGAAATAATTTCAAGAATTTGAAAATAGTGCTCCCAACATGCATTATTTCTAAATTCAAGAATTATGACGTTACAGGGAACTCATCTGCGTCTTTACTTTTGTGCTGCCAAGGTTCTTGTTGTGGGTATCTCTTGATTGAAGTGCTAGTGGAAAGTGACCTTACATTATAATTGTGGAGAGGCTAATATGTGTGCTAATTAATGCATTAGCTCACCTAGGTGCTTTTCCACTATTGGCTTTTCCCTTTCGAAGATTCCTCATGGTGTTGTTATTCTTTAGCGTTAAATAGTGATTAGGTTCTTATTCTTTGCATTTTTCTTACTGTACAAAAAGAAAGATTAGATTTGACATTTTTGGTTTATAATTTTTGTGCAGTAAGATTTAAAACAAGTTAGTCAATTTAATTTGTAAAAATTTTGAATAGAAGAAAAAAACGAAATTGAGAGTTGTAAGTAGAAGGAAGATAATAAAGGGAATTAATTATAAGAATTACAATTTTTGAGAGTCTAAATTTGCTCAAAAGATTATTTGGAGACATAAAATCACACATTAATTATAGTAACGAGACTAAAAGTGCAACTAAACATATTTTTAGAATGGGATTTTTTAATATATTTTAATATTATATAGTAATTAATATTTCATATAAATTTTAAATATATATATATGTGTGTGTTGAGGAGGGTTATAATTACACCGGTGTAAGTTATACCAAGTATTACACCGCTAATAACTACAAATCGAATATGCTTTTTAGTAATTCAACCGTTGAATTATGTTTGTTCATCATCATCATTATGCGTTCCAAATTTCGTAAGATTTTGACACTAATAATTTGATAATCAAAAGGTTGGATTTTTCATATATTTTAAATGTATATATAACGTTAATCTTGAGACATCTCAATGACATATCAAATAATTTCGTATTAATGTAAAATTTTATATGTATGATCTATATGATAATAACTTCCAATCCAACGGTGGATTATTTAATACAATGATCCGTTAAAAAAATATTCAGCGGTGTAACACTTGGTGTAACTTACACGGGTGTAATTATAACCCTCCTCATATATGTTTGCTTAAGTATATTTTTGTTTATAAAATATATAATCATGAGTTGAAGTCGTTTACAAACATAACAACAATTATATGGAATGTATTTTATTATTTGGGTGCCAAATATATACCAGTTAATTATTTTTTTTTGTTTACACATATTTATTAATTCATCACATTTTAAAAATTCTAATATCCACATTGTATGATGTATAAATTTTATAGATTTTTAAATATTTTAATTTTAAGTAATGTACATAATGAATATATAAATAATAATAATAATTTTTTTCATAAAATAATTTATAATTTAATTTAATTTATAAAAACAAAATTTTGAAATATATTTTTCATACATATAATTGATAGAATTATTAATTTGTTGTATTACGATGATAGTTCACTTCTTGTTCATATAGTTTTTTTTTTAACATGAGGGTGTAATAATACATTTTGAAGTATTCACATTTCTTAAACAACAGGTTTAGAAATAGTGAAATAGTATCATTAAATCCTAAAAGAATAGTCAAATTGCATAGAATTCTATAGAAAGTTATTTGTAAATATCATAAATATATTTGAGAGATAATTTATAGTTCTCATAAATATCACATGATATTTTAAAAGTTGGAACTAGAAAATTAAAAAATATAATTTTTACTAAACACTTGGCTAAATCATATCTTATATCTACACTTTATTAGATGGGAATAACTATAAAAGATAAATCCTCCTAAATAAAAATATAAAAATCTTATCACTAAAACACTTCCCATATATGGAGAGTCGTGTTTTTATATTGAGGTTGTATGTTCTTTAAATAAAATAAAAGTAATTTTTAATTAAAATATTTAAAAAATTATTTAGTAATTATATATATACTATTTTTTACAGCTGTTATATAAAATTTGCTTATTTTTTAATGTTTATTAATATATTATATATAATAATTTATTTATATAATTATTATAAATATCCTTTATATTTTACTATAATTAAAGGCTAAATAAAAAATACACATTAAATCTTTTTATTTTCTTTTACTAAACTTGATAGTTCCCGTCTAATAGTTAATACACTCAAATTTAATTTTGCACTAATTACATTTTCTTACGCTACAAACACAAACAAAAGACCCACTAAAGGAGTGACACAAAACACATCAAAAAAGGAAATCAAATAAATTTTCATGAACTTCCCAATCCCTTATATTATATATGAATACATCAAAAGAACTTCAGACAAAATTTTTATTGTTTGTTTATATTGGTCAGACATGTAGCTAAATGGGGCATTTTTGAGGGGAAAGGAGAGTAGCAATGAATATGTGGAAAGAAAAGTAACAATCCCACTGGAAGATTTTGCAATGGAAAGCTTTTCTTTTAACAAAGCAAAGTTTTTCATTACAAAACCTTCTATAGAATTGTGATTCTTGAAGTCTCTCCCTCTCCCATAGGGAGGAAAGTTTGTTTTTACTGTTAGTAAGGGGCAGAGGCTGTCAATTGGTTACATTTGAGCACCATAGCAAGAAGAAGAAGGGAAGTAAGTCATGAAAGAACATGAATACCCCACGTTTTCGAGCTTCTTTTATTTGACAAGGATATAGTTCTGAGGATTTTATAACTTTTTCTGTCCTTTTTTATTTTGTTGTGAAGACCATATATACAAAGTGAGAGTGCAAATCAAAACGTCTGTTGTAGAAACCTTAGAACAGAGGATTTATAATAACTGATTTTTAGAAGTCTGTTCCACAAGGAGAGAAATTTGCTTTATTAATAAGTTGTAGAGTCTCCAAATGTGAACAATGCAATGACTGTCCATTAGCAATATAAAGAAGGGAAGTAAGTCAAAAATGAACTTGAATACCCCAAATCTTCGAGACTCTTTGGTTTGATGACAAGCTATATCTATGAGAATGATTTCAAATTTTGGGATGTTACAACTCTACTAAAGAAAAAAAAAAAATGGTGTAATTTTAGGGGAGAATCCAAAGAAACATAACAATACTTTGTTACAATTATGGGATGAGGTTGATAACCACTTAAAAGTTGGTAGATAATCTTATTTAATCATGTAGCAGACACCTACCAACCTCCGCCACAACCTCCTTCAGCCTTTTCATATTGGTTGTATGTAATTGAGGATAAAACTTGGTAGACTGTCTTCTTTACTCATGTTATAGGCACCTACCAACCTTTGTCACAACCTCCTTAGGTCCTTTTCAAATTGCTTGTGTGCAATTAACCTAAGGTTCACACTAGTATAAGTTTGATAAAAAATATTTAAAAAAAGCTTATTGACACTTTTTGATTCTCCTAATTCAAATAAAAATTAAATAAAAAGAGATAGCTTGTATTCTAACCCATCCATCTTCTTCTTAAGTACCTTATGCTTGCACAATTTTGAATGAAGGAGATCTATATTAATTGTAATTGTGAAACAAATGAAAATCTATTAGCAATTTTGCTCTATTATAGCTCGAACAATCTCTATTAGTATTTTGACAAAAAAAAAACAAAATCTTTATTAGTATGGCATTCAATGGATGAAAGAGGGTATATAAGTAAACTCATCTCTTCTACAAAAAAGTTAACTCATCTCATCTCATCTCATCTCATCTCATCTCATCTGTCATCCACCGTTGAAAGAATGCTTAGTGTGTTTGGTTTATACCAAAACCACGTTTTAAACGTGGATTCAGACATAAGATACTGTGTAGCCTGGGTCCACGTTTAAAACGTGATTTTAAGGTAAATCAAACATGCTAAATATATAAACGTTAGATAGAGCAACACATATGGCAAAAAAAGACAATTATTCTTGGAGTAAACTAGCAAATCGGTCCCTGACTTTGCGGGGACCTTGCAGTTTCGTCCTTGACTTTGTTAAAATAGCACTTTAGTCCGTACTTTGTTAAAAATACATGCACTTTAGTCCTTATTTCACTAAAAAACATGCACTTTAGTCCTTCACTTTATTAAAAAAATATGCACTTTAGGGACTAAAGTGCATGTGTTTTTGACAAGTACGGACTAAAGTGTTATTTTAGCAAAGTCAGGGACGAAACTGCATGGTCCCCGCAAAATCAGGATTTGCTAGTTTACTCATTATTCTTGGGAGCAAAATCCACGTTTAGACAATAGTTTCCTCTCATCTTTGCATCAACCTCATCTGAGTTCATTATGTGTCTTCATAAATCATAATTATTTTCCCTTGTGGTTTGAGCAGTGAACGTGAAATAAATATTTGAGGGGGCCGAAATAAATGTATAAATATATATAATATTATAGACTTAATTATATTTTTAGTGTCTGTTAGGTTTATAGTTATGTAAAATTAATTTAGATAAATTTATCAAATTAATGATAACCACAAGTCTAGGAGATCCAAAACATAGTATGAGATGCAATAGCATATCATAGGCCAAAACCTTGTTTGTAGCCTCTTAGGAATGAGAACCATCCCATAATGCATATTCAGATGCCTTAGTACAAGTTCCCAGGATCCTTGATTGCACAATATTGAAGTGTATAGCGAACCGGTTCCATAACAACCCTTCCTTGCTTCAATAAATTTTGTGATAGTGGAACAAAATAACAATTCTGACAGATAAGTTTATACAATTAGCTAATTAGGTGAGCATAATTTAGAGTTGGACATTTTGTACCTTTTTTAAAAGACTTACAGACCAGGTCATGGAAAGGTTATATGATATCAAGGATGACCAAATTAAGTCTAGGAAGCATTTTTCTTTGAGAAGTGGTGTGTTAGGCTAGCTTCTTATTGAAGTTAATAGCATAATTGTTTAGCCTTGCCACACATTATTGCTGTGAGAGCCAAAGACAGTGATGGCTAATGGAAAAGATTGCAGGTAATTTTGTCACACCAATCCTCTTTGCTGCCACTGCATATAAATTCTGTGATAGGCATGGTTGGGAGTGCAAATCAAAATTAGGAAAGTTCTTTATATAGCAAAAGCATATATCTTTCTTTTATTTTAGTAATTTTTAATCAATGATGTCCATTATGCAGGAGCTCTGAATATAACAACTAGTCCCAACACCAACAATATATATAGCACCACATATAATTTAGAGTAAAATAACATTTTGGTCCCTATAAAATACCCGAGTTTTGATTTTCGTCCCTGAGAAATTTTTCTTTTTTATTTGATCCTTATAAAATATTTAAGCTATTTTTTAGTCCCTGTTGTTGATTCCACTATTAATTACGAATGTTTGGAACATCCATCATAATCAGTAATCATATGTATGGTACCCTGGCACATTATACAATAGTGTTAGCATCCTTAATCACATTCAAAGACTATTTGTGATATATATGAAGGAGAAAATGAACAAAGAAATTCAGTTTAAATTGACTATGAATTTGACTCTCTAAATGAGTTTACGAAAGCAAACACTCTTATATAATGTATTAGGATACTTCTGAAGTATTGCTGACTATTATGGCGTTCGACACATCCACAATTAACAGTAGAATCAACATTAGGGACTAAAAAAATAGCATAAACATTTTATAAGGATGAAATAAAAAAGAAAAAATTTTCAAGGACGAAAATCAAAACTCGGGTATTTTAAAGGGACAAAAATGTTATTTTACCCTATAATTTATAATTCATTTGATCACCCGCCCTTTTCAACACTTCACTCTCACTGTCCTAATAATATTCCAGCTGCTGGTTCAATGAAACTGTACCCTACACCCATAAACAAAAAAAAAAATCAGCACTGGCTAGTATCACGTAATGGTAAGTAAAGAAAAACAAAGGGTTTTAGACATGTAAATGCATTTACATATAGTTTGGTTATAGAATCAGAGTTACCAGAAGAAGCTGGGGCAAAATTGATACCCTTCAAGAGGTAAGCTGGTAGGTAAAAGGGAGCAATTTCAGCTGCAAATCTTAGTTAGCAAAATTAAAAGGTAAGCTGGTGGGTAAAAGCTATCCATTTCAGCTGCAATGAACGGATGAATATTAATGAAACAAAAATCAAATCTTAGCAAAAAATAAAAGGTAATGTGGGTAATAGGAAAATGACACACACATGTAGCTAAATGAGGGTATTTGAACCAAAGAGTTGTGGCTTAGTTGGCAATGCAACCTAAGATTGTGGGAAGATTTCTCGGGTTCGATCCCCACTAAACACATTCTTGTAGAGGGGTGAGGAGCTTAATCGTGACTAAGTCGCGAATAGGATTGCTCCTGATAATAGGTCATACCTATGGTTTAAACAAAAAATAATGAGGGGTCTTTGACGGAAAGGAAAGTAGCAATGAAGTCTATGAGAATGAAGTATGTGGTAAGAAAAGTTACATTTCCACATGAAGGTTTTGCAACTGAAAGATTTTCTTTTAGCAAAACAAAGCTTTTCAGTGCAAAACCTTATGTACAATTGTGATTCTTGAAGTCTCTTTCACAAGGAGAGAGGTTTGCTTTAGTTAATAGTAAATAGGCTGTAGATTCCCCAAATATGAATAATTTAGGGGCAGAGGCCGTTACATTTGAGCACCATAGGAAGAAGAAGGGAAGTAAATCAAGAAATAACTTAGAATACGCTTTCGAGCTTCCTTGGTCTGATAAGACTACAGTTCTGATGATTTTATAACTTTTTCGATCCTTTTTAAGTGGTACAATTTTCAAAAGATTCTTTTTTAAAAATTCAATTCCTATTTATTTATAATTTTTAAAAGTTCACGATGTCATTCATTATTATTTTTAAATTATAGCCTTATATTTAAAAATAATAATGAGAAATATGTCAATTAATATGAGAAATAAAAGATATAATAAAAATTTAGATAATAATTTTCATATAAATGAAACATTAATTTCATTTCTTAATTCTTTTACTTAAGCAAAGCTAGTTGTGACATGTAGAAGGACTACGACATTCAAACTTAAATATTATATCTAGGGCTAGAATGAATAAGATTTATGATAAGTAGACACCTACTCTGACTATGCGAGATAAAAATATAAGAGAAAAAAGTGGTAAATGTGGTGGATGATGTGATTTGACTAGAAGAGAGATATGATAAGTGTCAAATGAGTGTTGAATAGAGATGAAATTGATCATGAGCTTACGACCTAGCCTACATTAGGCCTAAGTGCGGTTAAACCAATTTATTAAGGGAATTGATTTTTACCCATAGCTTTATTAATTCTACAATTTTTTTTTTCTAAAATACTATTTTTTTAATAATAAATTTCTAAATAGAAAAATTAAAAAAATATATTCGTATTTTCAAAATAAAAAAATAAAATTATAATTAATAATAAAAATTAAAGTTAAGAAAATAAAATTATTTATTAAAAAATATGACATTTAATATAACAATATTTTAAAAAACTATATTTTTTAATAATTACTTTTTACATTTGATATGTATAAAGAAGTGTTCTTAGAAATGTTTTAACCTTCGTTTTAGTAATATAAAACCTTTGTCATCATTTACAAATTTTTTTGTCTAAAGTTCAGACTAAGTCATCATTCTGTTGAACTTCATATGCACCAACTGTGTAACTAAAAATCCACAAGTAGTTTATGGTAATGTTGCAGCACCAGACACCTAGCATTCAACCTTTTCAGATTGTCTGTGCATAATTAACCTATGTTAAAACTTGTTAGATTGTCTTATTTACTCATGCAATAGGCACCGACCAACCTCAACCTCCTTGAGTCTTTTTCAGAGTTGTGTGCAATTAACCAGTGCATGTCTATACTGCTAATGAGTTTTTAGGTGAGTGTGCATGCATTGTAATGCATCATTGCTAAGTCGCATATTGGAGTCTATGCTGATGTTGAGGAGTGAGTGTGCGTTGAAACTGTTGAGTCTCAGAATTAAATTAAGTATTCAATTAAGATTCAAGACTCGTTATCCTTAGTTTTAATGATTAACAAATTAGATTGCATATATACAGGTTCTACTGAGAAAGGTACTGTCTTTTGTATTTCAGGAATCCTGAAGAAGCAACTCTCAGAAGATGATCAACCTGTCGAACCAGAAGAAGAAGGAACTACTAGAAGAAGAAGAAAGGGACAAGAAGAAAAAAAGATTAGTGCAAGAAGAAATGAAGAAGAAGGTCAACAAAGACAAGAAGAAGAAGGCCATCAGAGAAATGAAGAATGAATTTCTGTTTGATGCAAGATGCCGAGGAGGAGGAGGAGGAGGAGGAGGAGGAGGAGGAGGAGGAGGAAGAAGAAAGATAAACTTAAATGCTCAAAGAAGGAAATCTAAAGGAAGAACAAAGCAGCAACCATCTGAAGAGAAGAAGAAACAATTCGCTGAAGAAAGGAACTCGCTGAAGGCATCTCCAAGTTGAAAAGCTAAATTATGCTGGAGTCAATCAACCTTCTGAAAGTATGTGTGCTCAATGAAGTCAAACCTACTGAACACATACTCACTAATGATGTGGCATTTCAAACCCTTTGAAGAAGAAGCCAGAGACGTCATGCTAATCTCTGAAGACTTGTGAGTCTATCTGAATGTTGCATTAAAAGACTCAAGTCTCAGCAAAGATTAAAAGTGAAGCTGATTTGGTGCAAAGAAAAAAAAACACCTTCGGGCACAACTTCATCACTTAGTTAACAGATGTTTGTGTATTGGACGTAAGTGGTAGACGGAATGCAAAGTGGGGGACTACGAGAGAGTTTTCTTAATCTCAGGGACCAAAATAAAAGAGCCATGTAAAGTTAGGGACGAAAGCGACATATTACTCATATTAATTTGGTGTGAAATTCCTTTTTCATTTCGCGCTCATCACTGACTCTATTTTCCCCCAAAATCGATCATCACCTCTCTGCACTCACTCTATTTCCCCGCAAAATCGTTCATCTCTGACACATTCCTTCTGTGAACAAAAGCAATTTGTCTGCGCGTTGTGCCCTAAGTCAATCCTTCTTTGGCTGTTGTCTTCTTCGGCGGTGTGCGGTTATCTTCTTCGGCGGTCTGCGATTATCTTCTCCGGCGGTGTGCGGTGAGTCAATCCTCCTCTATTCTCAGTTTTCTTAGGTTTTGATCGGTACATTGCATGATTGCATTGTGTCAATCATTATTCTTACTGATTTTTCTTTGCAGGCTACATTCTGTGCGAAAAGGAAGTGGTTCTGAGTGAGCGAGCTTTGAGGGATCAAGTGGTTCTCGTAAGTTCTTTCCTGTTCCTCATCTTTTCTCATTAACTCGCCAATTTCGTACATCAATTTTTCTTTCTCTGGTCAGACATGGAATAATTAGTATGATGATCTTCTTCATATGCTGTGTCCGAGAAATAGAGGCAGAAATTAAAGTGTTGCTGCTTGGATTTTAGAAGGTGGTATATATTAAGCATTATTAACTATTAAGATGAATGCTTGGGGAAGTTTGTGCAAAGCAATCAGCTAAATTTTAGCTTTGCTGTATCATTCACTGAACTGTTGCTTCACTTTAGATGAAATTTACTCAAAGGAATCAGCAAAAGTTTGATTTATTATACCATTCACAGAACAATATTTTAAATTAGTGAGCACAGGAGCGACATGAAAGTTACAATAGAAAAGTGAGTTGTGAAAACTCGTATGTATTCAGTTCTTTCTTTGACTAATGAAATATATGCTTTCTTATTCTTTGAGATGGAAAAGTAGTACTTTTATGTTACAAGATAGAAAGCAAGTAGCGGACTAGTATGCATACAGCTATTTGCCTATTTCTTTCTCTATTAAAAGACATGTTTCCTTATTCTTTGAGATAGAAAAATAGTCATGTTACCAGAAAATTAGGTTAGGAAAAGAACTACTCTTTAAGGCTGACAAATTCTTCATATAGGCAAACAAATTCTACCAATCTACATTAAGGCTGAGCTCCATATTATTGAGGACCAAAATGGAGATGTCTTGTCTCTAATTGAGTGATATCTTAAAGATTGGGCTGATGAATCTCTTTGAGTTAAACTAGCACACCTTTTTGCTGCACTGATATGCTGCAGGAGACCTTGTCAGATTATCAAACTGGGTTAAGGTTGATCTCATATTTATGTAAACATCTGTTAGGGTGAAAATAATGCATTTTTTCCCTTCTTTTTCTAAGGTGTTGTTATAAAAGAATTTAGTTTGGCATTACTTGGATTAAACTGGCTTCACTTGAGTCGGACCATTTGCCCCAAAAATCATTTGCTTGAACACGACACCCTTGCCATCATTTTCTTTTCCTTTGTTCTGTGGCTTTTATATTAGCTATCTTTATTTAGTTTTTTTTTGTTATTTTGTTTTGATATTTTGAAAATCTGTTTATGGGTTTCTAAATTTGTTTTTTGAAGCTTTGGGAAGAAAAATTGGTCAAACTACCCTTGATCTGGAGCACAATCTTCCACCTTGCATATTGTCTTTGAAGAAAATTGACTTGGGAATTTGGTAAGTCAAGGCCAACTGTTACTTTCCATTGCTGGATTTTGCTAACTTTTTCAACTTCAATGGTGGATTTATGGTTCCTGAATGAATTTCAGGTTTCAATTAGCCTCCCTTTTAAATTTGAACCCCATAATTGGGATTTGTAACTGGAAAATGTTTTTGGGTTTCAGTGTCAAATTGATTTTGAATGTTGTATATGAATGCTGAGGCATTGCATTTTGAATGTGGTTTTGTTGACTCAGTCACACTCAATATGATGGCAGTGTGTATTGGGTATTTAGAGAAGCTATTAAACTAATCTAATGGACCAAGACAAGAAAAAGTAGTAATTTAAGTGGTGCAACATATCTCTTTTTTAATTTCGTGTTTACCTTTTATTGTCTAATATGGCATTGAGTTTGTTCTGTGAGCAATGTGTTTGTTTTCTTAGACATCATGTTAATGATGTGTTTCTGATAGGGATCGACCTCCTATTGTCGGAGTCTATGAGAGGAGAAATAGGAGAATTGCAGGGGATCAAAACCCCTTGGTGCAATGTAACTGAATTTCAGTTAGTAGGTTAGTTGAGTAGGACTCTTAACTGAATTTCAGTTAGTTGGTTCCTTCCAGTGAAAGGGTCATGGAGTAAAGTGTACCCAAATCCAAGAACAAGGAAAGTCTTGAGGTGTCCTAGCACTTGATAAGTTACAAGAGATGTTTTGCCAATCACTAGAAATGTGTTGAAGTTCACAGAAACAACAATCAAGCAGGACAGGATGATGAATGCCTGAATTTTTTATTAACAAAAAGAATATACCAGTCCTATTTCATATGGTAATTTATACAATTCTATATGCATATAATACTATAACATAACACATTATATAGTGAGGATTGAATCAATTATAATATTACCAAGACTATAGGAGAATATTTATAGGCAAAGACATTTTGCTTGGTGAGCATTTGATCCAGTACAGGGCCTGAAACAAAAAGAATTGCTGCTTGGAATGGTGCAGACTGGTAGAGCAGCTGTGTGGAAGAGACATTAAGCTTTTTCTGTATAGTGTTTGTCAGCTAATTAAATTGAGCACTGAGTTAAGAATCCAAATATCCAATCATGTGAGTCTAATCCATCATAATTAATTATTAACAATAATTACATGCTACAACTTGAAGAGTGAGCAGTGAAAGGATACAATTTGGCCAACACATGTAGTTATGATTGCTAGAATGGAAAGAATGGTTCCCACAAAATTGAGCTGAAGGTCTGTGATAGAGGCAATGCCAACTCCAACAAGTAATAGGAATAAAGAGAACTTTATTTTCTGGCTGCACGTGTTAGCATAAGGGTTAAAAGTAAGCAAAAATGTGACCATTGTTTAAATTTGAATATAACTAGTACTGAGTCTTAATTTTCATTAACTTTTTACCTGAACTGCTTCTTTAGGAAAATAGTTTCTAACAATACGGTGAATGGTATGATAGCAAGTTTTTTCATCTGCAAAATAATCATCATTCCTTTTGCTTTGGAAGAAGGCAAAATTTGTAATAATCACCATTGTTTCTAAATGTTCACACTTTGTGTTTTTGTTGTGCAACATATACTTCCATGCTGCATTAATTGGTTCTGTGAAGTTTGACTTTCAGAGGCACTCTTCTAACTATTTCAAAACTTGGTTGTATCCCAGGGAAAAGGAGCTAACCGTGTTGGAGCATTGTATGTAACCTGTCAATTGTTCAAGATTTACTTTAAGGTATTTATCGTTCCTTTTGCTTCCTTATTGGTGATTCATATTGCTCTTTTTAAATTAAAAAATTAAGATAATGTGTGTACCTCAACCACAGAGGATCAAAAGTAAAAGCCACATTCATACCAGCGGTTACCACGAACCGCGGGTAACCCCTTTACTACGCTCGAATTTCCTGTGGTTTGATCAACCGCAGGAAAAGCATCTAGTTGGGGTTTAAACCGTAGGAAAAGTCAAATTTAACCCCAACTAAATCCCGTGTTTTTTGTAGTGATTCTTAATTTAAACTCTCATAGTTTAATAATTACAACTAAGTCTTTTATTGATAAAATTATTTGAGACAAATTTAAGAATTAAAGTGAGACAAATTTTATTTAGAGAGAGAATAAATTAAATTAAATTAAAAATTATGAAAGCCAAAAAGTACATATATTAATGAAGAATACTAATACAATATTTTTAGATTAAATCCTACTTGCAACAGGCATTGGGTTGTTGCAAGTAATTGAATTTGAATTAGGGATGAGCAATTCGAGCGAGAAATACACGTCCACTATCTAACGACGTTAAAGACATGGTTAGTAAACGGGAATCCTACATGGAAAATTTATTTGACATGTCAAATATTGATTGCAGCGACAGAGAATGCGACATATATTGGGGACAGGTGATTTGAATCCCTGTTGCAAGTAGGATTTTCTCTTTTATTGTTTATGTTTATAATCAAATCTCTTATTATGTGCTCATATCAATTAATTCATTGCTTAATTTCTTAACAATTTCATAAATTAAAAAAAAAATCTGTGCAACAAACAAATAGAGCATCAATTAATTGCTGGCTAGGCACTGGCTTGAGGCACTGATAATAGAGCATCAAACAATTAATTGGAGGTTGTGGGAGAATTTCTGGCACTCTTCTTTTATGTCAATGGTTTTCTACATTTTATTTTGTCATGTCTTTCACGGTCTTCTACTTTTCTTCTATTTAGTATTTACTTGACATGAAATGAGTCATGTAATTCGTGTCTACAAGATCTATCTATGTCACCAGACTTCTCTTAGACTGTTTGATTTTGTACTTGTAGAGATAGACAACACCCAACTGATAAAGATCAAAATTTCCTGATAAACAACTATTTGGGATATGCAATCATCCAATTATTTAAAGTAACATCACTGCAGGTAGTCATTTATTCATCCTACTGGTACTCTATGCAGTTACAACCGTCCAAGCAGTAAGATTCCTTCAAGCTAAACCTCCACCTTCTGCTTTTGTATAGGTATTAATCACACTTCTTTTCATCATTATTGTATAAATCTTTAACAGGTCCAGGGATGCATTTTGATGTGGCAGCATTGAGCAAGCATAGCATATGCTGTGAGGATATACGTAATATCAATGAAGATTGGTATATCATTTTGGGAAGACAATATGGTGACCAGTGCCCATCGTCTCCCATATTCTGCAGTCAATTTTTATGCCTCTGAACAATATAAAATTGTAATCTATAAAATAACATGATTTCATTGTGTTGTGTTTAATATTTGAAAGCAGCTTAATTATCATTGGTAGCACTTTCTCTATAGGAGACACTCATTGATAGATCACTGCACATACTTCTTTTTTGTTTCCTTAACAGTACTGATGGATATATAAATTTTGTCACTGTCTGCTAGCCCCAATTTTTTATACCTGTAGGCCATCACCTTTTTTCACTCCTAAACAGTGCTAGCATCCCCAACAGTTTCTTTGTAGCATTTAATTAATAGGCCCCCAACCAAGTTTTATAACATGTCAGTCTATGAAACTGGGTATCTTTAGATACCTGGGTTAGGTGCCTGTTTTTGGTAAGCAGGTGTGTGATCAAAACACCGGGATCCAAAATTTCTTTAAGGCTTATGATTCCAAAAATTGCAAGCATACCTGCAAAAAAATGTGGGAATCTGAATTCTTGAATAAATGGCTTCTACAGACTCTCATAAGTTACCATGTGTGTCCTTTATTTAGTAACTTTCAATTTTTGTACCAATTACTAAACATGAGGTCCTTAGACACCTGTGCATAAGTTATCTTCTTATACTAATACTATTCTCATGCATTTAAGATATATGACTGTGAACAATGCACCTTGATGATGTACTTGTGATGTATTGGGTCATTTGGGTTCACATTCAAAGTTACATTCGCTGCTCTTTCTACTTCTATTGTTATATACTTATTTTTCTTTCTAAATTTATCTTTTTTAATCTATGCTCCACCCTTCCTTAATCCTTCTAAATCTTTCTGGTGGACCTGGGCAGAAGAAAATTATTATGTGTATATTATACAAGGCCCTACCTAATTCATTGCTTTTCAGGAGACAATATTAGTGTGTTTGTTTAGCAATTTTGATGTCATTATTTGATGAAAATTTTACATGCCTATATAAATGTTTGGGTAATTCTCTGTTTCAAAATTGTAGCTGTAGTAATTCTTTATATTTCAGTGTTATTGATTTTAGTTGCAGAACTTGCTAAATTAGATTTAACTTGGGTCCTACAAACTGATCTGACATTTGACTGATTTTGCAAACCATTTTATGATTAGACTTTTTGGTTGCTATACTTAATTAATTCTTTATTACAAGATTGCTGCTATACTTGAGATTGCTGCTATATTTTGGCAACTTAGGAGATAATTAATTCTTTATAAGATTGCTGCTTTACTTTATAGTTCCACTGCCATGCATATTTCTTTCTGGAGCGGATTGTGTGACTTTGGCTTTGGAAAGTTACGATAACTTTCTTCTCTTAAAAACTATTGGATTAATCTCACGCCTCAGATTTTTCCACTTGTCTATGGGAGCAACGTGGAATTGCACGGGATATTTTTCCCCTTTTTTGGTCTTTAGTCAAAACATTTTCAAAGGCATTGTCATGTCACTCATTTTCTTCAAGTTTTTACTGAGGGGTATGTTGAAACCCTCTTCCCTTTCTCCAACCAAGTGGCAAGCTGCTCGCGAATTTCAAGTTTGCGAGAGCTGTCATCACTCCTTTTTCTGGTCTTTATGTTTTACCACATTTGGAGTATATTGATGACAGAGAGATCCACACATTATTTGAAGTAAATCACAGAGTCACAAGAAGGGGGGGTTGAATTGTGACCCTTGAAAACTTTTGGTCCAACCTGCAAGTACTTTGAACAACTTACTGATCTTTGCTCAAGGAATGTCTTAGCTATCAGAAGTTCCTTATAGAAGATAGTGGTTAGTGTATAATGGCAACTAAGTAGATTAAAACTATCTTCTTAAAGGCAAGCCAAATCATAAGGACTGATCTCATTAAAATTTATTCTTCCATATAATGTTTTTAATGTAGTTACAACCTAGAATAAGGTTCAGAAGAATAATATAATGTTTATGCAGTTATGCAGAAGCAAAACAATGAATCTGTCACTTTAAACCAATCTTCTGAAGAGTCAAATGATTTTGTATTTTAATAAAACTTTCCAGAATAGTTATTTAACCAATTACTAATAACATTATGTGAGAAAAACTGTTCAGAAGCATAGTATAAAGTTTCTGCAGTTATGCAGAAGCAAAACATTGAATCTGTCACTTTAAACCTATCTTCTGAAGGGTCAAATGAACTTGAAACTTTATGAAACTTTCTAGATCATATATTTAAGTAGTAATCAATTAGAATATCAAGTTAGATTGAATTAAAATCATGTTTATAAAGATCTGGTAGTTTGGACCCCAAGTTCAATGTTGAACAATGGACAGATTTCAAGAATTGTGCTTCTGAAGCACCTAACAGTTTCATAATTTAATGAAACTTTCCAGATCAGTATTTTAACTGATATGGATGTAATTTATGTGAAAATATTAGTTCAAAAATAGGTTTATCAAAATTTAGTAGTTTGAACCTCAAGTTCCAATGTTGAACAATGAACATCTTTTAAGAAATGTGCTTCTAGAGCACCAAACAGTTTCATAATGTAATGAAACTTTCCAGATCAGTATTTTAACTGATATGGATGTGTTTTATATGAAAATATCAGTTTAAAAACAAGTTTATCAAAATATGGTTTGTAGATTGCTAAATATTCAAAGTATGAACAATAACTAACCAAGCAATAGATGTATGTGCAGAAAATTAAAGAGAGTAAGGGTAAGAGATATTGCACACATTATTTTTATACTGGTTCACCTCTCAACCTTGAGGCTACGTCCAGTCCCTACTCCCTGTAGGATTTTCCACTATATCAACCTTGATACAATGACTTCTTGGGTGCTCCTCACCACTAGTATTCTTTTTCCACAGCCTCTTCAGGCTTTCTACATAATCAACAAACTCACGGAAATAGACCATGACTTACTGCAGAAGCACAGGTCCAGAAATCTGCAGAACTTCCTTCTGCAGAATCCAAACACACACAGGCTCACACCAGAGCCTTTACAACCTCTCCAATAACTTTACCTAATGTGCCACAAGAGATTTTATAACAGACCAATCTCTCTGACCTTACAGAAGCACAGAAACATCAAGGTAAAGTGCAAAAAGCTCACTAGATTACAATCAGAGTAGTAGTAGAATATCCTAGTGAGCAAAACTCCCCCTCAACAACTTGCATAAGCAGATTAGAAAGAATTTGAGGAGAGAGAAAAGGTTCCAGAAGCTGGCAGTGAAAGCTCAGAGATTATTTTATGCTTCTGGAGTGAGAGGTGTATCTCAATGTGAAGAGAGCACCTCCTTTTATAGGTGAGGAGCCTTGTAGCCGTTGGAATGCAGTCAAAATGATCCAGCTGTGATGCTTTGACAAGTCCCTTTCAGGTACAGCTGCAAAAGCTGACAGGTACAGTTGGCTATTGACTGGTCTTCATGCTTCTGCAGAGCTTGCTTCTGCAGACAGCAAAACTGGCTCATTTCTTCACTAATGCTTCTGTGAATGTGTTGAGGATGATTTCTGGATTATTTCAAGTGTATTTCAACTTGTGTTACTCAGCTAAATCAACAGAAGATTCATTTTAGACTTTCTGGTTTAATTTGCTGCTTCTGCAGAGTCTATACTTGCACATTCCTTCTACAGAATTGCTTCTGATCAACTGCAGATGATTCTTATGCTTCTGTGACATGTTTCATGTTCTGCAGTTGATATATCTTACGAATGAAATTCTGTTTTTGCTTTCTACTTAGAATTTCCTCCTAAAATGAATCTTCCTTCTAAAACAATTTCATTTGGAGTTCTTGAGATGCTTCTTCTTGCTTCTGGAAGTGTGCAGAAATTCTGTTTCTTCTGCAGAAGCAAACTGCATCTTCTGGAAATGTGCAGAAATTCTGTTTCTTCTTCAAATATGCTTGTAATGCTTCCAATCTTTTGTCCTTGCGTTATTTGCATTGTGAGAGAAGTAATTATACTTATGGAAGCTCCTTTTAGTGTTCTTCAACTTGAAATATTCAAGGATAATATCTTGAGGAGTGTGAGAACTTGTTCAATGCTTCTAAAGATAGTTTGAACATGTTTGCAACTTGAAATAAGAATTTGATGCTTCTGCAGAAACTGTAAGTTTTGCTTCTAAGGACAAAACTGTGTTTCTAGTGATATTGATCTTCTCCAATTGCTTTGTTTGCATTAGCAACACTTGGAATGAATATGCTTGAATTGCTTAAGTGATCTTTCACATTCAGAAGGTGTCCAATTTCATGAAAAGCTCCTTCTCATGCTTCTAGTGGTCTTGAATGATCCTTCCAAAGCTTCAACTTTGCTTCTGAAGCTTGATACAACTCAGTTTAATGTTCATGGGATCTTAGATGAACTATCTTGACCTTCTTGAAGCTAAGAAGCTACTTCTTGAACTCGTTTCATCACTTTTGACATGAAAGCTCTATGTAACATGCTTCTGGACACATGTTTTGATGTTAAATGATGTTTTTGATCTTTACACCTTCCTTCTATAACTTTTCCTGTATTCTTTCAAGCATTCTCAAGTGAAAGCATTAGTACCAAAGTATTCAGAACACTTAGAATATTGTTGTGAAAGTTTGTTGTCATTAAAACCTTTGCTCAAAGGGTCTTGGACCTTACATTATTGACATTACAGGGGAGCTATCGAGCAACTATTTTATTTTAGTGGTGGGAGAAATGAAACTTCTTGATTTGATGGATGTGAACAAAGATGAGGTGCTTGTTGCCATCGTGCTAATCATCTTCGGTCGGCCAGTGGCTTGAATGGGAGTCGGGGAGGTGACAATAGAGGGAAAATGACGGTGGTGCAGCACAACATACAGATCAATCCAACGTTTTTTTTTTCAAATTGTTGGAATTGGAATATTCCTCTATGCTCTCACTATAGCTTGAGCAGGACTTTTTTTTTTAAAAAAATCTAGAACAAATGGAGAAATCTGAGGCGTGAAATTAATCCAACGATTTTTAAGATAGGAAAGTTACCGTGACTTTCCCCAAGTCACCCAAAGTCACACAATGGGCTCCCATTCCTTTCTTCTAAGAGTTTGGTTGCTTCCAATGTTTTAACTTTGGTAGTTTAAAAAATAGAAATCTTTTATTTCCTTTCAACTTTTATCATGTGAGAGTAACATTCTTCAATCAATGCTCATACTTGACATGCTTTCTTGCTTGGTCGTCTTGCAGGGATATGAGCAAGTTTGTGTGGAGCATAAAAGTAAATCAAGACGTGCATCTAAAGGAGCAAACTTTTGACTCCAAGTGAATCTCAACTTCTTAAATCCAAAATATAATCTATATCTACAGATATTTATTTATTATAAATTTTAATTGTAAAAAAGTATATGTTTACATGTGCCATGCTATGAGTTATGGAGAATCCAGTCTCAAATAAACTGCAAATAGGATGATTTTTTCAATGTAATACAGGAATTTTGAAACCAGGAGCTAACTTTCATAATTGAAGAAAGCTAGACCACAAATTTTCTTACTCAATCTTGAAATCAATATAAGTTAGATCTGCAGATTAAAACTTCTTGAGAGCTCAATGAAAAGACATGTTCAGAGCTAGCTGAACTAGCAATTAAGGTAATAGGCAAAGAGATGAGCTAGATGCATGACCATAATCCAATAACAGGAACAAGAATCAGTACAACATCAACCAATAAAAACAAGCAGCAACAACCAAGAACCAAGCAAAGCCAACCTCCAAAAAATGTATACCAAAACAAAAATTAGATCAGAAGTAGAAAAGAACGCAGCCATGAAACAAACAGAACCAGCTTCCATGAAATGCATTTAAAATTAATTGATATATATAAATGTTGCTGAAGATGAATGAGAACTTTATATATAAACAAACACTAATAATAATAATAAGCCTTAGTGTAGTCATTGCTTGGCTGGACCACTTCTTATAATGTTTAGAAGTACTGTCTTCGAACTCTATTGGAGCAATTTTAGCTATGCTTTTTACAATATAATGAGACACATTAGAAACGCCCACATGATGACGTGAAGACTCAACAGCACACACATTCCAATGTGTACTTAGCATCACAGATTCCTAAAGACTCACTAGCAGCATAGCACATGCATTCCACTACTACTCAACAACACACTTTCCAACACACTCATTCTTGAGGGCTCAACAACAACATAGACATAAGCCCGGGTTAATTGAACAGTCAATCTGATTATGTTTGTTCAATGGTCTGATTTCTATTAAAAATAAATTATTGATTTTGAAAACATAAAAATGGTAAATTGACAAATTAAATTGAGTATAAGAATATGTTTGGTAAAATTAGTTGATAAGTTAGCTTATAGCTGATATGCTAGCTACTACCTGATAAACTCAAAGTTTATAAGTCAGTTTATTGAATTAAAATTGTTTAGTAAAACTAGTTGATAAGCTAGATAATAAATATAAAACAACATAAAAAGATGTAAAAAGAAGACAAATTAGAAAGTGCATCAAAATATGAGTGATAAAAATGGAAGAAAAATAAATAAGCTACAAGCTATAAGCTATAAGCTAGCTAAAATAACTTGTAGCATATAAGCTAGAAGCTTGTGTCTTACCAAACAATTTTATATATGTTGGTCAAATTAGCTTATAAGCTAGTAAAATAAGCTAGTAGCTAGCTTATTGACTTTACCAAACACACTCTAAGTGAATTTCATCTGTAATTGAAAACAATGAGAAATAGAATCATATACATACTCCTTTCATCTGAAAACTTAAATGAGCAGCTCAAAAATATGGTACAAAATCTAATTATGCTCAGCCTGGTTAATTTTATGGCTTATCAACCGGGATTGTAAATTGTTTTCACTATCATAGGATTTCTAGAAGCAAGGAAGGCTTGTTGTGGAACGGGCTTGCTAGAGACTTCTATATTGTGCAATAAGGGTCCTTGCCAATGCATTTGAATATGTATTCTGGGGTAGTTTTCATCCCTAAGAGGCAGCCAACAAGGTTTTGGCAGATTATATGATTTCTGAAGGCAGATCCCTTATATCCTAATAATCAAACACTTCCACATACAGTACTCTGCTTTGGATCTTATTGACTCGTGGTTGTCCTTTGTTGTACTTAGCTTATGTAATAAAAGACTAAAGGGGGATTTGTGTGTGGAAATGTTTGATTATTATTAGGATATAAGGGAATTAAACACACAAATCCCCCTTTAGTCTTTTATTACACTTTCAGTCACTTTGGTTCGAAAAAAATAGTTTAAATTCGCAAATTTTGATGACTGACACCTACACTTTCAGGTATCAAAATGATGGTTTACTCAATACCATTTATCATAATATCTAAACTCGCAAATTATGATGAGTTTGGCCTATCACATTTATTTTTATTTTAAATTTCGTATTGTTCTCTTTTAGCACTTTGTCTAATTTCTTGACTGGTATAAAAAAAATGAAAATTTTTTTATTTATTTTATTAAATAAAAAATCCATTTATTGATTTAGAATGGTTATATCTCAGGACTATAAATAGTTGTTTTTTTACTTTAGAACTCGATTTAGGAATTCAAATATTTTTTTTGTTGATTTCATCATCTAAGTAATTAAATTCATTAGATCAAATTCCACTATTTTTTTTACATGTTTGCTACTATAGGCTTAATTGTAAATTTAAAAGGCTAATTGATTCATATAGAAATGAGTATACTTTTGGGGGATATTGTTTACTTCTCAATAGAAAGTTCAATTTCTTATTTACATTGTGCTTGAATGAAAAAGTCACGCCTAATTTTCATGATTTTAATACATTAGTTATCACTAATTTTTTTTATATAAAAAAATTATCATATGTTTTTTTTATATATTTTTATAAGTATGCAAAAAAACATATTAATTATGATATATAATGATGAATGTGCTAATAAATTTATCATCATTGTTAGAGGAATTTAATTACTTTATCTAAATAATATAATTATTTTTTCATTTACTTATATATATATATCTCAAAAAATGATTATATTTTTTAATAAAATTAATAGTTTTTAAATTCTATTATAAATTATTCATTTAAATTATTTATTTAAAATAATAGAATTTGATTTTAAAATAGAATAATAAAAACAAAGAATTTTGAAAATAGAGGAATTTGATTTCTTCATCCAAATAAAAATTTTAAAAATGAAGAAATTTGAGCCTTTTCTGTGCTGCTCTTGACAAGACATAATGTGGGCATGCTTTTGGAATCCTTGTGTTGCTCTATGTGATGGGTCTTCACGTGATGTGCTACATTGTATTTTGAGTCTTTATGTGTGTGTTGAGTTTTCATATTGGTGTGCAAGTAAACGGTTTGGTTTTGGTGTTTTTCCAGGCGAACTGAAATGTGTTGCTAAGTGTGGAATCCTTGTGGGCATGCTTTTGGAATCCTTGTGCTGCTCTATGTGATGGGTCTTCACGTGATGTGCTACATTGTATTTTGAGTCTTTATGTGTGTGTTGAGTTTTCATATTGGTGTGCAAGTAAACGGTTTGGTTTTGGTGTTTTTCCAGGCGAACTGAAATGTGTTGCTAAGTGTACATTAAATTTTGTTGCTAAATTTTTATGTGTGCGTGCAAGCAAATTGATTTGGTCTTCACGTGATTTATTTGGTTTGGTACTTGCTGAATCTTCTATGTGTTGCTCTGTGTGCTGAGTCTTCATGCGTGTGTTGAGTCTTCAGGTTGATGTGTAGGCAAAATGATTTGGTTTTTGGTGTTTTTTTGCAGGCGAACTAATATGTATATATAGAGTTCACATTCATCTTTAACAACATCATTTATTGATATCAATTAATTAATTTTGTACAATAAAATAAATATTTAAATACTTTTACATAATATAAAATATATCATTAAATTAATAATATACATTATTAAAAATAAATATTTATTTATATTATTAATTAATAAAAATTATCTTTTTAACATAAATATATATTTTTTAATTAATATATTTTCAATTTAACCAGTTGAACCAATGACCTAGTACTCTGGCCGAGTCAATGACTGATTTGGCTTTAATAACATTGAAACAAACTAGAGTAGAATCAAGCAATCAATAGCAAAACACATGGAAGGAACTATTTAAATAAATTAAAATATAGTATTATAAAGTAATTAAATAAAATATGTATAATGTAATGTTTAGTGCACCACTAACATGCATCAACATATCTAATAAAACACAAGCAACTACTTTTGATGATAGCGTAACATGTGTGTCCGTGTGGAATATGCTCTTTCACATGTTTTATTCTAACTGATATTTAGTCCTTTCATATAGAAATAGATTATTTGGGAAACATTTTTGGGGATTCATTTTCGGGGATTGCCAAATTTTTTTAGCTTGGTACATAAATCAAGACCCTAATATTAGGCTTTTAGTTTTATAGTTACATTATTTCACCTAGACAAGCAATAAGTTATGTTCTTCATGTTTGTAACATGATCTTTAACCCTTTTCTGCATTTGAACTTTTTTATCAGTGACAGGAATTAATGGTGCTTTTCCCCTCTCATGTATATGGTGATGCTTTTATCTTTTGAACTAATATGAATAGCAGCAGCCCTCCTAAAAAAACACATGGAAAGACCCAAAAATGTTAAAAATTGGTAGATTATCACAAATTTAAATTCACCTACACAATTCTCATCTGGCCTTATCGTGATGTGTGATGAAAGACTAACATGCAATTACTCATTCTGTAAGCAATTATTCTCATGTGTCCTTATCATTTCAACATTGATAAAATTCTTGGGATTGTAGCCTGCCAAGTTAAAAGCACAAGACTAAGACTAAAGCATGCAGCCAGGCACCAAGTTAAAAGTACTGCATGCAGCCAGGCACCAAGTCAAGTTAAAAGCACAAGACTAAAGCATCAGTTTCCCAATATTGTATATTGTAATCTATCTGCATAGAGAAACTCATTGCTGATGAAGATTTGAAAATATGGGATATATCCATGTTGTTTCTTGACTTACTTCTTACTTGTTGTGTTGCTCAATGCAACCAAAGGACAACCTTTGGTTCCTGCATTATTCATATTTGGGGACTCTATTCTGGATGTTGGAAATAATAACTACTATTGTTAAAGCAAACTTCCCTTCTTATGGAAGAGAAGAATCACAATTTACAGGCAGGTTCTGCAATGGAAAGCTTGCCATAGATTTCATAGGTATATTTTCTTTCCCTCAAAAACACCATTTAGCTATATGTATATATCTTTTTCTCAGAAACGCCATTATATTTTTACACTGAGATTTGATTTATGTTTTATTAATTCATTCTTTCGTTGCAGCTGAATTTGTTGAATTTACCTTTTACCCGCCGGCTTACTACTTGACCAAAGGAAAGAACCTCTTAAATGGTGTCAACTTTGCCTCATCTTCTTTTGGTCACTGTGGTTCTACAAGCAAACTATATGTAAATAAATTTAAATGTTTAAAACCCTTTGTTTTTTCTTTACTTAACATTGTATTATCGTATTGGCAAGTCCTGATTTTTTTTTCTTGGGTTCTGGTAGGGTACAATTTCACTCAACCAACAGCTGGAATCGTACAAGACTACCAAAATGAATTGGTGAAATTAGCAGGGAAATCAAATGCATTATCAATTAGATCATATTGTTGGTGCTGGTAGCGATGATTTCGCTCCGAACTACTACATAAATCCTCTGCTCAACAAGGTTTATACAGTTGATCAGTTCTCAGACATTCTCATGGTATGCTATTCCATTTTCATTTAAGCATGTTTTTCTCAACCTTACTATCTGGCCTCAGTAAGATATTTGTTTTTGCTAAAGAATTTATATGCACTCGAGCAAGGAAAATTGGTGTGACAACATTACCTCCAATAGGTTGTTTGCCATTAGTCATCACTACCTTTGGCTCTTGTAGCAACGAATGTGTGGCCAGCTAAACCACTATTAACTCTAATGAGAAGCTCAATATTACATCTCAAAACTTGCGAAGATTGCTTACTGGCCTCAATTTGATGGTCCTTGATGTCTTTCAACCTCTCCCTGACATAATCACCAAGCCTTCAAAATATGGTACAAAATCTAATTATTCTCAACCTGGTTAATTTTCTGGCTTATCAACCCGGATTGTAAATTGTTTTCACTGTCATAGGATTTCTAGAAGCAAGGAAGGCTTGTTGTGGAACGGGCTTGCTAGAGACTTCTATATTGTGCAATAAGGGTCCTTGCTAATGCATTTGAATATGTATTCTGGGATAGTTTTCATCCCTAAGAGGCAGCCAACAAGGTTTTGGCAGATTATATGATTTCTGAAGGCAGATCCCTTATATCCTAATAATCAAACACTTCCACATACAGTACTCTGCTTTGGATCTTATTGACTCGTGGTTGTCCTTTGTTGTACTTAGCTTATGTAATAAAAGATTAAAGGGGGATTTGTGTGTTTAATTCCCTTATATCCTAATAATCAAACATTTCCACATACAAATCCCCCTTTAGTCTTTTATTACATAAGCTAAGTACAACAAAGGACAACCACGAGACAATAAGATCCAAAGCAGAGTACTGTATGTGGAAGTGTTTGATTATTAGGATATAAGGGATCTGCCTTCAGAAATCATATAATCTGCCAAAACCTTGTTGGCTGCCTTTTATGGATGAAAACTATCCCAGAATACATATTCAAATGCATTGGCAAGGACCCTTATTGCACAATATAGAAGTCTCTAGCAAGCCTGTTCCACAACAAGCCTTCCTTGCTTTTAGAAATCCTATGATAGTGAAAACAATTTACAATCCCGGTTGATAAGCCATAAAATTAACCAGGCTGAACATAATTAGATTTTGTACCATATTTTTGAGCTGCTCATTTAAGTTTTCAGATGAAAGGAGTATGTATATGATTCTATTTCTCATTGTTTTCAATTACAGATGAAATTCACTTAGAGTGTGTTTGGTAAAGTCAATAAGCTAGCTACTAGCTTATTTTACTAGCTTATAAGCTAATTTGACCAACATATATAAAATTGTTTGGTAAGACACAAGCTTCTAGCTTATATGCTACAAGTTATTTTAGCTAGCTTATAGCTTGTAGCTTGTAGCTTATTTATTTTTCTTCCATTTTTATCACTCATATTTTGATGCACTTTCTAATTTGTCTTCTTTTTACATCTTTTTATGTTGTTTTATATTTATTATCTAGCTTATCAACTAGTTTTACTAAACAATTTTAATTCAATAAACTGACTTATAAACTTTGAGTTTATCAGGTAGTAGCTAGCATATCAGCTATAAGCTAACTTATCAACTAATTTTACCAAACATATTCTTATACTCAATTTAATGTGTTAATTTACCATTTTTATGTTTTCAAAATCAATAATTTATTTTTAATAGAAACCAGACCATTGACCAAACATAATCAGATTGACTGTTCAATTAACCCGGGCTTATGTCTATGTTGTTGTTGAGCCCTCAAGAATGAGTGTGTTGGAAAGTGTGTTGTTGAGTAGTGGTGGAATGCATGTGCTATGCTGCTAGTGAGTCTTTAGGAATCTGTGATGCTAAGTACACATTGGAATGTGTGTGCTGTTGAGTCTTCACGTCATCATGTGGGCGTTTCTGATGTGTCTCATTATATTGTAAAAAGCATAGTTAAAATTGCTCCAATAGAGTTCGAAGACAGTACTTCTAAACATTATAAGAAGTGGTCCAGCCAAGCAATGACTACACTAAGGCTTCTCTTATTATTATTATTAGTGTTTGTTTATATATAAAGTTCTCATTCATCTTCAGCAACATTTATATATATCAATTAATTTTAAATCATTTCATGGAAACTGGTTCTGTTTGTTTCATGGCTGCGTTCTTTTCTACTTCTGATCTAATTTTTGTTTTGGTATACATTTTTTGGAGGTTGGCTTTGCTTGGTTCTTGGTTGTTGCTGCTTGTTTTTATTGGTTGATGTTGTACTGATTCTTGTTCCTGTTATTGGATTATGGTCATGTATCTAGCTCATCTCTTTGCCTATTACCTTAATTGCTAGTTCAGCTAGCTCTGAACATGTCTTTTCATTGAGCTCTCAAGAAGTTTTAATCTGCAGATCTAACTTATATTGATTTCAAGATTGAGTAAGAAAATTTGTGGTCTAGCTTTCTTCAATTATGAAAGTTAGCTCCTGGTTTCAAAATTCCTGTATTACATTGAAAAAATCATCCTATTTGCAGTTTGAGACTGGATTCTCCATAACTCATAGCATGGCACATGTAAACATATACTTTTTTACAATTAAAATTTATAATAAATAAATATCCGTAGATATAGATTATATTTTGGATTTAAGAAGTTGAGATTCACTTGGAGTCAAAAGTTTGCTCCTTTAGATGCACGTCTTGATTTACTTTTATGCTCCACACAAACTTGCTCATATCCCTGCAAGACGACCAAGCAAGAAAGCATGTCAAGTATGAGCATTGATTGAAGAATGTTATTCTCACATGATAAAAGTTGAAAGGAAATAAAAGATTTCTATTTTTTAAAACTACCAAAGTTAAAACATTGGAAGCAACCAAACTCTTAGAAGAAAGGAATGGGAGCCCATTGTGTGACTTTGGGTGACTTGGGGAAAGTCACGGTAACTTTCCTATCTTAAAAATCGTTGGATTAATTTCACGCCTCAGATTTCTCAATTTGTTCTAGATTTTTTTTTTAAAAAAAAGTCCTGCTCGGGCTATAGTGAGAGCATAGAGGAATATTCCAATTCCAACAATTTGAAAAAAAAAAACGTTGGATTGATCTGTATGTTGTGCTGCACCACCGTCATTTTCCCTCTATTGTCACCTCCCCGACTCCCATTCAAGCCACCGGCTGACCGAAGATGATTAGCACGATGGCAACAAACACCTCATCTTTGTTCACATCCATCAAATCAAGAAGTTTCATTTCTCCCACCACTAAAATAAAAGAGTTGCTCGATAGCTCCCCTGTAATGTCAATAATGTGTGGATCTCTCTGTCATCAATATACTCCAAATGTGGTAAAACATAAAGACCGGAAAAAGGAGTGATGACAGCTCTCGCAAACTTGAAATTCGCGAGCAGCTTGCCACTTGGTTGGAGAAAGGGAAGAGGGTGCCTTCGGGAACGCGGACACAGGTGGTGCATGGTTGTCGTCAGCTCGTGCCGTAAGGTGTTGGGTTAAGTCCCGCAACGAGCGCAACCCTCGTGTTTAGTTTCCAACGTTGAGTTTGGAACCCTGAGCAGACTGCCGGTGATAAGCCGGAGGAAGGTGAGGATGACGTCAAGTTATCATGCCCCTTATACCCTGGGCGACACACGTGCTACAATGGCCGGGACAAAGGATCGCGATCCCGCGAGGGTGAGCTAACTCCAAAACCCGTCCTCAGTTCGGATTGTAGGCTGCAACTTGCCTGCATGAAGCCGGAATCGCTAGTAATCGCCGGTCAGCCATACGGCGGTGAATTCGTTCCCGGGCCTTGTAATGTGGTAAAACATAAAGACCGGAAAAAGGAGTGATGACAGCTCTCGCAAACTTGAAATTCGCGAGCAGCTTGCCACTTGGTTGGAGAAAGGGAAGAGGGTTTCAACATACCCCTCAGTAAAAACTTGAAGAAAATGAGTGACATGACAATGCCTTTGAAAATGTCTTACTAAAGACCAAAAAGGGGAAAAAAATCCCGTGCAATTCCACGTTGCTCACATAAAATAAAAACTTGACAAGTGGCAAAATCTGAGGCGTGAGATTAATCCAATGGTTTTTAAGAGAAGAAAGTTATTGTAACTTTCCAAAGCCAAAGTCACACAATCCGCTCCAGAAAGAAATATGCATGGCAGTGGAACTATAAAGTAAAGCAGCAATCTTATAAAGAATTAATTATCTCCTAAGTTGCCAAAATATAGCAACCAAAATATAGCAGCAATCTCAAGTATAGCAGCAATCTTGTAATAAAGAATTAATTAAGTATAGCAACCAAAAAGTCTAATCATAAAATGGTTTGCAAAATCAGTCAAATGTCAGATCAGTTTGCAGGACCCAAGTTAAATCTAATTTAGCAAGTTCTGCAACTAAAATCAATAACACTGAAATATAAAGAATTACTACAGCTACAATTTTGAAACAGAGAATTACCCAAACATTTATATAGGCATGTAAAATTTTCATCAAATAATGACATCAAAATTGCTAAACAAACACACTAATATTGTCTCCTGAAAAGCAATGAATTAGGTAGGGCCTTGTATAATATACACATAATAATTTGCTTCTGCACAGGTCCACCAGAAAGATTTAGAAGGATTAAGGAAGGGCGTGGAGCATAGATTAAAAAAGATAAATTTAGAAAGAAAAATAAGTATATAACAATAGAAGTAGAAAGAGCAGCTAATGTAATTTTGAATGTGCACCCAAATGACCCAATACAGTACATCATCAAGGTGCATTGTTCACAGTCATATATCTTAAATGCATGAGAATAGTATTAGTATAAGAAGATAACTTATGCACAGGTGTCTAAGGACCTCATGTTTAGTAATTGGTACAAAAATTGAAAGTTACTAAATAAAGGACACACATGGTAACTTATGAGAGTCTGTAGAAGCCATTTATTCAAGAATTCAGATTCCCACATTTTTTTGCAGGTATGCTTGCAATTTCTGGAATCATAAGCCTTAAAGAAATTTTGGATCCCGGTGTTTTGATCACACACCTGCTTACCAAAAACAGGCACCTAACCCAGGTATCTAAAGATACCCAGTTTCATAGACTGACATGTTATAAAACTTGGTTGGGGGCCTATTAATTAAATGCTACAAAGAAACTGTTGGGGATGCTAGCACTGTTTAGGAGTGAAAAAAGGTGATGGCCTACAGGTATAAAAAATTGGGGCTAGCAGACAGTGACAAAATTTATATATCCATCAGTACTGTTAAGAAAACAAAAAAGAAGTCTGTGCAGTGATCTATCAATGAGTGTCTCCTATAGAGAAAGTGCTACCAATGATAATTAAGCTGCTTTCAAATATTAAACACAACACAATGAAATCATGTTATTTTATAGATTACAATTTTATATTGTTCAGAGGCATAAAAATTGACTGCAGAATATGGGAGACGATGGGCACTGGTCACCATATTGTCTTCCCAAAATGATATACCAATCTTCATTGATATTACGTATATCCTCACAGCATATGCTATGCTTGCTCAATGCTGCCACATCAAAATGCATCCCTGGACCTGTTAAAGATTTATACAATAATGATGAAAAGAAGTGTGATTAATACCTATACAAAAGCAGAAGGTGGAGGTTTAGCTTGAAGGAATCTTACTGCTTGGACGGTTGTAACTGCATAGAGTACCAGTAGGATGAATAAATGACTACCTGCAGCGATGTTACTTTAAATAATTGGATGATTGCATATCCCAAATAGTTGTTTCTCAGGAAATTTTGATCTTTATCAGTTGGGTGTTGTCTATCTCTACAAGTACAAAATCAAACAGTCTAAGAGAAGTCTGGTGACATAGATAGATCTTGTAGACACGAATTACATGACTCATTTCATGTCAAGTAAATACTAAATAGAAGAAAAGTAGAAGACCGTGAAAGACATGACAAAATAAAATGTAGAAAACCATTGACATAAAAGAAGAGTGCCAGAAAATCTCCCACAACCTCCAATTAATTGTTTGATGCTCTATTATCAGTGCCTCAAGCCAGTGCCTAGCCAGCAATTAATTGATGCTCTATTTGTTTGTTGCACAGATTTTTTTTTTTATTTATGAAATTGTTAAGAAATTAAGCAATGAATTAATTGATATGAGCACATAATAAGAGATTTGATTATAAACATAAACAATAAAAGAGAAAATCCTACTTGCAACAGGGATTCAAATCACCTGTCCCCAATATATGTCGCATTCTCTGTCGCTGCAATCAATATTTGACATGTCAAATAAATTTTCCATGTAGGATTCCCGTTTACTAACCATGTCTTTAACGTCGTTAGATAGTGGACGTGTATTTCTCGCTCGAATTGCTCATCCCTAATTCAAATTCAATTACTTGCAACAACCCAATGCCTGTTGCAAGTAGGATTTAATCTAAAAATATTGTATTAGTATTCTTCATTAATATATGTACTTTTTGGCTTTCATAATTTTTAATTTAATTTAATTTATTCTCTCTCTAAATAAAATTTGTCTCACTTTAATTCTTAAATTTGTCTCAAATAATTTTATCAATAAAAGACTTAGTTGTAATTATTAAACTATGAGAGTTTAAATTAAGAATCACTACAAAAAACACGGGATTTAGTTGGGGTTAAATCTGACTTTTCCTACGGTTTAAACCCCAACTAGATGCTTTTCCTGCGGTTGATCAAACCGCAGGAAATTCGAGCGTAGTAAAGGGGTTACCCGCGGTTCGTGGTAACCGCTGGTATGAATGTGGCTTTTACTTTTGATCCTTTGTGTTTGAGGCACACACATTATCTTAATTTTTTAATTTAAAAAGACCAATATGAATCACCAATAAGGAAGCAAAAGGAACGATAAATACCTTAAAGTAAATCTTGAACAATTGACAGGTTACATACAATGCTCCAACACGGTTAGCTCCTTTTTTCCCTGGGATACAACCAAGTTTTGAAATAGTTAGAAGAGTGCCTCTGAAAGTCAAACTTCACAGAACCAATTAATGCAGCATGGAAGTATATGTTGCACAACAAAAACACAAAGTGTGAACATTTAGAAACAATGGTGATTATTACAAATTTTGCCTTCTTCCAAAGCAAAAGGAATGATGATTATTTTGCAGATGACAAAACTTGCTATCATACCATTCACCGTATTGTTAGAAACTATTTTCCTAAAGAAGCAGTTCAGGTAAAAAGTTAATGAAAATTAAGACTCAGTACTAGTTATATTCAAATTTAAACAATGGTCACATTTTTGCTTACTTTTAACCCTTATACTAACACGTGCAGCCAGAAAATAAAGTTCTCTTATTCCTATTACTTGTTGGAGTTGGCATTGCCTCTATCACAGACCTTCAGCTCAATTTTGTGGGAACCATTCTTTCCATTCTAGCAATCATAACTACATGTGTTGGCCAAATTGTATCCTTTCACTGCTCACTCTTCAAGTTGTAGCATGTAATTATTGTTAATAATTAATTATGATGGATTAGACTCACATGATTGGATATTTGGATTCTTAACTCAGTGCTCAATTTAATTAGCTGACAAACACTATACAGAAAAAGCTTAATGTCTCTTCCACACAGCTGCTCTACCAGTCTGCACCATTCAAAGCAGCAATTCTTTTTGTTTCATGCCCTGTACTGGATCAAATGCTCACCAAGCAAAATGTCTTTGCCTATAAATATTCTCCTATAGTCTTGGTAATATTATAATTGATTCGATCCTCACTATATAATGTGTTATGTTATAGTATTATATGCATATAGAATTGTATAAATTACCATATGAAATAGGACTGGTATATTCTTTTTGTTAATAAAAAATTCAGGCATGCATCATCCTGTCCTGCTTGATTGTTGTTTCTTGAACTTCAACACATTTCTAGTGATTGGCAAAACATCTCTTGTAACTTATCAAGTGCTAGGACACCTCAAGACTTTCCTTGTTCTTGGATTTGGGTACACTTTACTCCATGACCCTTTCACTGGAAGGAACCAACTAACTGAAATTCAGTTAAGAGTCCTACTCAACTAACCTACTAACTGAAATTCAGTTACATTGCACCAAAGGGTTTTGATCCCCTGCAATTCTCCTATTTCTCCTCTCATAGACCCCGACCATAGGAGGTCGATCCCTATCAGAAACACATCATTAACATGATGTCTAAGAAAACAAACACATTGCTCACAGAACAAACTCAATGCCATATTAGACAATAAAAGGTAAACACGAAATTAAAAAAGAGATATGTTGACCACTTAAATTACTACTTTTTCTTGTCTTGGTCCATTAGATTAGTTTAATAGCTTCTCTAAATACCCAATACACACTGCCATCATATTGAGTGTGACTGAGTCAACAAAACCACATTCAAAATGCAATGCCTCAGCATTCATATACAACATTCAAAATCAATTTGACACTGAAACCCAAAAACATTTTCCAGTTACAAATCCCAATTTTGGGGTTCAAATTTAAAAGGGAGGCTAATTGAAACCTGAAATTCATTCAGGAACCATAAATCCACCATTGAAGTTGAAAAAGATAGCAAAATCCAGCAATGGAAAGTAACAGTTGGCCTTGACTTACCAAATTCCCAAGTCAATTTTCTTTAAAGACAATATGCAGGGTGGAAGATTGTGCTCCACATCAGGGGTAGTTTGACCAATTTTTCTTCCCAAAGCTTCAAAAAACAAATTTAGAAACCCATAAACAGATTTTCAAAATATCAAAACAAAATAACAAAAAAAAAACTAAATAAAGATAGCTAATATAAAAGCCACAGAACAAAGGAAAAGAAAATGATGGCAAGGGTGTCGTGTTTGAGCAAATGATTTTTGGGGCAAATGGTCCGACTCAAGTGAAGCCAGTTTAATCCAAGTAATGCCAAACTAAATTCTTTTATAACAACACCTTAGAAAAAGAAGGGAAAAAGTGCATTATTTTCACCCTAACAGATGTTTACATAAATATGAGATCAACCTTAACCCAGTTTGATAATCTGACAAGGTCTCCTGCAGCATATCAGTGCAGCAAAAAGGTGTGCTAGTTTAACTCGAAGAGATTCATCAGCCCAATCTTTAAGATATCACTCAATTAGAGACAAGACATCTCCATTTTGGTCCTCAATAATATGGAGCTCAGCCTTAATGCAGATTGGTAGAATTTGTTTGCCTATATGAAGAATTTGTCAGCCTTAAAGAGTAGTTCTTTTCCTAACCTAATTTTCTGGTAACATGACTATTTTTCTATCTCAAAGAATAAGGAAACATGTCTTTTAATAGAGAAAGAAATAGGCAAATAGCTGTATGCATACTAGTCCGCTACTTGCTTTCTATCTTGTAACATAAAAGTACTACTTTTCCATCTCAAAGAATAAGAAATCATATATTTCATTAGTCAAAGAAAGAACTGAATACATATGAGTTTTCACAACTCACTTTTCTATTGTAACTTTCATGTCGCTCCTGTGCTCACTAATTTAAAATATTGTTCTGTGAATGGTATAATAAATCAAACTTTTGTTGATTCCTTTGAGTAAATTTCATCTAAAGTGAAGCAACAGTTCAGTGAATGATACAGCAAAGCTAAAATTTAGCTGATTGCTTTGCACAAACTTCCCCAGGCATTCATCTTAATAGTTAATAATGCTTAATATATACCACCTTCTAAAATCCAAGCAGCAACACTTTAATTTCTGCCTCTATTTCTCGGACACAGCATATGAAGAAGATCATCATACTAATTATTCCATGTCTGACCAGAGAAAGAAAAATTGATGTACGAAATTGGCGAGTTAATGAGAAAAGATGAGGAACAGGAAAGAACTTACGAGAACCACTTGATCCCTCAAAGCTCGCTCACTCAGAACCACTTCCTTTTCGCACAGAATGTAGCCTGCAAAGAAAAATCAGTAAGAATAATGATTGACACAATGCAATCATGCAATGTACCGATCAAAACCTAAGAAAACTGAGAATAAAGGAGGATTGACTCACCGCAGACCGCCGGAGAAGATAATCGCAGACCGCCGAAGAAGATAACCGCACACCGTCGGAGAAGACAACAGCCAAAGAAGGATTGACTTAGGGCACAACGCGCAGACAAATTGCTTTTGTTCACAGAAGGAATGTGTCAGAGATGAACGATTTTGCGGGGAAATAGAGTGAGTGGAGAGAGGTGATGATCGATTTTGGGGGAAAATAGAGTCAGTGATGAGCGCGAGATGAAAAAGGAATTTCACACCAAATTAATATGAGTAATATGTCGCTTTCGTCCCTAACTTTACAAGACTCTTTTATTTTGGTCCCTGAGATTAAGAAAACTCTCTCGTAGTCCCCCACTTTGCATTGTCTACCACTTACGTCCAATACACAAACGTCTGTTAACTCAGTGATGAAGTGGCACTCAACCTTGGTGAGGTGTCAGTCAGAGGCACCAAAGTGAAATTTTTTTGACAAAAATCCCCAGAGTGTAACGGTCAAATTTTTATGAACACTTGTCTCTTTAATGGAGTACCTACAAGTAAATTAAGCAAATTAGCCAAAAGAGAATCTTCTAACCACATTATAAAATTAATTTCCAAATTTAAAGTACCTGTAGACCCCACTGCATCAGTCTTGTCTCCCTTCTCTCCTTGTTGGACCACTTGCTCACCTAAATTACTCCCTCCTCCTATTAACATCAATTTAGACTCCAACACATTAGTCAAAGTAAACCAAGTCAAAATACTAAAAATACATTATAAACAAATTATCTGTACATAATAAGCTAATCAAACCTTTGTTTTTCTCAACAGCAGCACGTGCTTGCCCTCCAGCACCTTCATCAGAACCACTCTGCCCACTACCAGAACCACTCCCAACAACCTTACCTCTCCCATCATCAGCCCCCACACCCACAGAACCTCTGGCATCATTCTCAACAGCCTCAACAGCCTTTATGACTTCTTGTAAAAATGTAGAAATTTCAACCACCTCAGGCTTCTCAACAAAATGCTCAAAATAGATATAAAGCTTTCCCAGTTCTTTTAGCAACTTCTACAGCCTCCAACAGGTCCCTATCCTTTTTCAACTCCCTTAAACCATCCTTAAATCTTACAGAGGGATCTAGCCATAAAACATTCTTCAAGTTTTTATACCCAAACTCCTTACTGAAATTCCTAAAGCTAAATGCATCCAACCTGTTAGGATCACACTCAGGCCATATGTCAACCTTGCACCACCTGTATCTCACCCTAGCCCCAGCAGCATCCTCAACAAAATTGCCAGCATGATGAATGTGAACATCTACCCTCTGCATACACATTTAAAGCAACTACTTAAATTTAGCAAATAATTTATTAAATAAACTATTGATATAATAAATTCATATAATATTGTATAATAAATTACGGGGACCACTGACATACAGTGAACTCACATGGGTCCAACATAGCTTTTAACTAACATCTCACGTTGCACTCTGCCCACCCCACACAGACTCAAGATTCCAGACACATTGTCCCACAACTATTGTGTGGTGGAAGATTCTCTCAATGAAAAACATCAATATCAAGAAGAATAGGAAACCCCAAAGGTATGGGAATCCTTTTCAGACATTACAAGACAAAACACCCGTACAAAGGTACAAAGGAAACCCCAAAAACCCACAAACCCAGTACAAAGGAAACCCCTATAACCAACAAAGCAACCAAATAAAACTCACTACAAAACCAAATACGATAGACTCTAAGTAGAAAGACAACATTACCTGTGACTCCATTGCTTCCACAGCTTCTAATAAATTCGCCTTCCTCAAAGCCAAGGGAGAATGCAAGTAAATAGGGATTACGAAGAGTAGAGACCTTGCCCTAGCACAGCCGCGGGAAAACGCTTCAGTTCAGAGAAGAATGAAAACTGAAATGAAGGTTCCAATTCCACGTATACCCCGTTTTGAGTCCAACATGTAAGGTTGAGTGCCACCTCATCACTTACTTAACAGTCGTTTGGGTATTGGACGTAAGTGGTAGACGAAATGCAAAGTGAGGGACTACGGGAGAGTTTTCTTAATCTCAGGGACCAAAGTGAAAGAGTCGTGTAAAGTCAGGGACGAAAGTGACATATTAGTCAAATTAATATGATTTTACTGGGGTTTAACCCCTACTAATGATTGTTTAATTTTAATAATTATACTTAAAAATCATGAAAAAATTTAAAAAAATTATAAAATTGTTTAGTAAAACTAGTTGATAAGCTAGATAATAAATATAAAAAGACATAAAAAGACGTAAAAAGAAGCCAAATATGAAAGTGCATTGAAATATCAGGGATAAAAATGGAAGAAAAATAAATAAGTTACAAGCTAGAAGCTATAAGTTAGCTAAAGTAGCTTGTAACTTATAAGCTAGAAGCTTCTAAAATAAGGTAGAAGCTTGTGCTTTACCAAAAACTTTTATGTTAGTCAAACTAGCTAGTAGCTAGCTTATTGACTTTACCAAACACACTCTAAGTGAATTTCATCTCTAATGAAAACAATGAGAAATAGAATCATATACATACTTCTTTAATCTTTTCAACGTAGATTGTCTTTACATTGCTTAAAAATTTGAGACATAATTGTCTTCAAGAAAGGTTGAATTAACCCGGAAACGCTGCTGGAGTTTGTGAGAGTGGTAGATAGGGATTAATGTGACGGAGTTTGGTAGAGGCTGTAATCACAATATTCATGTTGCCTTTGTGAATTATTCTCTCCCCCCCAAATTTAACACTGATGATAGATTTCATGTATCAACATTAAATTCGATTGCAGGTTTGTATAATACTTTTTTTGTCATTTTGAAAAAGTTTTCTAATGTCTGGAAATTATTTTCCGAAAGTACCGAATTTTAATGTTCTAGAATTACTTGAAGCATATTTTCGATATCACACTACCGGAAACTAATTGCCTATATTTAGTTATAGAGTCTGTGCGTATGAAGTTAAACAGATGATTTAGCCTGAACTTTAAGACAAAAAAATTAAATGACAATAAAAGTTTTAGATTACTGAAATAAAGGTTAAAAGATTTGTAAGAACACTTCTTTAAATAAATGATATGTAAAAAGTAATAAATAAAAAATATAGTGTTTTAAAATATTGATATATTCAATATCATATTTTTCATAAATAATTTATTTTTGTAATTTTAAATTTTATTAATAATTATAATTATATTATTAAAATAGAAATATATATTTTTTAATTTTTCTGTTTAGAAATTTCTTATTAAAAAGGGTATTTTATAAAATTAAAAAGAATTAAATTAGAAGTAATAAAGTTATGGTCTAAACTCACCTAGGCCCAACGGAAACTAAGTTGTATGCACTGGTAAGCGGCCACATGACCTATTTCCACATTTATTCAACACTCATTTGTCACTTCTCATCTCATATCTATCTTAGTCAAATCACATCATCCACCACATTTATTATTTTTCTATTTTCTATTTCTATCTCACACAGTTACACTAGGTATCTATTAACATAATTCTTATTTACTCTACATACCATACTTAAGTTTGAATGTCCCTCCCTATTCCCTCTGTTCATTTTTATGTTAAGACTCACACCTTTGCTTAAGCAAAATAATTAAGAAATGAAATTAATATTTTTATTTATATGAAAATTATTATCTGATTTTTTGTTATATCTTTTGTCTCTCATGTTAATTAACATATTTCTTGTTATTATCCTCATTTATTTTAAAATAAATATAAGGCTATAATTAAAAAAACAATTAATGACATCTTGAATTTTTTAAATTATAAATAAATAGGAATTGAATTTTTAGAAAAAAAAATCTTTTGAAAGTTGTACTAAATTAAAAAGATGGAAGAAGTTATAAAATACTAAGTTCTTTCTTGACTTCCCTTCTTCTTCTTACTATGGTTCTCAAACCAATGACAGTCTGTCCCTGCATTGTTCATATTTGGGACACTCTACAACCTATTTACTGCTAGTAAAGCAAAATTTTCTCCTTGTGGAAGTGTCTTGAAGAATCACAATACTACTGAAAGTTTAGCAATAAAAAGCTTTGTTTTAGTAAAAAAAGCTTTCCATTGCTAAATCTTCCAGTAGGATTATTACTTTTCTTTTCCAGACTTCATTGCATGGACTCCATTGCTACTTTATTTTCCCCTCAAAAAACCCAGTTAACTATATGTCTATATATCATGTTACCCTTTTTTATTTTTTCTAACTAGGATTTTATCCTTGTTATTTATTCATTCATTACAGTTGAAATGGATACCTTTTAGTCCCTAACTTACCTCAACTCTTAAATGCCAGAGGAAGAACATCTTGATGGTGTCAATTTTGCCTCAATTTGTTTTTTATTTACTTAACAGTATGTCATCATACTAGTGAGTGCTGATTTTTTGGTTACTGGTGTAGGGTACAACTTTATTGAACCAGCAGCTGTAATATTATGTATACTTTTGGTGCTAACCATGCCATGATGCCAATGACAGAATTTATCAGCCATCACTATTTTTTGCTCTTGCATTTAGAATGCGCGGCCAGGCTAACCAATTATGTTATTAACTTCAATAAGAAGCTCAACACAACATCTCAAACATGTGAAGAAGGCTTCCTAGACTCAATTTGGGCGTCCTTTATGCCTTCCAACCTTTCTATGCCTTCTAACAATGGTACAAAATGTGAAAATTTAATTATGCTCAGCCTAGTTAGCTAATTGTATTAGAACTGTTAATTTGTTTTATTATCACAGGATTGATTGAAGCAGGGATGTTATGGAATGGGCTTTCTAGAGACGTCAACATTGTGCAATCAAGGGTCCACAGTAACTTGTGATTGTTATTTGCTGGCATTTCCCTTCTATTCTAATCAAACACTTCTCATGTTACTCCAATGAAGATACTTCACAACTTAAATCAAGACATTGCTACGCTTGAGCTATGACTCCAGGCACTCATGACATTGAAGGAAGATGGATAGGTAGTCATAGCAACAACGGGTTATTGAGTGGGAAGAAGTGATGTAGAGAGGATAAACTCAAGCTGCTCCAGAACAGGAACAAGGTAGCAAGAATAAGAAAAAAACTATCTTGGAATACGAGGGTTTTAAAAAAATATTTTCATTTCTCCAATGGAAATTAATATTTCTTTTCTTCCAGTTTTTGTTTTTCGGAGTCAAAGTTAAAAAGTACAAAGTTCTGAATTACTAAAAAAACAAAAAAAAATAGAGAAAAAATACATGGAGGAACTAGCTAAAAACTACAAAGTTCTGAATATTAGTTCCAAATTTGGATCAGCTATCTGCAGCGAGGTCTGCTCCTAATCCCTTCTATGTTCTAACAAATTGATTGTGGACATTGGACATCCCAATCTTGACGAAGGTTTGCTTCGCGCAGCAGCTCCATGAACTAAAGGAGGGGATCCTCTACCTCTCAAGTGATGGATCAAAAACTCTTCTTCCTCAATGATGTGCAGTGAATTTTAGTGCAGCAACAGTTCTAAATATTTACGTATTAATTAATAATGTAAAAATATATTAATATCTAATGATCTATATAATTAATTTAATGATATAAATGATAAAATTAATATTTTATTTAATTAATTTAACAATGTATATATTAATATTTTAATCCACTGTGTAAAATTAATTAATATCAGTAAATGGTATTGCAAAAGAAAAAATGTCAATTCTATACTTAAGTAATCACTAATATTAACAAGAGAAGTATTCGCGTAGTGGTTGTTTGGCTGGACCACTCTCCACTTGAAAACAGAGGTTGGTGTGACATAACATAGGTTGTCCAGATGTGTGTGGTCAACATCTCTTTAGTGCATCTTAGTCTTAGGATATGAATTTTAAATCACATTCAACCAGACACTCCATTGAAAAAGGACATTGTAGATTAAAAAAAACAAAGAGAAGAGTGAAGTGTAATTTTAACTTTTTTATAGAAAGAGTAATGTAATTTTAAAAGATCATATGTTAAGAGTTTTTTTTATGTATGTGAAGAAAGAATAAGCTTGGTAAAACCCTTGGTTAAGACGCCTTAATATTAATAAGAGAAACATTGAGGTAGTTTTTGGTTCCTCTGTGGCTTGAAGACTCAACAACAGAAAAGGATTCCAAGCACCTGGGCTGCAGAGGCGAGGTCACACAGAAAAGTCAGGAACACATTATTCCAATTGAGCATATAGATGAGATAGAGAGCCTGCATGCCCACATGAAGTCTGAGAGGTGAGATACAAAGCATACGGATTCCAACTCAGTACAGATTCCAAAGCTACAGAGGTTGGTACATGAGAGATGTTATGTGTTTCTTTGGATTCTCTCCCTAACAAGTTGATAGTAATAAGAGAAGCATTGATGATGTACTAATCATGTCCAAGTGAAGTAGGTGAGGTATTTTAGTTACACTGTTGCTGCACGCCCACTTGAAGACTCAACCGAAACAAATTCCACTTGAAGAGGTGAGGTATAGAGCACATATTACAACTTAGCACAAAGGTGAGGTATAGAGCCTGCATGCCCACTTGAAGTCTGAGAGGTGAGTTACAGAGCACACGTATTCCAACACGACACAGGTTGGTAGAGGTGAGATATTTTTTGTTTTTTTTAGATTCTCTCCCTGAGAGGTAATATACCAATATAAGATATATATATATGAATAATATTTTATTCAGTGGCTAAGAATAACCGGTAACTTTAAACTTTTTTTGAAATTGTGATTTCGTCTTTCTTGCAATTTCAAACAAGTACAACATCAGTGGGTGGGCAACAGGCAGCGGGCAGCAGCACAATAATTCAACAGTGGCTGCTAATTGGCACGACGAAGAGGGACAATACATGGAGGCTGCTGATACTATGGATGCAGGACAAAGCCTTGGATACATGGAGGCACCTGGGCCTAACAGCGGCACACTTCATCTATCTAGATGAATAACTTATTTTTATTTCTATTGGTGTCTTCTACTGTGCAACTCCTCAATGGGTGCTGCACCAGTACAACTCTCAAATTACCTGTTATAGTCGTTGGGTTACCGAATAACATTTTAAAAAAATAAAATTAAAAGGAGTTTTAAATATTGCAAGGAAGAGCTTCTACATATAAGTAAGAAAACACTGCTCCTAATAGAAATAGTTAGTGGCCGTATGTATGCTCAGATCAAGGGAGAGACCTCTCATCATTATGCTGATTTAGTTAATAAATTTTGTCTCACAAAAGACAACCCTACAGGGCTATTTGTTGCCTTTTTATTCACGCTTTTCAATCTTTCAGTAAAATGAAACACATAACATCTATAAATTACCATTGCTCATAATTTCTTCAACTGATTGGAATACTTTTTTTTATCAAATATCAACTCAAAATTGATCACTGCTCAAAAGACATGTTACAAAAGACTATTTAATCGATCGATTTACTGCTATATTGTGCCATGTTTTGGGCTAGTCAAGACATTAGACAACACACATATATACTACTGATTTGGTTTGAAATCTCCAAAAACAAAGCTTGCTAATGTCCCGTTGCTCAAAACTCACACTAGATTTGGGAGTAAACCACAATTTTAAGAAGATTTTGAGGATTTAGAAGTGTGATAAAGTCTCAAACCAAATATATTAAAATAAATTAATATTTACGTAGCTGTATATATTTATTGTTATATTTTAAGTACTAATATATTTTTATGTAATTTAATATTTATGTTTATGATTTAAATATTTAAGTACCATTCATATAATTTTTATCAATTAATTTAACTTTAATAATTTTTTAACTGAATATTTATATTTCATTAAAAAGTCTAGTTTCAAATATCTTAAAAAATACAAGGGATAATTGGTTACCCTGATTTAAATTTACAAAAAAAAATGAATATAAAAAATATATGACATTATTTTTACAAAGTTTTTATTAATTAAATAATTTTTGGAAGCTAGTTTGAAAAATTTTAAATTCCAAATATCTCTATGTTAAAAATTGTTTGATCAGTTTTATTCATTTTAACTAGTAGGTGACCCGTGCGAGTAAATTGATGGTATGATTTATGTTGCCCGTGCTTCGCACAGGATAAAATATTAGCTATCATAAATACCCATATCTTAAGAGAATATGTTTTTATTATAATAAAAAGAAAATTAATGTATGAGAAAAAAAAGAAAAAAATGGTAAGAGCAAGTATGTCTCCCGTGGTTCATTAAAAAAAATTACTCTTATAATAAAACAAATTATAGGAACGAATAATTAGTGAAAATGAGTTAATATAATAATAAAAAACAAAAATGTGAAAGAAATAAAAGAAAACGACAAAAGCAAGACTCTCCCGTGGAGGATACATGTTATTCATTGCATAAAAAACCATTACTAAATTTAGAATAATAAACCAAAAAAGAAAAAAGGGAAATTTGAAAACACGACATATATACTGTGGGATTAATTTTAATATAGAGTAAATAAAATAGATAAAATGTAGGAACGGGACTGTCTCCCGTGGAGAATACCCGCATTTCATAAAAGATTATTTCATAATGAAACATATTAATAAAAAAAATAATGAGAGAAGCGTTTTAATATCAAAATAAAAAATGAAAGTGTGATAAAAAATAAAGAAAAAGTAAAACGAAAGATTAAGACAGCCTCATGTTGGATGATACCTTTGATTCATAAAAAAATCACTTTATTAACGTGAGAATGGCGAAAAATGATATTATAAGTGAATGATTAATAAAAAAAAACAAAAAAGGAGAAAAAATACTACAATAGAAGCTAAATAAATAAAGATATGATTTTGATAAAAAAAATGAAAAGAAAGTAAAAAGAATGATATAGTTTTTGTCATCGTCCATTTCTGATTTTTTATTACATAAAAACACACATTAGGAAATATAATAAATGTGTTGATGTACATTAAATGTAATACAATAATAATAATAACAATAATAATAATAAAAGAAAATTAATGTGTGAGAAAAAATAAAATGGTAGGAACGTGACTGTCTCCCGTGGAGAATACCCGTAGTTCATAAAAAATATCTTTTATAATAAAACATATTAATAAAAACGAATAGAGAGAGAATGTTAAAATATCATAATAAAAAAAGAAATGAAAGTGAGATAAAAAATAAAAGAAAAAACGACACGATTAAGATTGCATCCCGTGGAGGATACCCGTGATTCATTAAAAAACTACGATAGAAGCTGAATAAATGAAGATATAATTTTGATAAAAAATAAAAAAAAAGAAAGAAAAAAGGATGATGTGATGTTTTTTAGAGAGAAAGAAAACGGCAGGATTAACACTACCTCCCTTGGAGGATCACTTTAATAACGTGAGAATGAAAAAGAATGATATTATAAGTGAATAATTAATTAAAAAACAAATAAAAAGGAGAAAAAATACTACAATAGAAGCTAAATAAATGAAGATATGATTGTAATAAAAAAAGAAAAGAAAGTAAAAAGGATGATACAGTTTTTGTCATCGTCTATCTCTGATTTTTTATTACATAAAAAAACGCATTAGGAAATATAATAAATGTGTTGATGTACATTAAATGTAATATAACAATAAAAAAAGAAAATTAATGTGTGAGTAAAAATAATGGTAGCTAGGAACAGGATTGTCTCCCGTGGGGAGTACCCGCAATTCATAAAAAATTCTTTTATAATGAAAATATTAATAAAAACGAATAATGAGAGAAAATATTTTAATATCATAACGAAAAAAGAAAATGAAAGTGAGATAAAAAATAAAAGAAAAAGAAAACCATAAAATTAATACTGCCTCCCATGGAGGATACCCGTGATTCATAAAAAAAAACTACAATAGAAGCTAAATAAATGGAGATATAATTTTGATAAAAAAAAAATTAAAGAAGATAATATAAAAAGAAAATTAATGTGTGGGAAAAAAATAAAATGGTAGGAACAGGATTGTCTCCCGTGGAGAATACCCGAAGTTCAAAAAAAAATCTTTTATAATGAAACATATTAATAAAAACGAATAATGAGAGAAAATATTTTAATATCATAATTAAAAAAAATGAAAGTGAGATAAAAAATAAAAGAAAAAGAAAACGACGACTGCCTCCCGTGGAGGATACCCATGATTCATAAAAAAACTACAATAGAAACTAAATAAATGGAGATATAATTTTGATAAAAAAATAAAAGAAAGTAAAAAGGATAATAAGAAAAGAAAATTAATGTGTGAGAAAAAATAAAATGGTAGGAACAGGACTGTCTCCTGTGGAGAATACCTGCAGTTCATAAAAAAATTCTTTTATAATAAAACATATTAATAAAAAAGAATAATGAAAGAAAATATTTAAATATCATAATAAAAAAGGAAAAAATGAAAGTGGGATAAAAAATAAAAGAAAAAAGAAAACAACAGAATTAAGACTGCCTTCCGTGGAGGATATATATATATAGAGAGAGAGAAGAAGATATATAGATTTTATAATGAAATAAATAAAAAACAGGAGATTAGAGAAAATATTTTAAAAAAATAATAAAGAAATAAAAGTGTACTTTTAAGGAGGGATGAAAAATTTTAAGGAGGGATGAAAAACCTTAATTATATTTGAGTATGAAATAAATCAAAGTGTGATTAAAAAGGATAAAAAGAAGAGAAAAAATAGAATCGATATCTTTAAAAAAAGAAAGAAGAGTGAGAGAGTGAAGTAAAACCAAAAAGAAAAAAAAAGGGTAGAGGGAGGGTGGGAGAGTGACACGTGTTCAGATTAGGAGCGGAAGACTTTTATAACAATAGATTCTAGTAGAGATAGAGGTAATTTTTCATTTTAGTCTCTGCTAAGAATGTGTGTGCTTGAGGTAGGTGGCATAGGCACTCTTAAGTAACTAAGCATGACAAAAAGGACTAAGTAATAAATGGTAAACAGTTTCACAGACTAATAATGAGTTTTTTACCTTCGGAACTAAAGTGACTGACACCTACACATTCAGGTACCAAAAATGATGATTTACTCAATACCATTTATCATATAATATCTAAACTCGGGAATTATGATGAATTTTGGCCTATCACATTATTTTTATTTTAAAATTTCGGTATTGTTCTCTTTTAGCACCTGCTTATTTATATGACTGGTATAAAAAAATGGAATTTTTCTTATTTATTTTATTAAATAAAAATCCAATTTAGTGATTTAGAATGGTTATATCTCATTGCTTAAATAGTTATTTTTTTAGTTTAGAACTCGACATTTATTTAGGAATTCAAATGTTTTTTTGGTTGATTTCATCTAAGTAATTAAAAATTTGGTATTTTTATTAATTCCATTTCTATCAAATTAATTCTAATAATCTAATTGTCAAAATTTCTAATGTATAAATAGTCAAGTCAACAATTCCTTTAAAGACAGCCCTACAATACCCCTACTCTATATATATATACATATATATCTTGTATCTTGCACTAGGCTTAAAGGTGAAACCACACAAGTTGATCTCTGCATTGAATAGCATGAAATTGACAAAGACGTATAAAAAAAACACATAAAACTCTGCGCACAACATGAGAGAGAGGGGAAACAAATAATTATATTAACATTTTCAAATGGGAATATGGGATAGGTTAATGCAACACCGAGGACCTTAATGTCAATTTCAAAAAACCTACTATTAGATCTGGTAAATGATCCACACCCGTTGAGTCATATCCTATTAGATCTGATGGTGTGTAAGGAGTGTTGCACCAGTACATCACCCAATTAGGGGATGGACCATAGACAAAACCTTTTCTATTTGCTTGACATTTTAATCAAAACTAAACCAACACTAGCTGCATGTGACGGAGAGAAATGAGGAAGTAAGCTTTAACCACTTGGGTTCTTGACAAAGAGAATGCACTAGTGATTATAAAAAGTATAAGGGTTTCTCAATAATAATTAAATTTAAGAAACCGGATAATAACCTATTATCACCTGTATTTTATGGTCCTTGTATGATATAACACTTGCTTAAGTATTGTATCATAGACCCACCCCTTCATGTTATGCATGTGTATATCATATTATATGTGTTTATAATTTCAGACTTTTATTACAACTCAACCTTAAGATTTTAAGAGAATTACACTCTCATTTTTTTAGCTTGTATTCTAACCCATCCATCTTCTTCTTAAGTACCTTATGCTTGCACAATTTTGAATGAAGGAGATCTATATTAATTGTAATTGTGAAACAAATGAAAATCTATTAGCAATTTTGCTCTATTATAGCTCGAACAATCTCTATTAGTATTTTGACAAAAAAAAAACAAAATCTTTATTAGTATGGCATTCAATGGATGAAAGAGGGTATATAAGTTAACTCATCTCTTCTACAAAAAAGTTAACTCATCTCATCTCATTTGTCATCCACCGTTGAAAGAATACTTAGTGTGTTTGGTTTATACCAAACCACGTTTTAAACGTGGATTCAGACATAAGATACTGTGTAGCCTGGGTCCACGTTTAAAACGTGATTTTAAGGTAAATCAAACATGCTAAATATATAAACGTTAGATAGAGCAACACATCTAGCAAAAAAGACAATTATTCTTGGAGTAAACTAGCAAATCGGTCCCTGACTTTGCGGGGACCTTGCAGTTTCGTCCTTGACTTTGTTAAAATAGCACTTTAGTCCATACTTTGTTAAAAACACATGCACTTTAGTCCTTATTTCACTAAAAACATGCACTTTAGTCCTTCACTTTATTAAAAAATATGCACTTTAGGGACTAAAGTGCATGTGTTTTTGACAAGTACGGACTAAAGTGTTATTTTAGCAAAGTCAGGGACGAAACTGCATGGTCCCCGCAAAGTCAGGGACTGATTTGCTAGTTTACTCATTATTCTTGGGAGCAAAATCCATGTTTAGACAATAGTTTCCTCTCATCTTTGCATCAACCTCATCTGAGTTCATTATGTGTCTTCATAAATCATAATTATTTTCCCTTGTGGTTTGAGCAGTGAACGTGAAATAAATATTTGAGGGGGCCGAAATAAATGTATAAATATATATAATATTATAGACTTAATTATATTTTTAGTGTCTGTTAGGTTTATAGTTATGTAAAATTAATTTAGATAAATTTATCAAATTAATGATAACCACAAGTCTAGGAGATCCAAACATAGTATGAGATGCAATAGCATATCATAGGCCAAAACCTTGTTTGTAGCCTCTTAGGAATGAGAACCATCCCATAATGCATATTCAGATGCCTTAGTACAAGTTCCCAGGATCCTTGATTGCACAATATTGAAGTGTATAGCGAACTGGTTCCATAACAACCCTTCCTTGCTTCAATAAATTTTGTGATAGTGGAACAAAATAACAATTCTGACAGATAAGTTTATACAATTAGCTAACTAGGTGAGCATAATTTAGAGTTGGACATTTTGTACCTTTTTTAAAAGACTTACAGACCAGGTCATGGAAAGGTTATATGATATCAAGGATGACCAAATTAAGTCTAGGAATCATTTTTCTTTGAGAAGTGGTGTGTTAGGCTAGCTTCTTATTGAAGTTAATAGCATAATTGTTTAGCCTTGCCACACATTATTGCTGTGAGAGCCAAAGACAGTGATGGCTAATGGAAAAGATTGCAGGTAATTTTGTCACACACCAATCCTCTTTGCTGCCACTGCATATAAATTCTGTGATAGGCATGGTTGGGAGTGCAAATCAAAATTAGGAAAGTTCTTTATTAGCAAAAGCATATATCTTTCTTTTATTTTAGTAATTTTTAATCAATGATGTCCATTTCTAAGTTCATAATGGTTTATTGAGGCAAGACATCAAGGTGATCGAGAAAGACATGCCTCAATGGAATTGGAGTAACATCGCACAGGAATGCCTATTGTATAAACCTGGTTAAGCAGAGGATTTATGCAGGAGCTCTGAATATAACAACTAGTCCCAACACCAACAATATATAGCACCACATATAATTTAGAGTAAAATAACATTTTGGTCCCTATAAAATACCCGAGTTTTGATTTTCGTCCCTGAGAAATTTTTCTTTTTTATTTGATCCTTATAAAATATTTAAGCTATTTTTTAGTCCTTGTTGTTGATTCCACTATTAATTACGAATGTTTGGAACGTCCATCATAATCAGTATCTTATGTATGGTACCCTGGCACATTATACAATAGTGTTAGCATCCTTAATCACATTCAAAGACTATTTGTGATATATATGAAGGAGAAAATGAACAAAGAAATTCAGTTTAAATTGACTATGAATTTGACTCTCTAAATGAGTTTACGAAAGCAAACACTCTTATATAATGTGTTAGGATACTTCTGAAGTATTGCTGACTATTATGGCGTTCGACACATCCACAATTAACAGTAGAATCAACATTAGGGACTAAAAAAATAGCATAAACATTTTATAAGGATGAAATAAAAAGAAAAAATTTTCAAGGATGAAAATCAAAACTCGGGTATTTTAAAGGGACAAAAATGTTATTTTACCCTATAATTTATAATTCATTTGATTACCCGCCCTTTTCAACACTTCACTCTCACTGTCCTAATAATATTCCAGCTGCTGGTTCAATGAAACTGTACCCTACACCCATAAACAAAAAAAAAATCAGCACCGGCTAGTATCACGTAATGGTAGTAAAGAAAAACAAAGGGTTTTAGACATGTAAATGCATTTACATATAGTTTGGTTATAGAATCAGAGTTACTAGAAGAAGCTGGGGCAAAATTGATACCATTCAAGAGGTAAGCTGGTAGGTAAAAGGGAGCAATTTCAGCTGCAAATCTTAGTTAGCAAAATTAAAAGGTAAGCTGGTGGGTAAAGCTATCCATTTCAGCTGCAATGAACGGATGAATATTAATGAAACAAAAATCAAATCTTAGCAAAAATAAAAGGTAATGTGGGTAATAGGAAAATGACACACACATGTAGCTAAATGAGGGTATTTGAACCAAAGAGTTGTGGCTTAGTTGGCAATGCAACCTAAGATTGTGGGAAGATTTCTCGGGTTCGATCCCCACTAAACACATTCTTGTAGAGGGGTGAGGAGCTTAACTGTGACTAAGTCGCGAATAGGATTGCCCCTGATAATAGGTCATACCTATGGTTTAAACAAAAAATAATGAGGGTCTTTGACGGAAAGGAAAGTAGCAATGAGTCTATGACAAAATGAAGTATGTGGAAAGAAAAGTTACAATTCCACATGAAGGTTTTTTGCAACTGAAAGATTTTCTTTTAGCAAAACAAGCTTTTCAGTGCAAAACCTTATGTACAATTGTGATTCTTGAAGTCTCTTTCACAAGGAGAGAGGTTTGCTTTAGTTAACAGTAAATAGGCTGTAGATTCCCCAAATATGAATAATTTAGGAGCAGAGGCTGTTACATTTGAGCCCATAGAAGAAGAAGGGAAGTAAATCAAGAAATAACTTAGAATACGCTTTCGAGCTTCTTTGTGTGATAAGACTACCGTTCTGAGGATTTTATAACTTTTTCGATCCTTTTTAAGTGGTACAATTTTCAAAAGATTCTTTTTTAAAAATTCAATTCCTATTTATTTATAATTTTTAAAAGTTCACGATGTCATTCATTATTATTTTTAAATTATAGCCTTATATTTAAAAATAATAATGAGAAATATGTCAATTAATATGAGAAAAAAGATAATAAAAATTAGATAATAATTTTCATATAAATGAAACATTAATTTCATTTCTTAATTCTTTTACTTAGGCAAAGCTAGTTGTGACATGTAGAAGGACTACGACATTCAAACTTAAATTTATATCTAGGGCTAGAATGAATAAAATTTATGATATAGACACCTACTCTGACTATGCGAGAATAAAAATATAAGAGAAAAAAGTGATAAATGTGGTGGATGATGTGATTTGACTAGAAGAGAGATATGATAAGTGTCAAATGAGTGTTGAATAGAGAATGAAATTGATCATGAGCTTACGACCTAGCCTACATTAGGCCTAAAGTGCGGTTAAACCAATTTATTAAGGGAATTGATTTTTACCCATGCTTTATTAATTCTACCAATTTTTTTTTTTCTAAAATACTATTTTTTAATAATAAATTTCTAAATAGAAAAATTAAAAAAATATATTCGTATTTCAAAATAAAAAAATAAAATTATAATTAATAATAAAAATTAAAGTTAAGAAAATAAAATTATTTATTAACAAATATGACATTTAATATAACAATATTTTAAAAAACTATATTTTTAATAATTACTTTTTACATTTGATATGTATAAAGAAGTGTTCTTAGAAATGTTTTTAACCTTCGTTTTAGTAATATAAAACCTTTGTCATCATTTACAAATTTTTTGTCTAAAGTTCAGACTAAGTCATCATTCTGTTGAACTTCATATGCACCAACTGTGTAACTAAAAATCCACAAGTAGTTTATGGTAATGTTGCAGCACAGACACCTAGCATTCAACCCTTTTCAGATTGTCTGTGCATAATTAACCTATGTTAAAACTTGTTAGATTGTCCTTATTACTCATGCAATAGGCAGCCGACCAACCTCAACCTCCTTGAGTCTTTTTCAGAGTTGTGTGCAATTAACCAGTGCATGTCTATACTGCTAATGAGTTTTTAGGTGAGTGTGCATTGCCATTGTAATGCATCATTGCTAAGTCGCATATTGGAGTCTTGCTGATGTTGAGGGAGTGAGTGTGCGTTGAAACTTTTGAGTCTCAGAATTAATTAGTATTCAACTAAGATTCAAGACTCGTTATCCTTAGGTTAATGATTAACAAATTAGATTGCATATATACAGGTTCTACTGAGAAAGGTACTGTCTTTTGTATTTCAGGAATCCCTGAAAGAAGCAACTCTCAGAAGATGATCAACCTGTCGAAACCAGAGAAGAAGAACTACTAGAAGAGAAGAAAGGGACAAGAAGAAAAAAAGATCAGTGCAAGAAGAAATGAAGAAGAAGGTCAACAAAGACAAGAAGAAGAAGGCCATCAGAGAAATGAAGAATGAATTTCTGTTTATGCAAGATGCCGAAGAGGAGGAGTAGGAGGAGGAGGAGGAGAAGAGAGAGAAGAAGAAGAAGAAGAAGAAGAGAAGAAGAAGAAGAAGAAAGAAGAAAGAAGAAGAAGAGAAGAGAAGAAGAAGAAGATAAACTTAAATGCTCAAAGAAGGCAATCTAAAGGAAGAACAAAGCAGCAACCATCTGAAGAGAAGAGAAGCAATTCGCTGAAGAAAGGAAACTCGCTGAAGGCATCTCCAAGTTGAAAAGCCTAAATTATGTTGGAGTCAATCACCTTCTGAAAGTATGTGTGCTCAATGAAGTCAAACCTACTGAACACATACTCACTAATGATTTGGCATTTCAAAACCCTTGAAGAAGAGAAGAAGCCAGAGACGTCATGCTACTCTCTGAAGACTTGTGAGTCTATCTGAATGTTGCATTAAAAGACTCAAGTCTCAGCAAAGATTAAAAGTGAAGTTGATTTGGTGCAAAGAAAAAAAAAGGCCTTCGGGCACAACTTCATTTCCCGTCACAAAAAAGGAAGCCTACTGCAGAAAAGCAAATAGAGGTCAGAGATAGAGTCAGCGCTGCGACAACACCTACTCTGTACCTTCTCTGCAATACGCTATCAGAGGCGTGTACCATCAAGTCAGAAGAAAAGCAGAACTCACAGCTGGGACAAAGGAGAAGTCTAATGGATCTTAGCATCCTACCTCCTTACACTCACGAGAAGAGAAAGAAAGAAGAAGAAGAGAGAGGAATATCAACCTGTGAAGATTGAAGAAAATCTCTCTAAGCAAAAGCAAGATTAAGAGCTTATCTGCGGTGTGTCAGAACTAATTCATCTGCACACCTAATCCGCTTAAGTCAGAAGCTACCAAAGGAGAAGTTTTTCACAACGGCTCTAAGAGCATTAATCACTCCTTCTCAATGGTACCTAAGCAATCTTCAACGGCTATATTTCCAGAACATATAAATAGCCTCAAAGAAGGATTATGAAGATTGGCGGCCATGAATCCCAAGATATGAAATGCCAATGGTAAGGCCCAAGAGAGAATCGGTGAAGCTCAATTCAACATCTTTTCAAGCTAATTCTTCGAGGAAGTTATCCCTCACTTAGATACAAGTAGATATAGAGCTTAATTCATACACTTGTATCTCTTATATCCTTGTACTTAGAATTCTCTTGATGTATCCTGAGTAGTACTCAATACCCCTATGTACAAGATGGGCATTGGTTTAAGTTTCTAGGAAACTTAAACTTTATGTTGTAAAACACTTTTAAGTGTCTGAGAGCCTGGAGAGGCTTGGTGAATAAAGAATACTCATTTGAGCCTGGAGAGGCTTGACTGTAAAGAATACTTGTTGAGCCTGGAGAGGCTTGTCTGTAAAAGAATATTGCATGAGTTTCCTGGAGAGGCAGTTGAAAACAAAGGATACTCGTTGGGCCTGGAGAGGCCAGGTGTGCAAAGAATACTGCATGAGTTGCCTGGAGAGGCAAGTTGAAAACAAAGAATACTTGTTGGCCTGGAGAGGCCAGGTGTGCAAATAATACTCAGTTGTAATCTTGCGGGATTATTGAAAATCCAGTGGTGGTTTGCCCTGGGATTGGATGTAGCTCAATGGGTTAGTGAGTGAACAGTATAAATCTTGTGTTAAGTTCTCTCTTCCTTACCTCTTTACTTCCGCTGATATCTATTATACTAACCAAGGAGGGTTTAAAGAAAAAGTTGTTTTATTAATCTAAGCAAAATACAATCTTTTCTTGTAAAGGGAAAATAATTTCAAAACGATCTTATTCACCTTTCGAGTTTCATCACCAAGTTGTTGAACCTCCCAGTTTCGGAATGTTGATCAAATATTTTCAAATCGGTTTGCTTGTTCGAAAGTTTTCACGAAAAATCTGTAAAGATTTTAAAACACTATTCAACCCCCTTTCTAGTGTTTCCTGTGGCCCTAACAGTTGGTATCAGAGCTCACCTTCGGGTTGAGCATCTAACAAATGCTGAAGGAGTAGATCCAGACGGAAAACCTAAAACAAGCTGTGGTGAGAACTTATAAAGGAGATCAACAGAAGCAGCGAAGATGTCTTGAAGACAATGTTGAGTCTTAGCAGATACACGTCATCAACTTAAGATACTGAAGTATCTACACTGGTAATATCGTTTCATCTCTGTGCTTAGTTAAATCTGTGTTAAAAATCTCTTCAGAAAAACTCCCTGTCATTTAGCACTTTCTTACTGAAAAAATTGTTTTTTAAAAATAAAAACATTTGAAAATACATGTTTTTTTAAACTTTGTTTTGTAAAACGAAATCAACTTTGACGACCCGATTCCCTATGAACTTTGGCTCTTCACTCAGACTGCACATCGCATGACTCCCAATGTCTGTAGCCTATATCATTAAAGCTACTTGAGCCTAACCTTGTTCCTTGTGAAACCTTCCAAAAGATACACATCTCCTTAATTCTCTCGGGCTATCTCTTTCCCTCAAAGTCCTATATATTTTCGAGCAGCTATCTAGAGAAAACTCATCTCCTCCAAGTTATTTTCAAAACCTGGATGGATTAAGAGCAGAATATACACTCTCTGAAGGATGATATATAGAGGATAAGGAAGGTAAAGAATTCACAATGGAACAAGAGATCTTCAATGACGTTTTGGAAGAGAGGATGGGAATGAATGCTGAAGAATCTCCAAACGCACCCCGTTCGGGATACTAGAGATGGAAGAACTGGAAAGTTCTGTCAACTGCTGACCGGAGCAGTAAAACATCTTTCCCAAAGAAGGTGGCTAGCATCATACTTTCAAAGATGATGAGATCTTTCGGTCATCACTCTCTACCACTAGAGAAGATTGTGTTTCATCACGAGCGTCAAGCTGAAAAGCTGAATGGCCACACATTAGTCAATCTTATGAAGGGATCCACTATAAAAGTGACCCTTATGATTGTTGTTCAAGGATAGTGGTCGATATACAGGGTTAAATGATGCAACCCTCTTGTTCCAGTTATTAAAAGGAACAAGAGGAGGATCAAAAGGCTATTCTGAGGCTACATGCTGGAAATGATGTTGCTGATAAGGCTAAGTCTCAGAAGAAGCCAGAGATATCATAGGAATCAAGAGTCAATATTGATATCTCTATAAAAGGCTTTCAATTTTAATACATGAAGATTTTCTTTGAGCACTTATCTGAAATCTTACATTGGTCTTTTACTATGTGAAATCTCTTTGCTTCAATTTTCTGTGTTATCTTCTCGATGCATTTTTTCTTTTGTTATCAAACCTTTTAATTAATGACAAAAGGGGAGAAATATAACTAACAAATTACTGAAAGTGAAAATGCTTTTCAGAAAAGATCATGATCTCAAAAGATATAAAAGAAACAAAAAAGTTTTTTTCCCAGGGGGAGTAATATAGACAGGGGGAGTTATCTGAAAAGAATAAAAAGAATAAGGAATAATCTTCAATTTTAATCGTTCTATAATTGTTAGTCATATCTAACTTGTCATCATTAAAAAGGGGGAGAATGTTGAGTCTCAAAATTAAATTAAGTATTGAATTTAGATTCAAGACTCATTATCCTTAGTTTTAATGATTAACAAATTAGATTGCATAGATATTGGTTCTACTGAAAAGGTATTGTCTTTTATATTTCAGGAATCCTGAAGAAGCAACTCTCAGAAGATGATCAACCTGCCAAACCAGAAGAAGAAGGACTACCAGAGAAGAAGAAAAGGGACAAGAAGAAAAAAAGATCAGTGCAAGAAGAAATGAAGAAGAAGGTCAACAAAGACAAGAAGAAGAAGGCCATCAGAGAAATGAAGAATGAATTTCTGTTTGAAAAAAAGCCAGCCGAAAGGTTTTCACAAAAATCTGTAAAGATTTTAAACACTATTCAACCCTCTTCTAGTGTTTCCTGTGGCCCTAACAGAAATGTGTGTGTTGCTGAGTGCACGTTGGAATTCGCGGGCGTCCAGTGCGGCTAAGGGATGAGTATGCATGTGGGTAAAATTACCTGCAGCAAAGTTAGCATACAACACCACCAAGCATCATGAGAAATGGTCCACCAAGCAACCAAGTTGATAGAACAGAAGCTGGTATAGAGCAAAACAGCTAAGATCGTCTCTCCATGTAAAAACAACTGAAGTGGACAGTTTAATCTTGGAAAGCAATGTGTCCATAGAAATTGTACAAACATCCCATTGTCTATAATTAACTTCCAAAACAGCAAAAAACAGATGACTAAGCAGAATAGTGGAACTTTATGTTAATATTAATTGAAATAGATCTCCATAGTACCGTTTTTCTCTATAGCTTGTGGAAATATTGTGTTAGTATTCCATTTTCAAAAACAGTGTCTGTGTAGTTGGAGATGCATGATGAATTAGTTCAAACTCAAGCTTTTGTTAGGCATTGTAGTTTAATAATGCTGACCTTATGCCTTACTGTTAAGATACCTATTGTTATGTTTTGTATTTAATTTTTTCACTACAGGATTCTAGTATGAATCAGATTATCCATTTGGACATTGATGAGTCGATAGTCGATACATCAAGCAACAACTCAAGAGCACACATTTAGTTAGTTTCTACCTGATGAATGTTGATATGGTTATTTTTCCAAACTATAGTTATTTTGATCTGTAGTTACTATCATTCGATATAGTTTAGCTGATCAAATTGTATTCTTTTGGCCTCTCTTTGATCTAAGGCTGTTCAAAAAAGTTTTAATGAACTGTATCATACCATGAACTGTTATGCACTTTACAAAAAAACCCGAACTATTATTGCAATTCAAAGAACAGGAAAAATGAATGTTAGTTTACTGACTGAACATTTTTCTTGAGCAGTAGTAACTGAACCAAAGCAAGTTCATACAACAATTGTATAGAAACACGCATTAAGTTTTACAATTTAACATACATTGACTTCTTTAGTCAACATAAGCAAGTTCATACAACAATGGTAACTGCAAATCTAGGAGATCCGAAGTGTAGTATGAGTAGAGAAGTGTTTTATTAGAATAGAAAGGAGATGCCCGAAAATAGCATATTATAAGCCAAAACCTTGTTTGCACTTGCAGTCTCTTGGGAATAAGAGTCATCCCATAATACATGTACAACATTGAAGTCTCTGGCAGCCTTTTCCATGACAACCCTTTAAATCCTGTGATAGTGAAACAAATTAACAATTTTGACTGATAAGTTATACAATTAGCCTAGGCTCAGCATAATTAGATTTTGGCATTTTGTACCATTTTTTAACAGGTTCTGTGTCCACGTCATAGAAAGGTTAGAAGGTATAATGAAGGACAACCAAATTGAGTCTAGGAAGCATTTTAAGCAAGTTTGAGATGTGGTGTTGGGCTTCTTATTGAGTTAATATATAAGCATCATTATTTAGCCTACACACATTCTTGCTATGAGAGCCAAAGATAGTCATGGCTAATGGCAGATTGGAGGTAATATTGTCACACCAGTGCGAGTGCAGATCAAAATGTCTGTTGTATAACCTGATTAAGTAGATGATTTATGCAGAAGCTCGGAATATAATAACTGGTCCCAACACCAAACAGTATATATAGCACCGGATATAATTTATAATTCATTTTATTGCTTGCCTTGGGTTGATTGAAATTATACGGTACACCATAAAAAAAAGAGCATTGACTAGTATCAAAGTTAAGTAAAGAAAAAAAAAAACAAAGGATTTTAGTATTGAAATGATTTACATATAATTTGGCTATAAATCAGATTAACCAGAAGAATCTGAGGAAGAATTGGAACCACAAAGAGGCTATTCTTTAGACATTCAAGCTGAGGTAAGCTTGTGGATAAAGATTAGTCATCTCAGGTATATTCAATAAATAAATATTAATGAAACAAGAATCCTGGAAAAAATAGAAGGTAATGTAGGTAACAGGAGAAGGATATAGACATGCAGGTAAGTGGGGTCTTTTGAGGGGAAAGAAAAGTAGCAATGGAGTCTATGTAAATGAAGTTTATGGAAAGAAAAGTAACAATCTCACAGGGAGAAAAATTATGTTATTTTTGTAACTCTATTTAGTATTATTTATGTTATTTACTTTTTATTGATAAGTATTATGTTTTTTAATATTATTTATTTTTATTTAAACAAATATTTTTAATATATCATATAATTTTTTATTATTATTTAATTAATACCCGGTTTGATCACGGTTCGACTACAGTTAGACCATTGAACCTTGAATCAGTGCCTTGAACGCCGATTTTTAAAACAGTGATATTTTAAGAGAAATATATTAACTTCTAATATTACCCATTAAATAATTAATAATCTTTTATTTTTAAAAACATAATTAAGAAAAAAAATTGCCTTTATTTTTAGGGGCATCAAGCGATGACTTTACCAACTATGTTAATTTGGGTAGGCCATGCATATATGACAAAACTCTAATATATGATATTTTATACTTAACTCTTTTTCCCTAAAATGTTTATAATTATTCTTCATTCTACTTTTATTTTAAAACTATATTGCTCCTCCTTTACATATAAATACGTATTACACTTTTGTATATTTTAAATTAAACAAATATTTTATTGGTATAATGAATGAATTTGAAAATTTTATTATAGATTTTATGTAAATAAATGAAGTTTTAAAAAACACATTTTATTGTCTTTGAAACTTCAGACAACGTACTTAGAATCAACTGTTATTTGTTAAGAGAATCACAAGTAGAAAAAAATTGTCCGTGAGAGATTTGTTTATAATAAATAGGTAAAATTTAAATAAATAAATGTAGATTTTAAAATAAGAGGGAGTGTGTAATTTAACTTCTTTAAGAATCTAAAAATAAATGAGAGTGAAATTTATAAGAAATTTACATAACAAAAAATAATCAGAATATTGTTTGTCAATTCTTTTTTTCATCCTTATTTTAAACTCTCAGAATAAAAGTCACAACTTAGTGGTTGTTTGGCTGGGATTTTTTTTTTTTACTTATAAATTGCTTAAAGCTGAAGTTAAAAATAAGAGCTTTCTAAAATTAAGTAAAAGTTGTTTGACGGTTTCAAATTTTTTAACTTAAAACCTACTTTTAAGATAAAAACTATTTGGTAAAAATATATTATAAAAAATATTTTATTTTATTTAAAATTAAAATAAAAAACATTTAATTACAAAATCTATAAATTTCTCTAACTAATGTATTTTTTAAAAATTTATCAATAATTTTTTTAGAGTTTTTTATTTTGTAAATAATAATTCTCAAATAAGTATAACCATATTTTAAAGAAGAGAATAAATATTTCTAAAAATTCTGGCTTTATTAAAATTATCATAAAAGGATAAAACTTGATATTAGTAACTAATAAATTAGAAAAAATATTATAAAATTTAAACTTACATATTCCAATATTCAATAACAATGTTCAAATAGATTGGTATAGTCTATTGAACATATCAAAGTATATGCAGATTTAATTAAAAGAATTGCCCCTTTTTTTTTGTATTAACAAAGAATTAATTACAAATGAAACAAAATTCAAGAGTGGTTGATTATTAGTTCAACATATAATTCATGGCATTGATGATTTTGTTTCTTACTTTTCAGGCCGATTTTACTCTCAGCATGGCAGCGATGAGGATCTCTTATTTTGGGTCCTTGGTCCTTATTCAACAAATGCAAAATGTGTTGTTTCTATATTTGCTATTCTCAATCTTAATCATAAGTCACAAATAGACTCCAATGGCGAATCTGGAATAACATTGGAAGAAGTGAATGGAGAAATTGAGTTTAACGATATCAGTCTCAAGTTTTGTCCAAACCTGATGTTCGAATGGATATTCAGATATCTTTGTTTGACAACTAGTAATTCATAGTGGCAAGGTTTATTACACAGGATCAAAAAGAAATTCAAAGACAGTAGGTGAAATGGTTAAGATGAGAGCCTCTGCAACAGACATCAGCTACGGGGTAACTATGGAAAAAAATCCATAGCTATTAAAGAAAAGCTCCGCAATCTTTAAAAATAAGTTGCTGAGAGTAGCTTTGTAAAAAGTTGCTTTTCTTCCTTAAAAAATAAGTTGCTTATTTATTCTAAGAGCTTTTGGGAAATTCTGTTTGGCCTAGCTTGAGCTTTAAAATGGCTTATAAGTAAAAAAAAAACTGCACCAAACAAGCACCAAGTCATTGATAAAGTTATTTGTGTGGAAAACAAATTCTCTTCATGTAAAAACTAGAGTGAAAAAAACATTAATTAGAGAGAAATTAAATTCAAATTTATGAAAGCCAAAACATACAAATAATGAAGAATTTGAATAAAAAATGTAGCTTAACCAAATGTCCAAATCTAAAATATTTAACCCAAGGAAAAAGAAATGATCAATTATTTGACGAGAAGAAGACTGTTAGCTAGTTAATTGAGTTTGGTAAATACAATCTTGACAATTGACATGTATTATGCTGAGGTGTCAACGATGCAAATCCATTCAACATGCCTAGCATGAAGATGGCTCTCTACAGAAAAAAAGGAGTTAATTTCGGGGGAGAATCAAAAGAAACACAATGACACTTTGTTACAATAATGGGATGAGATTGATAACCACTTAAAGTTGGTAGAGTATCTTATTTACTCATGCAGCAAAGAGGAAACACTTGTCAATCTCTGCCACAACCTCCTTCTGCCTTTTTCAGATAGGCTGTGTGTAATAACCAATGTTAAAACTTGGTAGACTGTCTTATTTATTCATGCAACAGGCACTATGACCTCTGTCATAATGTTCTTCAATCATTTCAAATTGGTTGTGTGCAATTAACCCGTGCTCATGTCTATTTGTAGTTGAGTCTTTAGGTGAGTGTGCTTTGGAATGTGTCATTGCTGAGTGCGCATTGGAGTCTATGTTGATGTTGAGTATTTATGTGAGTGAGTGTGCATTGAAATGTGTGTACTGCTCATTCCGTGTTGGAATTCATGGGCATGCAGGATGTGATCTGCTAAGGAATGAGTCTGTATGTGGGTAAAATTCCTATAGACAACACCTCCAAGCATCATGAGAAGTGGGTCCAGCCAAGCAACCACTACCCCAATACTTCCCTTTTTTAATATTAGTGTTTGCTTATTTACAGAGTTCGCATTTGTCCTTAGCAACACTATTTATTTATATCAATTAATTTTTTTGGTGTTGGACCTCCAAGCTTGTGAGACTGTCTTATTTAGACATGCTGCAGACACCTACCAACCTCTGTCACAAGCTCCTTCAGTCTTTCTCAGATGGGTGCTGTGCAATTAACCTGTGCTTATGTCTATGTTGGTGGAGTCTTCGGGTGAGTGTGTTGGAATGCGTTATTGTTGAGTGCGCATTAACCTTTGCTTATGTCTATGCTGATGTTGAGTCTTTACATGATGTGAGCGTGCGTTGAGATGTGTATGCTATTGAGTCCATGTTGGAATTCTTGGGCGTGTAAGATGTGTGCTGCTGAGGAATGAGTTTGCATATGGGTAAAATTTTCCATTAGGCTTCATCGTCATTGAACATTATTGCAGATTAAAAATTGCCCATTCTGGAAATCTTCCATTAGGCTTCATCGTCATTGAACATTATTGCAGGAAAGCAGGATCATGAATAATTGTAAAAATACATAATATAGTACCACCACATTTCACATGAGCCTCTCCTTCCCATTTTTGTCGGGGCTCTTTTTTTAAGCTCCTCCTCCCCCGTTTCTTTTAACCTTCCCGTGATATTTTAGTGGCGTTCACTGAAACCCCGCCAGTAAACAATGCTTTTTGGCGTTGATTTGATTGACATAAATTTGTTCTTTTTTTTGGCGGTTTGAGACATTGTCTAGAGTTTATGGACCGCCACAAAGTCTTTTAATTTTTTTAATAATTTATTTCGAATAAAGTGCACACTGGGAAATGGGTTCGCCCGTATACTTAAAGTTAATTAGTGAGTTTTTTGTCCTCCTCATTTGCTTAGGTCATAGAAAGGGGAAAATAAAAAACTTATCAAATTCTTGGAGATTTACGTGTTTTTCTTCTCTCTGAACGGAAAAGTTGTAGGGTTTCAACCAGATTTGAGTTAGGGTTTCAATGTAGCAACATTCGGAATTTCATGAGCTTCCATCGCCGTGTTTGCCTCCGTTAGTGGCTGCACCGGATTTTGCATTCATAGCTGCCTCCATCCCTGTCCCACGCCGCACCAGATCCTGCGTTTGTGGTCATCTCTGTGCATTCCATCTAGCACCAGATTCAGTGTGTATGGTTGCGGCCTCCGTGCGAGCTGCATCAATTTCAGTTTTATAATTTAAAGAAGTCACGATTCCAAGTAATGTCATTGTTAGTCGAATCTCGTTGCTCTGTGTGTTTTAGTTTTCACTTTCAGCATTGCTAATTTCATTGTGTTTCATTCAGAATCCGTTTCATTGATTATACCGCTTATTGAAGTAGTTGCAGCTACTCGACTCAAGTATTGTAAGTCTCTCTCTCAACCTCAGATGAGATTTTAGATATTTGCCTTCTAATTTGTACTCCTTTATTGTTCTGTTTGGGTGTTTATTTATTAAATCTTTTCTATATTCATCCGTGTTTTTCTATATTCATCCTCAACCTGTGGAGGTTTGATTTCTTAGTGCTAAAGTAGTAAGGTGCAAAAAAATAGATTCATTAATGTGCCTGATCCAGTGTGCTGTGAAAACTTGCATGTTTAGGCTTGGATTAGCAAAGTGTGTGCCACACAGCACAATTATGAGGCATTTTTTGGTGTGAAGTGGAACTATCAGTCAGTGTTATCAAATGGCGGTTATGGTGCCGCCCATGGCGCCGGCCGCCGCATTCCTTTATGGCCGTTTGGCCTCTGTATGGCGCGGGTCCACCATTTTGCATATGGCGGCCGTTATGGCGGTAACGCGTGGCGGCGGATAGCGGGCATGGCGCCCATTTTGGGCTTTTTTTTGTTTGTTTTTTCCTTTTTTTGGATTTGGGGCCGGGTCGACCCGTTTTTCCCCATTTTCCCCAAACTTCTCTGGTTTGAGAGCCCTAATCTGCTGCGCGAGAAATCCTCTAGAGAGTTCTGCCACGCCCTCCTCCCTGTGACGTCCACCGCGCGCTCCTCCGACGAGTTCTGCCGCCGCCGCCTCCGACCCGACCACCACTGTTTGCGACAGGTTCTCATCCTTCTTCTTCTCTTCTCCTCGCGGTTCTGCAACAGTCCTCATCCTTCTTCTTCTCTTCTCCACGGTTCTGCAGCAGTCCCCTTCCTTCTTCTTCTCTTCTCCGCGCGAGCACAACATAAGCACCTGCTCCTGCTCCTGCTCCTGCTCCTGCTCGAGCACAATACAAGCCACTTCTTTTACTGTTTTTTAACATTGTTTCTTTGTTTTGATGGCTATTTAATCCTTTTGTTGGTTAGGAATTTATGTCTTTTTATGATGACTATCACTAGATTATGAATGCCATGAATTTTAGATTGTTATATTGTTGGTTTTAATATATTTGTTTATTATTTTGCTGTTTTGCATCATATTTTATATATATATAGTCCGGCATGGCAGTATGGCGCTTAAAGGTCCTTGCAGCCATCCGCCGTATAACCTTACTGACAAAACTGCTATCAGTATCTTATAGCAAAGTGGAACTATCATATTAGATTTCTTTATTTTTTTAGTTTTTAATAAAAAATTTACCTTGAGCTTAAAAGTCACAGCAATCAACTTATTTGTTTCAGTGTTGGTTGAAGAAACAAAAGGACAGCTTGAGCTTAAAATTTTTAATCCATTTTCTAATTCATCTTTTTTAGGGTATTATTGGATTGGAAACTGAATATGGAACTCTTCATGTAAAAGTAAGTGCTCATGCTTTTAGGACCTATAAAATCCCAATGCAAAATGTTGCACCAATGACATGTAGTATATGTAAAGTTAGGAACGGGCATATTTGAATGAGCACATGAGATCACTTTAATGAAGTAGTTCTTAATGCAAATAGATACTAGCTAAGGGGTTGTTGCTTAGTCAGGAAGCAACCTGTTATATTTTGAGCTTCTACATACATTTGTTTAATCTTCTTGTCACATGAGACCACCAGAGCTCTTATAAAAACCCAATGTCTATTTTTGCTGGCACTCATAAAAACCCAATGTCTAATTTTTTAGTGCTTATAGTGTCTATCAGATCCTTTTGGCCCCCAATGGTATGTTTTTCCATTCACAAACAAATCAAACACAGTTCCTTATGCGAGGGGTAGGTTTGTGACTTTTTTTAATTAAAAATTCTTAGTGAAAAGAGTTTATTTTTTAAGAGGAAATGTACTTACCCGACCAGTTTTGTGTGTGAAACAGAGAGAAAAGTAAGGAGATAAAAAGCAGAACAAATTAAGAGGATTGGAGAATGGAGTAAAGGAGATACAAGGTGCAAAGGCAGAGGACAACAGTCAACAGATTCTGAATCTCTATACCTTTCCGGCAGGTTCATGAAATGGTAATCTTTAATTTCTAATATTTTTTCTTATCATTCTTTTTTGACATCCCTCTTTTCCTCATTGATTGACTTAAGTGAAGTCTGTTCTTGAAAGAAATCCACAATTTTGCTTAACTGAGGTTAAAAAGGTTTCCCATATCATATGCATTTTTAACTCTACCTGTTTATGAAAGAATCAATCCTATTTGTTTCCTCTTTGGTATTGAGCAAAGCAAAAGCAATGAAATTACTGTTTTGTTTGTAGGTTATGGAAATAAGGCCGTCTATAGAATGGAACAAGGTAATGCCGTAGAATACTTTCTTGACACACTAGGATTAAGCAGTTCCCGCCATGGTTATCAAATCGAGATTCGAATCGTGAATCGAAAGACCTATTTTCCGAATCGTGAATCGAATCTTTTTATGAATCATAAGATACATGATCAATGACAAAAACAACATAAACATATATATTTTCATATAAAATACATTGAAAACATAAAATTATTAGCATTTCCTAGTTAAAAAAGTGAGCAATTCATTGCATAAACTAATATATAAGCTAATATAACATATATGAAATAAAAATAAGAGAAAAGTAGAATAAAAAATAGAGAAAAGAAAAGTGAGGAGACTAGTAGAATACAAAAAACGTTGTAGTGGGTGTGGGAGTGTGGGACAATAAAACAGTGGAAGAATAGTAGAATACACAGCCACAAGAGATAGAAAGCATACAGAGGGACTTGGGGAGACCAACAACTATTATAATTTGACCTAAATCAAACAAAGCAACTTTTCAACCCCTTCCCCCTTTTTTCCTAAAAAAATAGCAAAAAGAAAAATATATATTCTGCATGTTTCCAGAACCGGGTCGTGCGAACTGACTCAATTTGGTGGTGCGCGACCCTTGTCATTGTATCTCTTGAATCGGAACTAGAATCGAGATACAAGCGATACTCATCCGTATCGCAAGATTCAGCCACGATTCATGGCAAAAAAGATTCAACGTGCGATTTGCATCGCTAAGTTCCGATTTCGTTGCGTTTCGGGAGTCGTATCGCATGAATCGTAAGATACTAACTACCATGGTTCCCGCCACAACATCTTTCCTGTTTTGTGTTCCTTTTTTATTTACACTAAAAAAGCATATTCAATGAAAAAGAAGAATCCCCTGTCATGGATATGTTTAATGCTGAAATAGTTTCTTCTCTGATGCAGAGGTACATACAACACAATGAGGTTGAGCTTTCTGCTCTGGGAATGGGTACTTCTTTTCTGAAACTTATATTTACATTCACTTGTCTTTGAACACAAGATTCTTCTTATGTCCATGCATGAATTGGTAGGAAATATTTAAAATATAAATCTAAAAGCTAAGTGGAACCTTCTGTTTCTTGTGTTAAAAAAAAAGAATTACCCTTTACATTTTTACACAGCCACCTTATTTGGACCCAAACCTTACCAATAATATTGAAGAGTTGATGACAGGGGTTAGTTTGCCTCTGCTACTTCCACCTTATTTATACAGGTTTAGTTCAATTACCCCATGCTATCTTCATCAAATAATTACTTCTTTTTTACTGTATTTTATATCTTTGACGATATGAGTTCAAATCTTCCATTCGTATATGCTTATAATCTCTTAGTCCATTAAATGACTATTTATTTTAATCTGTGGTATTCTAATTAAACAAGCCTATTCTTTATGGTAAAAAAATAATGCATAGACTTAATTTCTTTTTTTAAAATAAATGGAGATATTGTTTAAGGGTGATATATAAAGGCCCCCACATGCCTGTATGTACATTCCCCTGTTCTTTAATTTGTTAAGTTCCTTCATTGAATTGGTTGCCTCTTTAGTCTCATTCAATTTCTTTTCTATAAGCTTTTTCAAGAAGCTGCTATTCATTGGCAAAGAAAATGTTGAGGGATGGAAGCCTTCTTATTTGGACTTCATTGATAATTTGCCTTTAAATGCAAAAGGACCACAAACTCATCTACAGGTGTGGAAGTTTTAATAGTGACACTTTTAAGGCTTGGATGATAAATTAATATTTTTATATTACATATTAAGGTTGAATTCTAGAATAGAAGTGAGATATATTTCTATGTAAACAAAATGAACTTATTTGTCTTTTTGCCTATCATTTGTCCCTTCATTTTAATTATTTATCATGCTTAGATTACAATGTTCTTTTGCAAAATTATGCTTATTGCTTTATTTTTTATTTTCAGCTCATTTGAAATGCACGAGGCCACGAGCTGCATTTGTTTTGATGAAAAGCTATTGGAATCACTTTACAAGGTAATTTGATAAGTGCATTGCTTCATGGTTTGTTTCATCACTACCAAAAAAAAATCAGTGGCAATTTATTTCACTTCATGTATATATATTGATATATTGTTTTTTATTGCACTGCCTATATATATATATATATATATATATCACTGTATAATCATGGTCTTAACTCCTAAGCTAGTAGGACAATTTCCGTCTTCCAATCTAGCAATATCTAAATTTTGATTTGCTGGTGACAAAATTATGATATTTAAAGAATAGTATGTAATTGTTTCACATATTTAATAATCAAGTGTATATATATAGTCATTAACTGGATCTTTAATTAACATGTCTTAACTCCTAAAACGTTCGATATTTTGATGATATCATCTTAATATTAGAGGGCTAGATAAAAAGAAGATTTAGACACTAATGACGGCAAACATAGAAAAAAAAATTAAAGCCAATGTTTTGTGGCAGTTTCAGACTTTCAATAAATTAATGCAATATTTTTAATCAATATTTGCCATTTGGCGGTCAAAGGTGCAAAATATGTTCAATTTTTGTGGGGTTTTGTGACCGCCAGTAATGCACAAAGTAATTTCTGGCAGTTTTGCCAGTGTTCCACGAAAAAACGCCACAAAACAAGTTTTGCCACACGAAATGCTGGCACTTCATATCACTGCCAGAATTGTATTTTGTTGCAGTCTGACCGCAAGAAATTGAAATTTTAACCTCCACTAAATCACTCTTTTTTTTGTAGTGATATACTGCTTCCAAGTGTTGAGTGCAAATCCTATGTAAAAAATATGTCTCGATTATTTCACACAAATCTCACCTCTAATGCCTGCAAATTCGATTTGGTTAATTAGTATAAGCTATCATAAACCGAGCTCCTAGATTACATGCTTCACTCCTAAATCTTTATTCTGCATATCATTAAAAAGACTATTCTAATGTGAATAGGGAGGGACACTTCTTGTTACTTACCAAGCACCAGTACATGCACATGCACCTCTATGAGTTGTTGAACACAAAAAATACTTATACATCAAGTTTAGATGAATATAGTCTTTGTTCAGTTACACGCAACTTTAAAAGTTCACATTGAGATTTAGATTTGAATATACATTAATTAGTCTTTTACATAAGTTAAGTTCATACAACAACTACAAGTCTAGGAAATCCAAAGGTTATCAAATCGAGATTCGAATCGTGAATCAGAAGACCTATTTTCCGAATCGTGAATTGAATCGTTTTATGAATCGTAAGATACATGACCAATAATAAAAACAATATAAAAACATACATATGTTAGCATTTTAAGTAAAAAAAGTGAATAATTCATTGCATAAAGCTGATATATTATCCTACATCAAGAAGATGCCAAAAAATGCATATTACCCTACTTCCTAATTCCTAATTCATATGCTTAGGTCCTAGTACATAATCATAATCATATCATAAAGTCATAATTTGAGTGTCACTCATCATCCCCAAGATCAACATCACTTAGTTCATCCTCATCCTCCTCTGTCAAATGCTCTTCTTCTCCTTCTCCTTCCTCTCCAATTGCAATTATCTCTTCAACTTCACTTTCATCCTCTATGATAGATTTTCCCTTATCATTCTTCTTGGCATTTAGGTTTCTTGGACCTATGAAAGTGAAAATAAAAAAACTTAATAGGTATATGAAAATGTTACTTCTAAACTTCTAAGTTATAGGTTTGAAGTTTGAACAAATACCTCTCTTTCTTTTCTTGGAGCTCCTTCTTCTAAAGTAAAGGATTCATGTATATCCATCCATGAAGCATCAATTGGTAAGCAAGGACTCTCTTTTTCAGTAATCCATTCATCATCCGATTCAATATCGGATAAGCATATGGGATCATAAGTTTCCCCCTTCTCCTCTCTAGTCTTTTGTCTCATCTCAAGTTGAAGATTATACTTAACAAAGACAAGAGCATTTAATCTTTGTTGCTCTAGGCGGTTTCTTCTCTTAGTATGGACTTGATCAAATATGCTCCAATTTCTTTCACATCCCGTAGCACTACAAGTGAGACTCAAAACTCTCATTGCTAGTTTTTGTAATTCTTTGCCCTCTCCACCATAACTTTCCCACCAAAGAGCTAGCAAAATAAAATACAACATAAATCAAAAGTCAGAACTATATCTAATTATTTATTCTTGGCTGCCATGCTTTTTCCAAATTCATGTAAATTAGTGTAAAACTTACCAGGTTGCTTCTTTTCCCTAGTGTCTATTGCCATGCTCATTCCAAAAAGTCCCTTGGCTGTCTTAAATCTATCAAGTTGTTGATCAATACCAAATCTGATTCTTCTATCCGGAACCATTCTTTCAATGGTTTCATATAAACCAAATAAAACTTCACTATCCGGATTGAAGTTTTTATCATAATGGAACCTAAAAAAATACGAAATAAGATGATTTAATCTCTAAATCTAAAATAAATAACTATAGTACATAAAGCTTAAAGAATGAAATTACTTACTTAGGATTAAGATAGTAGGCAGCAGCATGGAGAGACCTATGTAGCTGCAAATTCCATCTAGTATCAATTATCTTCCACACCTTTTTATACTTGGACTCTTGATTCTTGAAGTTTGCAGCTATTTGTTCTTTAGCTCTATCCATAGCTTCATAAATATATGGCATGGCAGGTTTTGAATCTCCATTAACAAGCCTTAAAACCTTCACAAGTGGACTGACACACTTCAAGCAATATTGGATGGACTTCCAAAATCTTGTATCACATAAAACTGTGTTCATCACTTCGTTAGCTTCACTTTTACTAGCATAATTACTAGTAGCCCATTCCTCCGAAGCAAACATAGATCGGAGAGCATTCTTTTGTTGCCTGATACAATGTAGGGTGAGATAAGCAGTTGCAAACCTTGTGACCGCTGGCCTAGCCAATTCCCTTCCTTTGGAATGCTTTCTATATAAGTTTAGGACCCATGTGTGCCTATAAATGAAAGTTGTGAATTTCTTTGCATTTGAAATGGTGTTATAGAAGACCGGGAGCTGCCCAATGTCTTCAAGAATCAAATCAAGGCAATGGGCTGCACAAGGAGACCAAAATAGTCTTGTTCTCTTCTCTTCTAACATTTTTCCAGCTGCCACAAGATTAGAAGCACCATCTGACACAACTTGCACTACATTATCCTCCCCAATTTCTTCTACCATTGTGTCCAATAAATTAAACATCTGCTTAGCATCTTTGATCACATCACTAGTGTCAACAGATTTTAAGAAAACAATCCCACTAGGACTATTAACTAAAAAATTTGTAAGTGACCTTCCTTTTCCATCTGTCCAACCATCACACATCAAAGTGCAGCCCCATTTTTCCCATTCAATCTTGTATTTCTCCAAACTTGTTTGAATGTGATCAACCGCCTTTTTCAAGTAAGATACCCTCACCTCATGATAAGTAGGAGGTTTTAAACCTCTTCCATATTCCCCCACAGATTTAAGCATTTGAATAAACAAGGGACTTCTTACCAAATTAAAAGGCAAAGCATTGCCATAGATACATTTGCATATGTCTTGTATCACCAAATCTCTATCTTTTAGCACCTCATTCATTGTTTTTTGCTTCATAGATGCTGAAGTTCCTCCCTTCCCTTTCCTAGCATCTTGGACTTGGGTACCCTCTTCAAAACATTCTTGGCTAGTAGCCTCTTTAGCCTTTTGTTTACATGCTAACAGCTTCACGAATATATCTTTCACTTCATCCGGGACAGATGGGCAGGCAGCCACATTCTCCTTTGTTCCGGCAAGGTGATGTTTCATTCTTGCAATACCATCCCAACAAGTATGTGAACAAAACTTGCATTTAACACAAAGTCTATGTGGTGGAACAACTTCACAATGATTCCATGTGATATCAACCTCCTTTTTCTTTGTTTGACCCATTGACCACTTACTCCACTAACAAATAAATAATAGTAACACAGAGCAAGCAAAAAATAGTAGGATTGCTACGTGGACAATATGGGACAGAACACTTAATAGAGATGGTGGATGACAGTAAGAGTTGGAGAATAAAAAAAGGGAGAAGGGGGGACCAGTAGAATAGAAAACAGATACGGTGGGAGTATAGAGACAATGAAATAGTGGAAGAATGCAGAGCTGCACAGACCAGAGTGTTGGAGGCGGAAATATCTTGAAAAACGTATGGGACCAACCCTAATAAATTGTGGTCAAATGGGTCTTTAATTTGACTAGGTCAAACAGATTTGTGATTTGCGGCCCTTTTCTGTGAGATTGGGGAAAAAAAACCGGAAAAAGGTCAGGTTGTGCGTTCTTTAAAACCGGGTCGCGCGCGACCCGACCCGTTTGGTGTGTGACCCGGTTGCTGTGTTTCGTCCAATTCAAAAGTGTTTCGCGATTCCTGCGATTTGATCCGATTCTGTGCGATTCCAGCGTCGATTCAGTGTTGTTTCGATACTGCATGCGATTTGCATCGCTGCAGTGTGTTTTTGAATCGAATCGCGAAACGTACGATACGTGCGATTCTAACTACCCTTCCAAAGCATACTGTAATTTGACTAGTGTTTGGCTAGGTATAAGGGACATTGCCTTCAGAAATCCTATAATCCTCCAAAACCTTGTTTAAATACATTAGCATATGTTTTTGTACATCCTTGATTGCACAGTATAGCTGTCTCTAGCCAGCCAGTTCCACAACAACCCTTCCTTACTTTAAACAATACTATGAAACAAATTAACAATCCTGGTTGATAAGCCATGAAATTAGCTAGTAAGACCGAGCATAATTAAATTTTGTACCATATTTTGAAGGCTCTGTGATTATGTTATAAAAGGGTTGAAAGACATCAAGTACCACCAAATTAAGGCCAGGAAACATTTTTAGTAAGTTTTGAGATGTGGTGTTGAGCTTCTTATTGAAGTTAATAGCATCATTGTTTAGTCTGACCACACATTCGTTGCTATGCTAGCCAAACACAGTGATGGCTGATGGGAAGCAACCTTTCGGAGATAATGTTGTCACACCAATCTTCATTGCTCATGGTGCATATAAATTCTGTCATAGGCGTGGTTAGAAACCAAAAACAAATCAGCAAAGTTCTTTAGGGGATACAAATATTTTTCTTCTTATTTTAATTTTTGGTAATTTTTAATCAATAACATCCATTTCTTAATGGTTTTCTCTATATTTGACGGGACTTCTTCCTATACCTATAAATTCCATTAGACCCAAAAATGATACATTGGAAGACTCAAAAGATTCTTCTAATATCAATAGGTTGATTGTTCAGCTCCTATATCTTCCAAAAGGAAAAAAGATCTCTGAGATCATGCCTAAATCTAACCGGGTTCGCGGTGGAGGAACTGGATAAAAAAAAGAGGGATTCTAGTTAATGAAACCGTCACTGGAATTGAGATCTCTATCAAAGAGAAAGATATCAAATATTTGGAGTTTCTTTTTATATATTATATGGATGATCCGATCCGCAAGGACCATGATTGGGAATTGTTTTATCGTCTTTCTCCGAGGAAGAGGCGAAACATAATCAACTTGAATTCGGGACAACTATTCAAAATCTTAGTAAAAACCTGGATTTATTATCCAATGTTTGATTTTCGTGAAGAAATACCAATAAGTGGAGGGTTTCTTCAAACAACAAGCGGCTGGGTCAACTATTCAATCTAATGAAATTGAGCATGTTTCCCATATCTTCTTGAGAAACAAACAGGCTAATCGACTGAACCACTTTTACAGGAAACAGCACTAACCGAACCAAAGCAAGTTCATACAACAATTATATAGAAACACAAAGTTTTGCAATTGAACATACATTGCCTTCTTTAGTCAACATAAGCAAGTTCATACAACAATGATAACCACAAATCTAGGAGATCCAAAGCATAGTATGAGTCGAGAAGTGTTTGATTGGCAAATAGCATATTATAAGCCAACACCTTGTTTGCAGTCCCTTAGGAATGAGAGTCATCCCATAATACATGTACAACATTGAAGTCTCTGGCAGCCTGTTCCATAACAACCTTTTAAATCCTGTGATAGTGAAACAAATTAACAATTCTGACCAATAAGTCATACAATTAGCTTAGGCTGAGGATAATTAGATTTTGACATTTGGTACCATTTTTTAAAAGGCTTTGTGTCCAGGTCATAGAAAGGTTAGAAAGTATCAAGGAAGGATTACCAAATTGAGTGTAGGAAGCATTTTAAGAAGTTTGAGATGTGGTGTTGAGCTTCTTATTGAAGTTAACAGCATCATTGTTGGAACACATTCTTGCTATGAGAGCCAAAGATAGTGATGGCTAATGGCAAGATTGGAGGTAATGTCACAACAGTCATCGGTGCCTATAAATTCTGATAGGCATTGTTAGGAGTGCAAATCAAAATGTCTGTTGGATAAAACTGGTTAAGCAGAGGATTTATGCATGAGCTCCGAGTATAATAAGTGGTCCCAACACCAACAATATATATTTTTTAATTCATTTTATTCAATGCACCGGTATTACATTATGTTAAATAAAGAAAAAAAACAAAGGGTTTTAGTCATATAAATGCATTTACATATAATTTGGTTATTCTTTAGCCAGAACAATCTGAGGCAGAAATGGAACCATTCAAGATGAGGTAAGCTTGTAGATAAATGGTTAGCCATTTCAGCTGCATTAAATTAAATCTTAACCGGGAAAGGAGGTAATGTCACACATTCAAGCTGTGGTGTTGGGCTTCTTATTGAAGTTAATGGCATCATTATTTAGCCTTGTCACACATTTTTGCTATTAGAGCCAAAGATAGTGATGTCTAATGGCAAGATTGGAGGTAATGTCACACCAGTCCTCCTTGCTCCTGGTGCATATAAATTCTATGACAGGCATGGTTAGGAATGCAAATCAAAATGTCTGTTGTATAAACCTGGTTAAGCAGATGATTTATGCAGGAACTATGAATATAATAACGGGTCCCAACACCAACTGGGTATATAGCTCCAGATATCATTTATAATTCATTTTATTGCCCTGCCTTTGTCAACAGTGGATTGATTGAAATTATACCCTACACCCATAAACAAAAAAAACAGCATTCACTAGTATCACATAATGTTAAGTAAATAAAAAACACAGGGTTTTAGTTATTTAAATGTATTTACATATAATTTGCCTATACAATCAGAGTAAGCAGAACAATCTGAGGCAGACTTGGAACCATTCAAGAGGTTATTCTTTAGACATTCAAGCTGAGGTAAGCTTGTGGATAAAAGGTTAGCCATTTCAGCTGCATTGAATAAATGAATATTGATGAAACAAGAATAGAATCCTTGTTGGAAAGAATAGAAGGTAATGTGGCTAACAGGAAAAAAAAATATAGACATGCAGCTAAATGGGGGGTCTTTGAGGGGAAAGAAAAGTAGCAATGGAGTCTATGTAAATGAAGTCTGTGGAAAGAAAAGTAACAATCCTACAGGAAGATTTTGCAATGGAAAGCTTTTTTTTTTTAACAAAACAAAGTTTTTCATTGCAAAACCTTCTGGAGAATTGTGAAGTCTCTTACACAAGGAGAGAAGTTTGCTTTTCTAATAGCAAATAGGTTGTAGAGTCTCCAAATGTGAACAATGTAGTGGCAGAGGCTGTCCATCAGCAAGAAGCTAAGAAGAAAAAGGAAAGTAAGTCAAGAATGAACTTGAATACCCCAATTTTTCGAGTTTCTTTGGTTTGACAAGGCTACGGATATGAGGATTTTATAACTTCTTTCACTTTATCTAATGAATCATAACAACAGAAAGAAAGTATATTACTTGAAACAAATTTCAATAAAATTGAATGTAGGGTAATTTAGCCAATGCGATTACTTTTAGATAAGAAGAGGGTTCAATTTACACACGTGTAAGTTACAAGTATTACACACACATGTGCCAACAATACCAAATCCATACAACATGGTAGCATAAAGATCACTCCACTAAAGAAAAAAAAAAGAGTAATTTTAGGGGGAGAGTTCAAATAAACATAACATTTTATTACATTAATGTGATGAGATTGGTAACCACATAAAAGTTGGTAAAGTGTCTTATTTACTCATGCAACAAGTACTTACAAACCTCTGCCACAAACAGGTATCTAACAACACAGTATGAAAGCCAAAACTACATTAATGAAGAATTTGAATAAAAAATGTTGCTTAAAGAAATGTCCAAATCTAAACATAATATTAATTTAACCTAAAGAAAAAGAAATGAATCGATTATTTTGACTAAGTGAAGACTGTTAGCTAGTTATAACAGTAATAAAGATGTTGAGTTTGGTAAGTAAAGTCTTGAACAATTGACACATATTATCTTCAGGTGTCAACAATACCAAATCCATGCAACCTGTGTAGCATGAATGGAATAATTTTAGGAGAATCCAAAGAAATATAATAACACATTGTTACATTAATGGGATAAGATTGATAAACATTTAAAACTTGCCATAGTGTTGTATTTACTCATGCATCAAGCATCTACTAACCTCTGCCACAACCTCCTTCAGTGTTTTCATATTAGCTGTGTATAATTAACCCACGTTAATACTTGTTAAACTGTGTTATTTACTCATTCAACAGCCACCTACCAACCTTTATCACAACTTCCTTCAGTCATTTCTAAATTGGTTGTGTGCAATTAACCAGTGCATGTCTATGTTGCTGCAGAGTTCAGGTGAGGTGAGTGTGCATTGAAATGCGTACTGCTGAGTCCGTTGAAATGTGTGCTGCTGATTCCGCGTTGGAATTTGGAGGTGTGCAGGATGTGTGCTGCTGAGGGATAAGTCTGCATGTGGGACTGTGGGTAGAATTCTGGATGCATAACTCGTAAACAACATCTCCAAACATCATCTCAGAAGTGGTCTAGCCAAACAGCCACTACACCAATACTTCTCTTGTTAATATCAGCAGGCTTATGTATAGAGTTCGTATTCGTTCTTAGCAATATCATTTATTTAAATTAATTAATTTTACACAATAAAATAAACATTTAAATAATTTTATATAATATAAAATTTATTATTAAATTAATAATGAACATTGTTAAAAATACATATACATGTTTATATTATTAATTAATATAAGTTTATCTATTTTAGCATAAATATATATTTTTTAATTAAGATATTTTCAGTTTAATTGGTTAATTCTGGTTGAACCAGTAACCCATTGGTTGAACCGGTAACTCAGGAACCCATTACTCTAACCAAGTCAATCACTAGTCAGTTATAGTAACATTAAATATAGCAGACATGTATATATAATAGTATGTACCAAAAAAGTATTTATAATAATATAAAATGAAAAATTCTCTAAGTTCTTCGTATATACAGTGGTGGAGACTTAAAGGAGATTTCAATATTATTGAAGTTTTATTTAAATATTATATTTTAAATTGGTTGAGACGTAAAGATAACTCATTGAACTAGTAAGTATTATGTGCATTGCACAATTTTTTTAAATTAAAACTTAATTCAATTTCATTTAAGAGAAAATATATTTTAAAAAATATGTCTATAATTGAAAAAAAATTAATGATAATCAAATTAATTAATCTGATAAATAATTTATTTAAATTAATTAAAGTATCTTTTCAAAATTATTATAATTTCTTTTAAAGTTTATCTTTCAAGATTTTAAGGATGTAAAATTACTTACTAAATTTGTTCAAAGAATTTTCTATAAAACAACTAATTTAAGATAAAATAGTCACTAACGACCAAAAAGAGTTGTAGTTCAATAAAAATCTATATTTTAAGAGCAATATATTAATTTCTAATATTATTCATAAAATAATTAATAATTTTTATTTTTAAAAACATAATTACGAAAAAAAAATTGTCCTTTATTTTTAGAGGGCCTTTATGTACGTAGACTCAGTTCATGTATATGTGTAAGCTTAAGTAATGTTGGATTGCCTAAACGTTGTTTCTACTGTGTGAGATGATATCGATAATGGTGCGAAATAATTTCATCAACCTGTGAAAATATGTCTCCAATGAATATTATTTCTAGGTTTACGGAATTAGGACGTTGTATATTATATACACTTTATTTAATTTATTATATAAAGTATAAACATTCTTCTTATATGAAATTTGTTACCAAAAAAAAAATTCTACCATGTTCAATCAATCACTTTCAAAAGCAATGATAATCACTCGGCCTCTTTGTAACTATCGGATAAATTATTTTCATGAAACATGAAACATGAAAGTTTGAATTTATAAATTATATTATTAAGTATGAATACATTTTTATAATTATGAATGCATATTAATTTATTATTTAACATTGTACATAAATTTAGAAATATATTAAATTATTGATAAACTATGTATTAATGCTTTTGTCAATTCAATTATTTATCTGATTTTAAAAATACTAGTGTATATTTTTAATTTTTTGAGTTTTGATTTTTCATAAACCTTATTTTTTTAGTATAAAATTCATAAGTTTTTATATATACTGGTTCGGGGACTAGATCCTCACCCGTTTATTTTAATGTGGACACAATCTCTATTATTGAAAATATTTATTTACATATAAATTAAAGCTTGAAAAAATCAACCATCACTTTACAACCATAGATTTGGAAAACTGCACACTTTTGTAGTTGATTTTACATTGCAAAGGATTTGTGCCCACTGGTTTGATCGGTTCAATCAATGACTCATTGCTTCGACCAGTAATCCATTGACTAAATACTATGACCGAGTCGACCATCGACCTGAACCAGTGTCCCACTTGTTGAACCAATGGCTCAGTGACCTCGAACACTGGTCGAGTCAATGACCGGTCCGATTTTAATAACATTATATATATATATATATATATATAGTCAGTCCAACGTCAACAGATATATAAAATTTACGGGAAATTTAGTATAAAATTTTTCTACAACAAAGCAAAAGAATTTATAGCAGTATTTTTATGTAAAAAATTTGTGGTTTTTTGGAAGTTTACTACATATGACTTTTCTAAAGAAAAAATTGCAAGAAATTTCCTGTAAATTTTTACCCAGAAAAGTCGTAGTGAAGCAGCAAACATGACTTAACGGAGTATAGTTACACAAAGAGGACTAAAACCACGTGATTTTAAAAAAAATGGATGACCAAAACCAATGAAAAAATAAATGAGGGATCAAAACCAAATTTCAGTATATTTACCGGGACTAAAAACATATTTAACCCTTTAACATAAATATATATTTTTTAATTAATATATTTTCGATTTAACCGGTTGAATTAGTGACATGGTATTAGAGCTATCAATGTGAGCCAACTCAGGTCACCCGGGTTGGCTCATCACGGGTTAGACTAAAAATGAGCTGAGCCGGGTTGGCTCACTTTTCTGGTGAGCTAAAAGAATACCAATCCGGCTCGACCCACCGCGGATTTGTGGGTTAAGTGAGCTGACTCACCACATGTTTTGTGACTATTATTTACATTGGGAGCAAGGAAATTTGGTGTGACAACAATACCTCCAATAGGTCGCTTGCCATTAGTCATCACAACCTTTGGCTCGATCACCATATGTTTTGTGACTATTATTTAGATGCACATGTTTCCCCCTTGAGCTGATCAGTGGGAGCGTTGGAGCTCGAGAGTTATATATTTCATTTTGATGTATTTAATGATTTATGTTTGAAATGTCTATCACATTAGCTTGTATTATTTTGTGAGATACAGCGGCAGAGGTGTAGCCTTTAGGCCTCTTCTACTTTGCTGGTGTTATCCTAGTTATGATTATGTATATATGATATTGTTAGTTTGAGTCACTGATGGCCTTTATGTATGTAGATTCAGTTCATGTATATGTGTAAGCTTAAGTAATGTTGGATTGCCTAAGCGTTGTTTCTACTGTGTGAGATGATATCGATAATGGTGCGAAATAATTTCATCAACCTGTGAAAATATGTCTCCAATGAATATTATTTCTAGGTTTACGGAATTAGGACGTTGCATATTATATACACTTTATTTAATTTATTATATAAAGTATAAACATTCTTCTATATATGAAATTTGTTACCAAAAAAAAATTCTACCATGTTCAATCAATCACTTTCAAAAGCAATGATAATCACTCGGCCTCTTTGTAACTATCGGATAAATTATTTTCATGAAACATGAAACATGAAAGTTTGAATTTATAAATTATATTATTAAGTATGAATACATTTTTATAATTATGAATGCATATTAATTTATTATTTAACATTGTACATAAATTTAGAAATATATTAAATTATTGATAAACTATGTATTAATGCTTTTGTCAGTTCAATTATTTATCTGATTTTAAAAATACTAGTGTATATTTTTAATTTTTTGAGTTTTGATTTTTCATAAACCTTATTTTTTTTAGTATAAAATTCATAAGTTTTTATATATACTGGTTCGGGGACTAGATCCTCACCCGTTTATTTTAATGTGGACACAATCTCTATTATTGAAAATATTTATTTACATATAAATTAAAGCTTGAAAAAATCAACCATCACTTTACAACCATAGATTTGGAAAACTGCACACTTTTGTAGTTGATTTTACATTGCAAAGGATTTGTGCCCACCGGTTTGATCGGTTCAATCAATGACTCATTGCTTCGACCAGTAATCCATTGACTAAATACCATGACCGAGTCGACCATCGACCTGAACCAGTGTCCCACTTGTTGAACCAATGGCTCAGTGACCTCGAACACTGGTCGAGTCAATGACAGATCCGATTTTAATAACATTATATATATATAGTCAGTCCAACGTCAACATATATACACACCTAAAGTAGATTTTAATATTAATTAGGCCTTTTTAAAATTATTGAAGATTTATTTAAAGGTTATATTTTAAATTACTTAAGATGTAAAGATAACTCATTGAAATAGTAAGTATCATGTGCATTGCACAATATTTTTTAAATTCAAAATTAATAAAAAATCATTTAAGAGAAAAGTTAATTAAAAATATATATTTATAATTGATAAAGAAATTAATGATAATAAAATTAATTTATCGGATAAATAATATAATTAAATTAATTAAAGTAATTTGTTAAAAAGTTATAATTTAGCCTTTCTTTAAACAATCACCTTTTAAAAAATTGTAGTTCTGTTGCTCCGAAATAAGCTTAATCCAAACAAAAAAATTAGCAGTAACTTCACATCAAAGTAAACCCGATTCATTTTCAAATTGTATCTTCTAAGTTAGAGACTCAGCCACATTTTATTCCATTCCATAAATTCATATAATTAAATAAAAAAAAACCCATTTCATACATCTGGATAAAATAAGACTTCTCTAACAGCTACAATGCATCAACTAAGGGCTTGATAAGGTCATTGGTTTTATATCCTTATTGAAGGCATTCTTTATAAGGAAGCCATCATTATACAATCACTGGAAAGTACAGGTCTTGTTTCATTAATATGTTAGTAGGTCTTTATATGGACCATTTCCACTAATTGCTTTGATTTGAATTATCATATCTCGTACTACATATTCAAGGGTCAAACAATTAGCTACCGAGCACCCCATGCAACCTTCACTGATCTCATAATGCTAGCAAGTAGTCTTAAATCAGGCAATCAATATGACAAAATTATAACATCAAGGAACATGATAATTTATTTTTCCCTTGTCTTTGCCAAATATTTTCCTATTGCGAAACATGAGTATATCTGAACAGCATAAATCTCACTTGCTCATCCTTCAACATGAGAATCAATATAATTGAAATAAGGGCTATTCACATCTTGGTTTCAACAATTACATGTATTGTTCCAAATTAAAAAGGTACCAAATAGTAATTGCACCTTATAAACTATGCTAAATGTATATGATTCAAGAACAATTGGCTTCATTTAGGAAAGCAATGTTAGTAGATACTAATGACTCGATTGTAGGAGATCAGTAAAATATTTCAACTTTTAAATCAAATTACATGGAAGCATTCAAAAAATAATTACTTCTCATGTCTCTGCATCAATTCCGACATGATATCCAACACAAAGGTAAGAGAGTTTCCATAACCACACTTGGTCTTCAAATAGTAAGACTCCTATTCGAAGCCTCTTGGAACAAGGAGGACTTGCCAAACCATCTCTTGTTAATAAACATCACAAACATAAATCAACCACTATAACAGTATCGCCTCCAGAGCAGGGTTGGTGGAAGAGAATCAACGAGTGTTACAGTATCACCCACCAAGTTTCAAGTTCCTAACACTAATTGTCTTTTTCGATTGTTACACTTGCCTATCATCATGTACAGTACTTATGATGCAGAGACCACTTTTAACCTTCTATAGTAAAAATAACAATACAAAGTCGAATCTCACTAAGTTTCAACATCCACAATGTTTTAAAAAAAAATCTGCAACACAAATAAAATCAGTGGGGCAAGTGGGTTTATCTATCAGCAGCCAAATAAACATGGACTATCAGTTTTCACAATAATCCCATCAACTAATTAACTTCAAACACATTTTCTTTATAAGTTTTTTTTTTCTTACCCCTAGTTCTAGAAATAAAACCTACCAATAACAGATTCAAGATTTAGACAAATAAAAATCTTGCATAAGCATTGACACAAAACTACATAAAGAGTGGCCTGAATTTTAGATCCATGGTAGCCTACCCGGCACTACCTCACGAACTCTGTAAAATGAACAGGCCATTTCAAACGTCAGCTAACTTAATATAGACCGCTTTCATTGACAACAGGATTTGGTTTGAGAAACAACACCACAATCACCTCCTTATATAGATTGGAACCTGATAATATATGCAAGGATAGTTTTGGTTCAAAAAATATAAAATTGCTGACATTACAATGCTTTCTTTTACTGCTCACCAAACATCAGCAACTAACTAACAGAATGTATGTTAGAAAGTCAAATAAAACTGACAAAAAGTGACGAGGGCAATGTGGTTCATTGTATTTCTTTTCAATGTATCCGTTCACCTTTAATAAAAGGGTGATAAACTTATTAATCATGCCAATTGCTCATTCCGGAACTCTTCCATCAGGTTTCATCATCACTCACGTTAGTGCAGATCAACAATTTTAATATAATTAAGTCACAAATATGTCTCAACTATTTCACACAAATCTCTCCTCTATTTCCTGCAAATTATATTTGGTTAATTGGTACAAGCTGCTATCATAAACCCAGCTCCTCGATTCCTACTTGGCTTATAACACCAAACAATGTGTACATAAGTGATCTGCATCAGCAACTACAAATCCAAATCAAATTACCTTCCATAATAAACTGTGTAATCTTTAAAAGAAATTCAAAACAAAAAATGTAATTAGTGGAAAAGTTAGTCAATTAACCAAGAAGATTGTAACATTGTAGATTTCTGAATAACAAATTAAAGAATTTATTTTCCATCATAATAGAAACCTTAAAACGTGAAGAGATAGAAAAAATAAATTTATTTTTAATATCATAATCAACTATATTTTATGATTGAAAAAAAAGGTTAAAATATACATGTAAATATTAAATTACTATATGGGTTGAAACCATTTCCCAATTACATACTACATTCTCAATTTTTATACTGCATATCACTATAAACTATTCTTCTGTGAATAGGGGCACTTGTTACATACCAAGAGCCAGTATATACACCTCTATAAGTTGTTGAGCACAAAAGATACTTATACATCAAGCTTAGATGAATATAGTCTTTGTTTAGTTAGACGGAACTTTAAAAGCTCACATTTAGATTTGCAATTGAACAAATATATATTAGTCTTTTATATAAGCTAAGTTTCATACAACTACAAGTGTAGGAAATCCAAAGCAAAATGTGATTCTACAAGTGTCTAGAATAGGAGGGAGATGCCTTCAGAAATCACATTATCTGTCAAAATTTTGTTTGTAGCCTTCGTAGGATGAAGACTATCCCAGAATACATATTGAGATGCATTAACACATGTTCCTGTGGATTTGTGATGGCACAATATAGCAGTCTCTAGCAAGCCCGTTCCACAACAACATTTCCTTGCTTCAAGTAATCGTGTGATAATGAAAGAAATTAACAATCCATGCAAATAGCTAGGTAAGCTGAATATAATTAAATTTTGTACCATATTTTGAAGGATTGGTGATTATGTCATAGAGGGGTTGAAATATAACAAGGACCACCAAATTGAGGTAGGAAGCATTGTTCGCAAATTTTGAGATGTGACATTGAGCTTTTTATTGAAGTTAATAGCATCATTGTTCATTCTGGCGACACAATTGTTGATATGAGCCAAACATAGTGGGGGTTGATGGCACGCAACCTATTGGAGGTAATGTTGTCACACCAATCTTCCTTGCTCCCAATGCATATAAATTCTGTCACAGGCATGGTTAGAAATGCAAATCAAAATCAGCAAAGTTCTTTAGAGAGACAAAATATCTTTCTTTTTATTTTGAGTTTTGGAAATTTTTAATCAATGACATCCATTTCTTAATGGTTTAAGGAGGCAAGATATAAGGTTGAGAAAGACATATATACCTGAATGAAAATGAAATAGCACCGCACAAGAATGTCTGAGAATTGATAACTGTATAAACCTTGTTAAGCAAAGGATTTATGTAGTAGTTCTGAATGAAATCACCGCTACCAGTACCAACAATATATACAGCACCAGATATGATGGATAATGCATTTGATTGTCCTGTTATCTTCACCAGTACTCTGACAGTCCTTGTAGTGTTCCAACTGTTAGTTCAATGGAATTGTACCCTACAGCCAAAACCAAAACAAATCAGAACTTACCAATATAATTATATAATGTTAGGTAAAGAAAAAACATAAGGGTTTTAGACATTTAAAAGTATATACATATAGTTTGCTTGTAGAATCAGAGTAACCAGAAGAAGATGAGGCAAAGTTGGCACAGTTTCTTTCCTTTGGTCTCTAAGTTGAGGTAAGTTGGTTGATAAGAGATAAATCCACAGAATTCAGCTGCAAAGAATGAATGAATGAATTAATCAAACAAGGATCAAAACCTAGTTAGTAAAAATAAAAAAAATAATATGGGTAATCAAAATTCCTAGTTATTCCAAGTTAAAAGCACTGCGTGCAGCTGTACCAAGTCAAGTTAAAAGCACAAGACTAAAGCATCAGTTCCCAATATTGTATATTATAATCTATTTCAGAGAGAAACTCATTGCTGAGGAAGATTTGAAAATATGGGATATTCATGCTGTTTCTTGACTTACTTTTTTCTTCTCATTGTGCTGTTCAATGCAACCAATGGACAACCTCTGGCATTGTTCATATTTAGGGACTCTATCCTGGGTGTTGGAAATAATAACGAACTATTTACTGTTGTTAAAGCAAACTTCCCTCCTTATAGAAGAGACTTCATGAATCACAAGCAGGTTCTGCAATGGAAAATTTGCCATAGATTTTGTAGGTGCTTTTTTCTTTTCCTCAAAAACACCATTTAGCTATATGTATATATATTTTCCTCAGAAACAACATTATCTTTTTAATCTTGCTGACTAGGATTTGATCTATGTTTTATTAATTCATTCTTTCATTGCAGCTGAATTTGTTGGATTTACCTTTTACCCACCAGCTTACCGACCAAAGGAAACAACCTCTTGAATGGTGCCAACTTTGCCTCATCTTCTTCTGGTTACTATGGTTCTACAAGCCAACTATATGTAAATAAATTTAAATGTCTAAAAACTTTTTTTTACTTAACATTATATGATCATATTGGCAAGTCCTGATTTTGTTCTTGGCTTCTGTGTAGGGTACAATTTCACTGAACCATCAGTTGGAATACTACAAGGACTACCAAAATGAATTGGTGAAAATAGCAGGGCAATCAAATACATTATCAATTATATCCGGTGCTATATATATTGTTGGTGCTGGTAGCAATGATTTCGCTCTGAACTACTACATAAATCCTCTGCTCAACAAGGTTTATACAGTTGATCAATTCTCAGACATTCTCATGAGATGTATTCCGTTTTCATTCAGGCATGTCTTTCTCAACCTTGATATCTTGCCTGAGTAGATAATTAGGAACTTAGGAATGGATGTCATTGATTAAAAATTTCCCAAAATTAAAATATAAAATGAAAGATATTTGTTTTTGCTAAAGAATTTACCTACCACAGAATTTATATGCACTGGGAGCAAGGAAAATTGGTGTGACAACATTACCTCCAATAGGTTGCTTGCCATTAGTCATCACTACCTTTGGCTCTTCTAGCAACGAATGTGTGGCCAGGCTAAACCATGATGCTATTAACTTTAATGAGAAGCTCAATATTACATCTCAAAACTTGCGAAAATCACTTCCTTGCCTCAATTTGGTGATCCTTGATGTCTTTCAACCTCTCTATGACATAATCACCAAGCCTTCAAAATATGGTACAAAATCTAATTACGCTCAGCCTAGTTAATTTCATGGCTTATAGAGGATTGTTAATTTGTTTTGCCATCATAGGATTTTCAGAAGCAAGGAAGGCTTGTTGTGGAATGAGTTTGCTAGAGGCTTCTATATTGTGCAATAAAGCATCCATAGGAACATGTGCTAATGCATCTGAATAAGTATTCTGGGATAGTTTTCATCCCTCAGCAAACAAGCTTTTGGCAGATTATATGATTTCTAAAGACATCTCCCTTATATTCTAATAATCAAACACTTCCACATACTCAACTTTGGATCTTGTTGACTTGTGCTTGTCCTTTGTTGTACTTAGCTCATGTAATAAAAGACTAAATGGGGTTTTGTATGTTTAATTGCAAATCTCAACATGTGTTTTTAAAGTTCCGTGTAATTGAACAGGATTGAAAATATTTTCAGAACACTAAAACCAAACACTTTGTGAGCACCATTCTAACTCACTAAACAGTAAACAACAAGAGCTGAAGAAAAAGTCCATTCAAACAAACTGGTTTCTGACCCAACATCGATTGCAAAAATATTCAGAGCATCACTTATGCAAACACTCTGGTTGTAAATAGTTACTACAAAGTTCAGTATGTTCCTAGTATGGCTCACAATGCATACAGCTTAGTCTTTGTGGCAAAGGCAGGTTCTTTTTACTAGACGATGAAAAACACTCTCCAAGCAACTCAATTGCTCCCAAATAGATAATAGACTGTTCAAACATGAAAGAAACTTCAACGTGACACCTTCACCTTGGAGTCTGCTACAGCGGAACTTGCAGGAATCTTGCAGGGGATTGAGAGGAGAATCCAGGCGAAACGAAACGGGAGAGGCAAAGGGTTTGAGATGAGAAGGTGCAGCTCAAGAAAAAGAGAGACTGTCTTAGACACACACAATTTTTTTTTCCTAGAAAAAAGATGGAAAAGAAAAGCAAAAGAAAAGAAAAAAATGATGAAGCAGTAGTAGAATGCTGATCTTGGGGGGAAAGGCTCTTATACCATGTTGAAATTCATGGTTCAAAGAAACAATAAACAGAGAATTGTAATTAAATGAAATAATATAAGTGATTTTTACAATGGTAGTATAAGACTTATATAGCCAATGTAATCAACTAATGGAATAACCAACCCAACTAATTCTAACTAATTTTTATATCTTCAACACATATATAAGTAAATGCTTCCAAATGATGAAATAAAAGAGTGCAAACCATGCATAAATAGAAATTCAGTTTCAAAGAAGAAAACACAGATATGTACAAACTACGAATCTAAGAGTGCAGCCACCTATGATGCTCCAAGTGGATGTTCCAATCCAAGCAAGGAGGCAAAGTACTTTGCAAGTTAAATCAAGATTTAATTAGCTATTATTATAATTGATATTTTAATTTCAATGATTAATTTAATTATTTACTAAATTATTGAAGGACACAATGAAAAGTGCAAGCTTCAAATTTTGAAGTCCTTCTGGGATTGAACCAGTGAGGTTGTTATGTGAAAGATGTAGGTCAGCACTGGTAGCTCAGCAAGGGATAGGGAAATTTCTCCAATTAAACTGTTATGACAAAGACAAGGAAACCAGTTTCCTGCATTTTTCAGCTCTGGTATTTGACCAGAAAGATAGTTATGTGAGACATTCACTATTCTCATCACTGAGGAATCATAGAACTTAGGAGGAGGTGCACCATAGAAATGGTTGTGAGAAGCAGAAAATCTGTATAAGCTCCTTGACAAGCCCAAGACCTTGAAGAATTTTACCAGAAAAGTTGTTGTCAAGCTGAATTTGCTCTAATTAGACAGCTCTTGATATGGACTCAGGTATTTGTCCTGAAAATTTATTATTTTCAGCTCTGACAAGCTTGATTTTAGGTCATGACCATAATGCAACACGGAAATCTCCAGAAAATCCATTGTTCTTAATGACATTATTATATTGTATAAGAGAACTGCTCTGTTCCTCTGTTTTGCTTTTGCATTAATTAATAGCAAAAATATATGCTAGTGTAACAAAAAGTTTCAATTGGAGTAGCTAATGGCTCACCATTACAACCAGGGGAAATCCTTATATTGCAACTGTAACACCTAAGACTAAGCTACCAATGAGAGTAGCTTTTGGTGATGACTATCATGGAAAGCAAAAGCTAGGACTACAACAGTTATGCAGGACACAAGCAAAATAGGTATTGTAGTCATGGGTTGTTGCTGAAAAAAATATTAAAACAAGATTAATAATCTATCATGTTTCACATAATATATTATTTTACTATAGTGATCTAGCCAAAAATTATTCAGCCGTGTAAATACTTGATGTAATTTACACTAATTTAATCCAACCGTTATATTTATTAACCATTGAAATTTGCAAATTAAACATACAAAACCTCCTTTAGTCTTTTATTACATGAGCTAAGGACAACAAAGTACAACCACAAGTATACAAGATCCGAGGCACAGTATGTATGTGGGAGTGTTTGATTATTATGATATAAGGAGTCTGCCTTCAGAAATCATATAATTTACCAAAATCTTGTTGGTTGCCTCTGAGGGATGAAAACTATCCCAGAATACATATTCAGATGCATTAGGACATGTTCCCAAGGACCCTTGATTGCATAATATAGAAGTCTCTAGCAAGCCCGTTCCACAACAAGCCTTCCTTGCTTCAAGAAATCCTATGATAGTGAAAACAATTAACAATCCGGGTTGATAAGCCATAAAATTAACTAGGGTGAGCATAATTAGATTTTGTACCATATTTTGAAGGCTTGGTGATTATGTCGTAGAGAGGTTGAAAGACATCAAGGACCACCAAATTGAGGCCAGGAAGCATTTTTAGCAAGTTTTCAGATGTAACGTTGAGCTTCTCATTAAAGGTAATAGCATCGTTGTTTAGCGTGGCCACACATTCGTTGTTATGAGAGCCAAAGGCAGTGATGACTAATGGCAAGCAACCTATTGGAGGTATTGTTGTCACACCAATTTTCCTTGCTCCCAGTGTATATAAATTCTGCCACAGACATGGTTAGAAAAATCAGCAAAGTTGTTTAGCAAAGACAATATCTTTCTTTTTATGTTTTAATTTTGGGTAACTTTTAATCAATGACATCCATTTCTAAGTTACTAATGGTTTACTCAAGGAAGATATCAAAGTTGAGGAAGACATGCCTGAATCAAAATGGAATAATATCCCATAAGAATGTCTGAGAATTGATGAACTGTATAAACCTTGTTAAGCAAAGGATTTATGTAGTAGTCTAGAACAAAATCATTGCTACCAGTACTGACAACATATACAGCACTGGATAAAATTGATGATGCATTTGATTGTCCTGCTATTTTCACCAATTCATTTCGGTAGTCCTTGTAGTATGCCAACTGTTGGTTCAATGAAATTGTACCCTACCCATAACCCAAAAGAAAAATCAGCACTTTACCATGTGATCATATAATGTTAAGTGATTAAAGAAAAAAAAAAACAAAGTGTTTAGACATTTAAATATATTTACATATAGTTTGCTTGTAGAATCAGAGTAACCGAAGCTGATGACGCAAAGTTGGCACCATTTAACAGGTTCTTTCCTTTCGTCTTTTAGGTTGAGGTATGCGGGTGGATAAAAGGCAAGTCCAACAAATTCAGCTGCAATGAATGAATTAATTAATTAAACAAAGATCAACTCCTATTTAGCAAAAGCAAAAAGATGATGTGGGTAATAGACAAATGATATATACATACATATAGCTAAATGGTGCTTTTTAGAGAAAGAATAAGTACCTAGGAAGTCTATGGCAAGTTTTCCATTACAAAATCTTCCGGTTGGACTATGATTCTCGAAGTCTCTTCCATAAGGAGGAAAATTTGCTTTGACAATAGTATATAATTTATTATTATTGCCAACATCCACAATAGAGTCCCCAAATATGATCAATGCAGGGACCCGAGGCTCTACATTAGTTATATTGAGCAACACAGTAAGAAGAAAAAAGTAAGTAAAGAAAGAACATGAATATCCCATATTTTCAAATCTTTGTCAGCAATGAGCTTCTCTTTGAAGATAGATTACAATATACAATATTGGAACTGCTTTACTCTTCTGCTTTTAACTTGGTGCCTAGCTGCATGCAGTGCTTTTAACTTGGTGCCTGGATGCATGCTTTAGTCTTGTGCTTTTAACTTGGCAGCTGGCTATAATCCCGAGAATTTTATCAATGTTCAAATGATGATAAGGCCACATGAGAATAATTGCGTACAGAATCAGTAATTGCGTGTTAGTCTTTCATCACATTGTGGTAAGGCCACATGAGAATTTTGTGTAGGTGCATGACATGCATTAAATTCGTGATAATATACTCATAAAAAAAATCGTGATAATATACCAAATTCTCTCTACCTTAGTAGAGTTACACAATAGTTAAAGTTAAGTAGTTTTATTGGAATTAAAAAAAATTGCAAACAAAAAAGATTGGTCAAGTGGAGCAAATCCGACAATTCACAAGTTCGAACCCTTACTCGTCTCTTTAAGGTGGAGTATATATAAATATATTTATAAGTGCTTTTGAGAATCCATCTGATCTCGAAACTAGAATATAAAAAGAAAAAACTAAACTCACACTAATTAAGAAAGTTAGTAACCTCATTCACTAATCACTGCAACAAAAATAGCTTTTATATATAATTGTAAAACAAAAGTTATAAGTTAACGTCATTCACTCTCACTTATATATAAAGAACGTGATATTAGAATAGTATTTTTTTAGTAAGTTTTATGTTATTAAAATTTTTGCCCATAGGTGAATAACTATTATATATATATATATATATATAAATCATTTTAGTCTCAAATACCATCTATTATATTATATATATATATATATAAAAGCTGACCCTAGAAATTTAATACAAAATCCACATAAAGTGTTATAATTCAAACAAGATTCATAATTTTAATGTGATGCCTCGTGGATAATGTCAATAATATCTAAAATCGATTTTAATAAATACAAAATTATTTTTAGAAAATTAAAATCATTCAAAGGATAAATCATCTATGAAATTATTCTACTTTCTAATCTTATTTCTATCTTTCATAAATAAATTAGTATTAAAATTCTATTTTCATCATTAATATATAATAAATTATTAAATATAAACAAAAAAATGTTAAAAAAGTGAAATTTATAAAATTATCACTACACTAATTAAGTAAATCAATTCAAAGGATAATTAAATTATCTATATATAAATTTATTTTATTTCCTAACCATGTCACTAATTTATATCTTTCATAAACTAATTAGTATTAAAATCGTATTTTCATCATTAATTTAATTAATTATTAAATTTATATAAAAATTAAATAACCTTACAAATATTTATCTTATTAAATAAATACAAAATATTTAAAAACATCCTTTAAAGGATAAATCATCTATGAAATTATTCTACTTTCTAATTATGTCACTTATTTCAATCTTTCATAAACTAATAAGTATTAAAATCCTATCTTCTACATTAATATAATGAGTTATTAAACATACACAAAAAAAATTGTTAGAAAAGTGAAATTTATATAATTATCACTACACTAATTAAGTGAACCAATTCAAAGGATAAATCATCTATGAATCTATTCTACTTTCTACGTTCTAACCATGTCACTAATTTATATCTTTCATAAAATAGTTAGTATATTAAAATCTTATTTTCATCATGAATATAATAAATTATTAAATATACACAAAAATCAAATACCCTTACAAATATTTCTCTTATTTAAATTTTCCACAATCATCAATTTCATAATAATTAACAACTATATAATCATTTTAAATTCTCATTTTTAATAACATTTAAATTCATTACAATTCGTTTCGTATAAATATAATTCAAAAATCTTAATTACATTTAAATAATTTATAAAATGCCAAATTAAATAAATGATGACATATCAAAAGTCTTTATCCATGGATCCAACACTCCCACAAAATTTAATATAAATATAAATATCAATATCAATATGTAAAAAAAATTCACTCACTCACATTTTACAATCTACAATAATATAAACCTAAAATTGATGTAAAATTAATGTTTCTTAGAAAATTCAAAAATTTCTTCCTTCTAACCTCCCTTCTTGAAATTAAACATCTCAATTTGTACAGTTGTATTGTATATCTTGAAAAAAAATATGAAATCAGCAATAATTAAATATAAAAAAAGTTAATATATTAATCAAATGTTAATTGATAGTGAAAAAAATAATAATTAATATTTATCAAATTACATTATTGTCTCTTGTATTTGATATTATAAATCTCAATTTTTTTCATTTTTTTCTAAGTATGAAATTTATTTTTAAAAAGTTATATCATTTAAAAAATGTTATTCACACATCAACATGACTTTAAAAAATGAGAAGAGCTTTTAACAAAAACAATTTATCATTGTACTTCAATTTGCAACCAATTTCACATTCCAATTATATAAAGATTAATATTATTAAATTAATCTAATAAATTAAAATATTATTTCATAACATTTAACATAACAATGTTTATTATATTCATGTTAAGTGTGAAACACTTAATATATCACATCGTGCATCGCGCGGGTCATAATCTAGTTATATTTTAAACTTCATATATAATTGTAAATATTCAGTATTTATTATATTTACTTTGGTTTTTTTTTACAGACATGATATTAAATTTTAAAAAATGGACTATAGAGTGGGGTTGGTGCAGAGACATTCCATCATTTATTTTTGTTTTCGAGAAACATATCAGGTTTTTTATTTGCATTAAAATTCATGTTTTTAGTACATTTTTCATTAAGGGTATGTTTGTGAGTTGAGTTTTGGAGAGGAAGGAGAAGAAGTGGTGATTATGGGTTTGGTAGACCCAATGAACCTGGTCAACCCAACCCAACCCAATTAAAAAAGACGGGTTGGATTGGGTAGTCGGGTTGGATTGAGTTCCATACAGATGAACCCAATCAGATTGGGTTGGGTATCGAGTTTTCGTACTCCCAACCCATCAACCCAACCCAACCCAACCATTAATAAAAAAAATAAATTTTATAGTTTTTTGTACTAATAAGTTAAACATTTTAATATTTAATATTGTATAAATTGATTTCCTTATTATCAAATTATAGGTTTTATTTTTATCATACTTATAATGACAATTTATATTTTTTATTTAATTTTTTTTCATTTTTTTATATACAAACACAAACATTTTAAAATATTGGACTCAATTGACCCAACTATAATCGGGTTGAGTACGTCCCTAAAAATGAAAAACTCAACCCAACCCAACCCAATACCTCTTCATTAGGTTGGGTCCGTCAATGCCTTAAACCCAACTTAAACCCAACCCGGCCCATGTTCACCCCTAAGAGGAATGAGAGGGTTTATTGGAAGCCCCCTTTGTGTTTGGGAATTTAATTCTCTCAAATGCATTTTATAAAGTCTTCCCCTCCACTTTCCCTCCAATCATTTCCTTCTCCTCCCCTCAAAACTCACAATCATTTCCTAAAGATATCATGCTATAAGTTATTGGATTCTAGATCTGCAAGAACCTTTGTATATATATTTTAATTTAAGGGTAAAATATATTTTTGGTCCCTCTAAAATTAGCGAATTTTGTTTTTAGTCCCTATAAAATTTTTTGTTATTAAAACATCCTCCCAAATTTTTTTTGTTTGCAATTGGTCCCTCCTCTTAATTGGCGTGTGCCTGGTGCTTACGTGTCACATGATCTCGCTGAGGTGTCCCATTAGTATATTTATGGCGGTCTTGAACCTCCATAAACTCAGAAAACCCACCTCACCCTTTCACCTTCTCCCCAACTCCCTATTCTCCCCTCCCCAAAAACCACCCACCATTTTCCCCTCTTCTCCTCTCCTCTGCTTTTATTTTTGTGGGTGCGTGTTTCTATCGTTGTCTCCTGTCTTTCTCTCTAAAACCTTCTAACTCTGCCCGACTAAAATTCTTTGATTTTATCGTTTTCCACTAGTAGATCTCAGTGTTTGGCCAGCGAGAAGCGGATTGGAGTGGAAGGTTCTGCCAGTAATATTCCTTATCAAACACATGAACTCTTGGCCTCTATAAGTCCATCAAGATATATGAGCTTTTAAATTAGTTAATTACTTCCTCTACTCCTCCCAATTTTGATTCTAGAATACCATCTTCTGCCAACGTTGCCTCCTCCAGTGCCATGCGAAAGTCACTCGGTTTGCTCTTGTATTTGTATAATCGGGTCAAAAGAATTGTTTCATGATAGGGGAAAATTGTTTTAAAAAAAAAAGTTACAGGGTCAGTCATCTGTTTCTATTCTCCCTGTTTTGCCAAGCTCTGCTTTTTCCCTGCAGCAAGCAAGAGCAGCAAATTTTTGGGTTTTTTTGGCTTTTGTTCCTGTTTCTATTCTTCCCTTAACTATAAAGACACATCCAGCTTTCTGTATCACTTAGCTGACTATCAAAAATAAAAACCTTTCTTTCTGTCCCTTCCTAGGCGTGAGAATCTATGACCAACAAACAAAGATCTAATTAAACTCTATACACTCATGACCTCACCACTTAATTAATCAATCACTTTAATTTACCTCCTTCACTCCTTGTGTGTGAGAGAGAAAGATACCTCATACCACCATAAATTTGCAGTTAAAATAAGATATGCCTTTATGAAATGCAATATTTTACAACTTTTACCTGGCAAGCTAACATCCCAAGGACTATGCAAACATTAATGATTGTTCTAAACGATCGCTTACATAATGACTTTTTTCTTTCCCCTCTGCCAATCCTTTTTCTCTCTTTGTTAATAATAATAGGCGTTAAAATTTTTTCCGATAAGGGGGAATGTGGTGTGGGGAAGAAGAGAGAGGGAGTGGGGTGGGTTTTCTGGCGGTCTGGAACCGCCAGAAATATACTAATCAGACACCTAGGAAAGAGGGAATATGACACGTAAGCACCTGACACACACCAAATGAGGGGAGGGACTAATTGCAAACAAAAAAAATTTGGGAGGACACTTTAATAACAAAAATTTTTATAGGGACTAAAAACAAAATTCGTCAATTTTACAGGGACTAAAAACATATTTTACCCTTAATTTAATTATAGTTTTTAAATTTCTATTTGGTAGAGTTTAGAATTGAGATATTGATTTTTTCAATGTATCCTAAAATGTATTATAATTTTAATTTAACTAGACTTGCCGCGAATTGATGAATACAGATTGTTTCGTAGCTATTCCTTGAATGAATTATAACGCGTAAACCGGTTTTACTAACCATTAAAATTGTCGCTAAAATCCAGTGTTTTTCCCGACCATTGTATGGGTCTTTACCAGCACTCTTTGTAAATGTCACTAAAGTTTTTACCGACACTGGATACGCAACTAAAAGGTAATTGCCGATAAAAATTTTAATGGTCATTTGTATGGTCGCTAAAGGACATAATAATTGTGGTAAAAATGATTTTTGTTCTAGTGATTTATTTTTTTTATTGAGTTCTAGAAAATGAGTCACATTTCCCAAATTGATCTTCATGGAATATTTTAGCTTTATTGAAATTTATTTTAAGTAGAAATTAGTGACGAGGTGCCGCAGAGGGGTCTCCTCATTTTTTGTGTCTTTTAAAATTGTGTGTGTGCACGTGCGCGCGTACGTGTATTTATATTATTGTGTAAATTTATATATTTTTTATTATTGGATAAAATTGTATAGTAAAAGCTTAGTTTGAATGAGACATAGGCTTTATTTAGTAAAACAAGTCGACAAATAAGTGTCTGATTTAAGTGAATAATGAATGTAAAATATGTAAAAAAATATATTTATATAAATTTTATTATATAAATTTTATTTTTATTTTCTAGAAAAAAGTATAATATTGGGTAGTTATAATTTTACTTTTTATTTTATAAATTTTAAAATATTATTAATTTTTTAATGAAAATTTTTTATTAAAAAATAAAGTATCTAGAGAAATACTTAAAATAAATTGTTAAAAGAAAATAATGGGTTAAATATGTTTTTGGTCCCTAAAAATATAGAGAAATTTGAGTAAACCTCCACTTTAGTCCCTGACTTTGTTTTGATCGGGCAGTTTAGTCTCTCACTTTTAGAAACCCTTGCATTAGTCCTCAATATTATTCATCGTCCGTCAATTTAGTCCAAATGCATACTTGTCGTTAGCGGAATGCTGAAATGTCACGTTAAGTGAGACATGTTAGACTCCAAGTCAGCAAAAAAAACGACGCCGTTTTGAAAAATGAGGGGCTAAACTGCTTGATAATAATTTAAAAGATCGGGACTGATAAGAGGGTTTACTATTCCTAAATTAAAACAGTAAAACAAATGTTGAACCTTAATTTTCTTCTTCTCTTCCCCCAATGTCGCTCCACAAAATTCAAAAAAAATCAAGATCTCATCCTTGGCCGATTTCCCATAAGAACCAGAACATACTTATATCCAAGCTCTGGTATTTTTTTACCAAGCCTGGTGTTTATTGGTCTTATTACATTTTCCAGCATGTCCTCTATGTTGCATGTTTCTGTTCTATTTTTTGGATTTATTTTAGTGTCACTCAAAATATTATGGGTTCTAACCTTTCATTCCTTTTTTTACTCCCTTATTTGCACGCACAAACACACATACACAAATTTTAGTGATGATAGAGGGGGAATAGAGTCAGCTCATGTGGTCGTAGCGTGAGACGACCTAGAGGAGGGGGTGGCAGACAGAGGTTAGGGTCACAAACATGGTGCAATTGTTGGTGGTTTGAGGGATTAGGATATGGCCAAAAAAGGGATAAGGAAGTGGCTAGTGGCGAGTGAGAAAGGGAGATAAAGAGAAAGAGAGAAGGGAACTCGGTGGCTAGAGGAGACATAGAGAAAGGGAGGAAGAAATCATGGGTGGGGTAGAACTCTTGGCTGACACAATTGACGGTTAGAGAGGGAAAATGCATTATGGTGGCACGAAATCGGGGGAAAAGAAAAAAAATAGGGTTCAATGTTTTTTAAGTAAACCCCCAGATCAGTCCCTGGCTTTTTAAAAATCGAGCAGTTTAGTCCCTCATTTTACAAAACAACGTCATTTTTTATTGACTTGGAGTCCAACAGGTCACTTAATGTGACATCTCAGCACTTTGTTAATTGCAAGTGTGCGTTTGGAGTAAACAAACGAATGGTGAATAATGTTGGGGGCTAACGGAGATTTCTAAAAGTGGGGGGGACTAAACTGCACGATCAAACAAAAGTTAGGGTCTTATCTGGGGTTTACTGTAACGTCCTAATTTCTTAATTTAGAAATAATGTCGGTTGGGAGCATTACTTCCAAATTCGTGAAATTGTTTCGCGCATTTCGTATATCGGTAAACAATTCCCAACAGTACGCTTAGGTAATCCCACACTTACTTAAGCAAGAATCACAACATACTGATCATAATAGTAATAACATCACAATTTGCCACTTAGGGCTCAATATACAAATCCAGTTAATAGGCACAGTAGGATATAACTATACATATGTCCTCATAAGTGAGATAAACCCCTGAGGCCCCACATGTACAACTCTATCCTATCAAAATAATCAAACTCATTCCTATACAAAACAAAGGATGTCAAATGTCTAATTACTCAAAAGAGAGTGGGCCATCACAAGGACCCACAACAACTCCTACTGCCCAACATTGCCCTGACGAGGATCCTGCACATCTGCAGGTAAATTTCCACGGAGTGGGGTGAGACTAACGTCTCAGTGAGCATGATAAAAACATAAATGTGTGGGTAAGCAAGCATATGATATGCAACATTCATATTGAAACTCAATTGAATCATAAAGCATACATGAAAGCGAATGATTCAATGTTAGTCTTGAAGTGTTTACCCAACACCCAAGGGGTCTTTCCACTTAACATAAGGCTAGATTGAACTCAGACTAACAGGAACCGTCGTTCCTGAAGGCCATAAGACCTTACCCTTAAACATGATAGATTCAAGCATGATTTTCTTCTTTTAACATGAGCCCAAGGACCAAAGACAAAGTCTTAGGGACATGAGTCCAAGGACCAAAAATCTGACTATTTAATATGAGGTCTAGGACCCAAGATCATTACATGAGGTCTTAAGACCCAAAGCATTTTCATGAGGTCCCAAGACCCAAATCCTCTTCTTTATCATGATTAGGGTTAGGAATATAAATCATCAGTAATAATCACATGAACATGAGAACTAAACATGAGTGTACAATTTCTAAAGCACCTTCCTTAAACCCTGACAATACCCAGAGCAAAAAGGTTACTAACATGTCAAACATCTCACAATCCATACATCAATAACATTACATTAGATAACCAACAATCGTTCTCAAAGCATGGGGAGGAAGAAGGGGGATCATTTATGGAACCCTATCTTAGCATGAGAGTGAGTGTGTGATCACACTCACCTTGAGAATGAAAGAAATGACGGAGAAAGGATGTTGGGGAAGTGGAATCCAAAGGTGGTACTTGATCTTGAGGGGTGAGGAACCTTTCTTGATTTCCAATGGAGATTTCTCACACTGTAACTTCTCTCTCTCTCTCTCTAGGGTGCTGAATGGGAGAAAAGAAAAATGAATGGAAATCGTGCCTAATTAATGTTTTAAAAATTGTAAGTGTATTCTCGCTCAAGCGAGATTTTCTCGCTTGAGCGAGAAGCTCGAGCCAAGCTTTCCTTCACATTTTCGATCTCGCCTGGGCGAGAATAGTTCAGAGAGTGACCCCTCTCTAGAAGATTCTCGCTTGGGCGAGCCCCTTCTCGCTCAGGCGAAAATCGCCCAGAGAGCCCCTAAATTTCCCCTGTTTCTCGCTTGAGCGAGACCATTCTCGCTCAAGCGAGATATTCAGAACCCAAATTTCTCATTTTTGCTATAAAATTCGCTTAAGCAAGCCTATTCTCGCGTGAGCAAAAACATTGAAACTGGATTTTCTTGCTTTAGACTCTTAATCCCTTCCCTTATCAATTCCTTACCTCTTTTCTTATTGCTACCCTTAGAATCATTACTCTACAACCTCCCAGTTGTTATTAGTCTTAATTAGCGGGATGTTACATTTACTAAGCGAAATTTAGTTTTGGTCTCTCATTTATTTTCTCATTGATTTTAGTCCTACATTTTTTAAAAACACATGTTTTTATTCCTCATTGTTAAGTGTAATCCATTAAGTCACTTTCGCAGTTCCACTACGACTTTTCTTGGGTAAAAATTCACATGGGATTTCTTGTGATTTTTTCTATAGAGAAAAGTCATGTGTAGTAAATTTTCAAAAAAACACAATTTTTTATATAAATTGTTGCTATAAAATATCTCTGCTTTGTTGTAGAAAAATCTGTAATTTCCCGTAAATTTTAGAATTTGAACATAATTTCATTTGGTTTATGAAATATGCTGGAAAATCCATAGAAAAGTCTATAAGAAATATTGCTACATCACGTCATCACCTAACGAAATACAATGATGAGAACTACATGTGATTTTAAAAAATAAAGAACCAAAACCAATGAAAACATATACAAGGGACCAAAATCAAATTTCACAATATTTTGAGAGACTAAAAACATATTTAACTCTAAAATAATTCACAAAATTTTAAGTTACATACTATATACTCTATATATATAGTTTATATATAAATGTTTATCTGATTTCGCTATATATTTAGCCTTTGCTGCACTCTCTTTTGGTCAAGGGCCACAACTAGTATAAAGCAACAATGCATGGGTGGTTCCTAGTTAAGACAATAAAATTTATCATTAGATAAAATTATTAATTTAATTAACGGGTAAGGATTGATTACTAGCTACCCTTTGAAAGTAAAATTAAAAAATTGCAATTTTTTTTTGCTAGGCTTAAAAAATTGCAATTGACTCCTTTTAACTCAGATACGGTCTCCGGTACTAATTTTTTTTTTTTTTGAGAGCTGATCTTATTATTTTTTATAGAACCTTTTCAATGATCTTCTATATTAATTTTTTTTATAAAAGTACCTCATTAGTGGAGAGAATTGAGTAATTAATTAGTTCAGAGAGAATGAAACAATAAAATAATTAAATAAAGAAAGAAAAATAATCGGTCTCAATAAAATTAGATAATTCTAAAAATCTGATACATATTTATAATAAATTTATTATAATTAATTAAATTAATCAATTTTATTAATCTCATGAAGTGATTAAAAGATTCTTATAATTAAAATAGAAAAAATAATATTTAGAAAACTTTTACGTCCTCGTCTGCAATAGCTTCATTTGGCTCAGTCGTTTTCTTCTTTTTTAGCTCTGTCAAAATTGCAACATCTAATTGGGGTTTAGGGCACACGTCTAATTGGACCCCAAAAAAATTCGGGTGTTTAAGGCACACTTCAGAATGTTTTACATTAGATTCAATCCCTTTTTTTCCTTCTTATTCTTCAATCTCCGGTGTACAGTAGAGCACAATTGAGGTTAAGAGTGCTCTGCATTACTGGGTTCCTCCTTTGTTGTGCCCTTTGGGATTAAGCACATTAACTCTGATCTTTTTTCTGAGAACCATAAACATGTGTTATATTGGTTTTTAGGCATTATTAGCTTTGAAAGAATTGAGATGACCAATATTTATACTAGTTTTTAAGAATTAAAGTAAAATTATTATATATTCTTAAATATTAACGTGTTAGTTATCAAATTTCTCAATAACAAATTTAAGAATTTAATTTTTTTTGTCACAAGTCCCGGAACGTAAAAAGATACAAAAAATAATTTTATTTAATATTTAATATGCTGTAAGTGTAATTTTTTCATATTATTATTAGTTGTATTTTAAGATAAATAACTAGAATAAATGTATAATGAATTTCAATATGGATTATTTTCTAATAAAAAATGTGTCAAAGTTTCATTTCCTTTATCAATAGGCCAATATACTTTCTTTTCCAATTGTGTCACAAAGAGTTATTTTTCCAAATACTAATACAATGCTTGATGATGTGTACCTAGTAGATGCATCTATAAGTTGTTCAGCATAAAAAGACTTTATACATCGCGCTTAAGGTGGTTTTGACGTATGATATGATCATCTGCATGCTAACATCTCCCTTATCTCACAATTAGAAACATGCATTGAGTTTTGTAATTGAGCATGCATTGAGTTTTGTAATTGAGCATACATAGTCTCTTTTAGTCTACATAAAGGTCATACAACAATGACAATCACGAGTCTAGGGTATGCTAAGCATAGTATGAGCCGAGAAGTGTTTAATTAGGATATAAGGGAAATGCCAACAAATATCATAGGCCAAAACCTTATTTACAGCCTCTTAGTGATGAGAGCCATCCGTAAATACATATTTAGATGCCTTAGGACAAATTCTTAGGACCCTGATTGCACAAGTCTCTGGTAAGCCCGCTACTTAACAAGCCTTCATTGCTTCAATAAATAATAAATCTTGTGATAGTAAAACAAAATAATAATAATAATAATAATAATAATAATAATAATAATAATAATAATTATAATTATGACTGATAAGTCATACAATTAGCTAATTAGGTTGAGCATAATTAGATTTTCACATCTTGTACCATTTATAAAGTCTTCCTAACCTAGATCATAGAAAGGTTGGAAGTTATCAAGGATGACCAAAATGAGTCTAGGAAGTATTCTTCAAAAGTTTGATATGTGGTGTTGAGCTTCTTGTTGAACTTAACAACATCATTGTTTAGTGTGGTCACACATTCTTGTTATGAGAGCCAAAGATAGTAATGGCTGATAGCAAGATTGGAGGTAATGTTGTTACACCAAATCCTCCTTGTTCTCACTACATGTAAATTCTGTCATTGATATGGTTAGGATTGCAAATCGAAATCAGGAAAGTTCTTTATATAGCAAAAAAACATATATCTTTTCTTTTTTTTAATTTTTGGTAACTTTTAATAAATAAGATCCATTTATAAGTTCCTAATGGTTTATTGAGGCAAAATATCAAGGTAGAGAAAGACATGCATGAATTAAATTGGAATGGCATCGCACAAGAATGTCTAAGAATCAATTTGTTGTATAAACCTTGTCACAAAGAGGATTTGTGTAGGAGCTCTAAGTATAACCACTTGTCCAAGCAGCAACAATATATATAGTCCCAGATATAATTTATAATTCATTTGATTGCCCTGCTATTTTCACCAATTCATTATCATTGTTCTTGAAATATACCAGCTGAAGGTTCAATGAAGTTGTACCTACACTCATAATCAAGAAAAATCAGCACTCAATAACATATAATGTTAAGTAAATAAAAAACAAAGGGTTTTAGACATTTATATGCAATAACATATAGTTTGGTTGTAGAATCATATTCTCAAAAGGAGCTGAGGCAAAATTGGCACCATTCAAGAGGTTCTTCCTTGGGAGTGAGATAAGCTGGTGGCTAAAGGTAGCCATTTCAGCTGTAATATGAATTAATGAATATTAACAAAGCAATGATCAAATCCTAATTAGCAAATATAAAAGGTAATGTGAGTAATAGGGAAAGGATATAGACATGTAGCTAAATGGGAAAGTAACAATGGAGTCTACAACAATGAAGTCTGTGGAAAGAAAAGTAACAATCATAAAAGCTCTGCAATGGAATGCTTTATTCTTTTATCAAAGCAAAGTTTTTCATTGCAGAACTTTCTATAGCATTGTGATTTATGAAGTCTCTTCTGCAAGAGAGAAGTGTGCTTTACTGACAGTAAATAGGTAGAGTCACCAAATGTGAACAATGCAGGGTAGAGGTTATCCATTGGTTATATTTGAACACCATGAGGAGGAGTGAAGTCAGAGTACCCCTCAGTTACAGAGCTTCTTTGTTTCACAAGGCTACATTTATGAGGATTTTATAACTTCCTTGATTCTTTTTATTTGGTACAATTTTTAGAAGGTTTTTTCTAAAAATTAAATTCCTATTTATTTGTAATTTAAAAAGTTCAAGATGTCCCTAATTATTATTTTTAATTATAATCTTATATTTATTTTAAAATAAACGAGAATAATAATAAAGAATATGTTAATTAATATAAGAGATAAAAAAATATAATACAAAATTAGATAATAATTTTCATATAAATGAAAACATTAATTTCATTTCTTAATTCTTTTACAGAAAGCAAAGTTCACTGTCACTGTTCTTGAAATATTCCAGCCGAGGGTTCAATGAAGTATCCTGCCTACAACCATAACAAATAAAAAACAGCACTCACTAATGCGATCATATAATGTTAAGTAAATAAAAAAACAAAGGGTTTTAGACATTTAAATGCATTAACATATAGTTTGTGGTTGTAGAACCATATTTTCAGAAGAAGCAGAGACAAATCTGGCACCATTCAAGAGGTTCTTCCTTTAGAGTTGTGATAAGCTGGTGGGTAAAAGATAGTCATTTCAGCTATAGTGAATTAATGAATATTAACAAAACAAGGATCAAATCCTAATTAGAAAATATAAAAGGACAATGAAGTCTGCAGAAAGAAAAGTAACAATCATACATGAAGGTTCTACAATGGAAAGCTTTTTTTCTTTTACCAAAACAAAGTTTTTCATTGAAGGTTTTGCAATGGAAAGTTTTTTTTTTCTTTTACCAAAACAAAGTTTTTCATTGTAGAACTTTATGTAACATTGTGATTCTTGAAGTCTCTTTCACAAGGAGAGAAGTGTGCTTTACTAATAGTAAATAGGTAGAGTCCCCAAATATAAAAAATGCAGGGCAAAGGTTATTCATTGGTTACATTTGAACACCATAAGAAGAAGAATGAGGGAAGTCAAAGAACTGGAGTACTACTCAGTTACATAGCTTATTTGGTTTGACAAGGCTAAGAAGCTATAGTTCCGAGGATTTTATAACTCCCTAGATCCTTTTTATTTGGTACAATTTTTAGAAGATTTTTTCTAAAAATTCAATTCCTATTTATTTGTATATTCAAAAAGTTCAAGATGTCATTAATTATTATTTTTAATTATAATCTTATATTTTTTTAAAATAAATGAAAATAATAATTATAAATAATATGTTAATTAATATTAGAGATAAAATTTATAATACAAAATTAGATAATAATTAATTTTCATATAAATGAAAACATTAATTTCATTTCTTAATTCTTCTACATAAAGCAAAGTTGACTATCACTGTTCTTGAAATATTTTAGTTGAGGGTTCAATGAATTTGTACCCTCCTTACACCCATAACAAAAAAATAAGTACTCACTAATGCGATCATATAATGTTAAGTAAATAAAAAACAAAGAGTTTTAGACATTTAAATGCATTCACCTATTGTTTGGTTGTAGAATCATATTCTCGGAAGAATTAGCACCAGGTTCCATTGGAGTTGAGATAAGTTGGTGGGTAAAAAGTAACCATTTCACCTGTAATGAATCAATGAATAATAACAAAACAAGATCAAAATCCTAATTAGAAAATATAAAAGCTAATGTGGGTAATAGGGAAAAGATACATACATGTAGTTGAATGGGTGTTTTGAGGGGAAAGGAAAAGTAACAATGGAGTCTACCACAATGTGGAAAGAAAAGTAACAATCATACAGGAAGGTTCTGCAATGGAAAGCTTCTTTTCTTCTACCGAAACAAAGTTCTTCATTGCAAAACTTTCTGTAGCATTGTGATTCTTGAAGTCTCTTTCACGAGAAGAGGAGTGTGCTTTACTAATAGTAATTGGTAGAGTCCTCAGATATGAACAATGGAGGGCAGAGATTATCCATTGCTGACATTTGAGCACCATGAGGGGAAGTGAAAGAAGAAGAAGAAGGGGGAAGTGAAAGAACTTGAGTAACCCTCAGTACAGAGTTTCTTTGGTATGACAAGGCTAGAAGACTACAGTTTTGAGGATTTTATAACTTCCTAGATCTTTTTACTTGGTACAATTTTTAGAAGATTTTTTCTAAAAATTCAAATTCCCATTTATTTGTAATTTATAAAATTCAAGATGTCATTAATTATTGTTTTTAATTATAATCTTATATTTATTTTAAAATAAATGAAAATAATAATAAAGAATATGTTAATTAATAAAAGAGATAACAAATATAATACAAAATTAGATAATAATTTTCATATAAATAAAAACATTAATTTCATTTCTTTGTTTGTTATGAATAAAAATTTAGGGTGAGGGGATGGTGCCCCAGTCCAAGGCAGGTAAAGCCTCCGGACTCTTTGAGCACTTACAGAGGTACTTACATTTTATCTCGCTCCAAGAGGACGAGTGAGGGTTCTTTAATTAATTTCATTTCTTAATTCTTATACATAAAGCAAAGTTGACTACCACTGTTTTCTTGAAATCTTTCAAATCAGGGTTCAATGAAGTTGTACCCTGCCTACACCCATAACAAAAAAACTCAGTACTAGTGTTATCCTTGTATTCTTTTGACATGGTATTTCAGTACCATGTGGTGCCCAGAGGGATATTTTTAGTTATTCCAGGACACTTGTACAAGGGCACCCAATCATGCCTATATAAACTGATTATGTTGTATTGAGCCATCATTTGCGTACTGATTGTCAGGATTAATATATTTATGTGAAGCTTAAGTAATAGTTGGACTACCTAAGCTAGTTTGTATTGTTTATCGATATTCATAATGCGCGAAATAATTTCTTAAAATTGGGAATATACTTCCAACATACATTATTCTTGAATTTAGGAATAAAGATGTTACATAAAATTACTTATTAAATTTTCATAACAATTTTCTTTACTATTTCTCGTTCAATTGATAATAAATCCAACTAATAAAAAATAGACATTAATTAAGAAATAGAGTTGGTGTACAAAAAATATCTTTATTTTAAGAGAAATATCTTTATTTCTAATATTACTCATTAACTAATTAATAATTTTTTAAAATTTTAAAAATATGAAAAAGGCAAAATTAATAAATTTTTTGGGCCTTTATTTTTAGGGGCCTCAAGTAAGGGCTTTTCCAGCTTTATTCTTTAAGCGGCCCATTACATATATAAAAAAAAGTTAACATATGATCTTTTAAAATTACATTCTTCTTCCCATAAAAAGGTTTAAAATTACATTCGTCTCTTCTCTTATTTTAAAATCTACATTGCCCTTCCTCTATGAAGTGTTTGTTAGATGTGATTCAATTTTTTTGGTCGAATGTGATTCAAAATTCATATCCTTAACTAACAATGTGTATGAAGTTGGTGACACACATCTAGACAACCTCATGTCATGTCAAAACACATGAACATATGTTAGTGTGGTTGTTATTTCTCTTACATTGTATTTGTGACAATGTTATTGTCTCATGTAATAAATACCATAATAAAGTACATATTGCATCTATTACACTTTTATTGATTTTAATATAAACAAATATTTTAACTGTAGTGAATGATTTATGAATGAGTTTGAACATGTTATCACATACTTTCAAATTTTAGAAGATAAAATAAAGTTTAAAAAACCCATTTTATTGGCTATGAAATTTAAAGACAACATATTTATTCAAAATACAAATGACCCATAGTTGAGAGTCGCGGATTAAAATCACATATTATTTGGTATTGAGAATCACAAATAGAAAACAAAATGTTTATAAGAGGTCTGTTTATAATAAAATAAAATGGACTAAAGTATGTATATTTTTGTCTAACTAAAAGAAATGTAGATTTCAAAACAAGAGGGTGAATGTAATTTAAACATCTTTCAAAGGATTTAAATCACGAGAGATTAATTTTCTAAAAAAAAAAGCATGATAATAAACAAATAAGAATATATATAGTTTGTATGAAAAAATATTCTCATTAATTTTTTAAATTTTTAATTTAAACTCTCTCACGTTAAAAGTCACAAAAGTCTTTTAATGATAAAATTATTTTATGGAAAACAAATTCGGATCACTTAAGAATTAAAGTGTGAGAAAATTCTTAATTAGAGAGAAATTAAATTAAAAAAATTATGAAAATCAAAACATACAAAAATTAATGAAGAATCTAAATTAAAAATGTTGCTTAAATAAATGTGGAAACCTAAACTTGAATATTTAACAACTCTTTAACAATTGGCACGTATATAATATCTTGAGGTGTCAACAATATCAAATCGATGTATTAATACTCCCGTAAAAAAATGTAGTAATTTAAGGGAGAGAGTTCAAATAAACATAACAACACTTTGTAGAAAATAATAATAATATTTTTGGGGTCTTTATTTTTAGGGGGCCTTAAGTAAGGGCTTTACCAATTTTAGGTTTGGGGTGGCCCTGCATATACATAAAAAACAAACTCTAACATATATTCGAATAAAAAAACTCTAACATATATAATTTTTTAACATAAAAGCACAATTAAGGGGTTAGTTATAGTTAAGCATGTTCTCTCATTCTTAAAAGTGTATTTAGTGGTGATCGAATACGAGAATTCTTATTTATGGATTCATCCCTATTTAAAAGTGTGTTTAGTTAGCATATAATTTTTCGCTAAATATTCTTTTTTATTTAAAAAGTAGTTTGAACGTGTCATGTCTTACCACAATCTATAAATTATTGCAAGGTGAAATGAGTTACAGTAACTTTATAAGTTACAATAAACAATTTTATTAAATTAAAAGAGTAGATTAATTCGTCCAGTCACACACTTGTTTTATAGTAAGTGTGCAAATTAAGGGTTGAGAAAGAAAAATTGTAGCGGGACAAAATTGTCATTTTGAAATCCATCCAAACTTCAAAGTTCGCACTCCACTAGTTCCCACAAATTAACCCACTTCCCACATATATGCTTTTGCAGTTTTTTTTTGTATGATAAAGGGTTCAAATCCTAGAGTTACTACATTTGGAAGGATTTTATTTAACCATCATCCTCTGTCAGAGTGTTAAATCCACCGCTATGTTTATGGGAATTCCTAGTCAAAGACAAAAAGGAATAATAAAAGGAAAAATTTTAGGATGGACTCTTATATTTTGGGTCTACAATATCCCAAAAAAATCAAACCCAAAAATAAAAAAAACAGACAAAGAGAGTAAAAAGAGAGATAAAGCAAAAGAGACAGAGGACTGGAAAATGAGAGAGAAAGAAGAGAAAAGCTTCTAGTTGATGGAGTTTAAAACATTTGTAGGAAGATTGAATTTTGAATAATTTACTTTCTGATTTCAAACATTAATTGAGCCATGTATTTGGTTTTATTATGAGGTAGTTAACTAGAAAGTTCGGATTTTTGCTGCATAATTATGTTCCTAATGAAAGCAAGTTTCAAATCATGCTAGGATATGTTTCAAAGTATATAATATAGCAACACACTCTTTTAAACACACTCCCCAACACACACTCCCCAACACACTCTATGTGATTGGTTAAAATTAACATGGGTCCCACCAAATTCATGGGTCCCACTCCCAAGTGGTGGGATCCATATGAATTTTAACCAATCACATGGAGTGTGTTGGGGAGAGTGTTCAAAAGAGTGTGTTGCTAGCATTCTTCTATAATATATTTAGAAATCGGAACATATCATGTTAGGATCAACCGGCCACTAAGGGAAAAATCCTAAATAGAGACAGCATTTCATGTGATTTATGTTTAAAAACTTTTTTCTTAAAGCTAAACCCTAAAAATTACTCCCTGATCTGTTTCTTTTTATTTGAGTTTTAGGGTTATAATTTTTTTTAAATAAGTGTCATTTTCATATATCAAAATAATAATAAATGTTATTTTTTCAATTTTACCCATATCTGATTCTTTTTATTTTAAATATTTATTATAAAGTTATATCATAAATGTCCTACAAGTTCAAAGTATTGATAAATGTATTCTTGATGTTTCCAACAAAAAATTTATGATACACAGATAAAACAAATTTGAAAAAGGAATTCATTTCATTGTAAAAAGAGAGATATTAAATGCAATATTAATGTGTGAAAGAGAAATTACATATTTGGGAAAAAAAGTTAAAAAGACATAGTTATTACATTTTTTAATTCTTATACAAAAATCTTAAACAACAAATAAGAAGAAACGGAGGAATAGTATACACACAAAAAATTACAATTTATAATTAATGTTAGATGAAACGTAGATTCAAAGATAAAATCAATTTGATTCAAAGATATTTACATCTTCAAATACTATGAGTTTACGTGCACCAAACACAAATCTGGATATGCTAAACATGAAGTTTACTTAAACTCAAATTTATAAACACTCATTCACTCATACACAAAATTCATAAATAAGGCACATATGCATTCATTAATGGTGTACTGCTAAGGGTCTGCTTGGTTTACAGTTGAGTAGAATTGATTTTAAAAATCAATGGTTGAAAATGAGTGTGCACGCTTTACGAAGCATATTGGACAAAAGTGATTTAAAATCAATTCTGCATAATTGATTCTAGAGAATTCAAAATCTTAACGAAAGAGGCACTAATAAGTTTGTATTGCGTGCATATCATTAATGGTGTTGGCAGTGTCACTTTAATCCCTCTCACAACTTCTAGCTACTATACCTTGTATTGAGAGCAACGCTAAAGTCATTTTCCACATTCAGAATCTTTCTTTTACAAAAGTTACAAATTATCTACCTTGTGCATTTTTTTAAATGTTTTAACGAGAGAGAAATAGTATATTTGTAAACAATGGAACTAAAAAAATATACTTATTGCATTCCTTAATTTATGTGTAAAACCCTTAAATGACACTTAAAAAAAACGGAGGGAGTATCAATTTAATGCATTGAACGTTATCGTGATTGTAATTTTTAATAAAACCTTTTTACTTTTGATTTATTAATATTGTACAAATTAAAAATTCAATTTTTAAAATTTTAATAAAATTACTTAGTTTTAACCCCTTTAGTGGTTTTGTATATAAATCTGTTAACATAGGAAGTATTTGGTATAGATTTATCACGAATATAATGTCACCTACACAATTCTCATCTGGCCTTGTCATGATGTGATAAAAGAAGAACTTGCAATTACTCATTCTGTATGCAATTACTCTCATGTGGCCTTGTCATTTCAACATTGATAAATTTCTCTCGAGATTGTAGCTATGTCAAACGAGATCCACTGCAGGAAGTTAATTTGTAATGAATTTTGTACATGCAATTGATGAAAAAGAAAGATTGTAATCCTACAAATTTGCAAAAGAAAGATTCTCAATGAAAAAAGTTTCTGAGTAAGAAAAGGACTTTAGCATTGCTCTCAATGCAAAAAGTAGCTAGAAGTTCTGAGAGTGATTAAAATGACGCTACGCGCCAACACCATTAAATACACGCCATATAAACTTACTGCAACACCATTAATAAAATGCACAAAATACAAACTTATTAGTACTCACCAACAGCATTGATGAAATACATGTGCTTGGAGTCTCTTCCAATTTTCTCTTTAAATTTCTTTTATTTTTCATTTTATTTTCTTTCTACTATGAACATCTATGAATTTTGTGTATGGTTGGGTGAGTGTTTATAAATTTATATTTACCAATACAATGATTATTGTAATAGTCGTAATTTTCAATAAAATTTTTTATTTTTAATTTCTTATCCTGTGCAAAGTTGCACATGTGTAACATTGGACATAATAATAAATCAAAAGTGGAAAACTAAAGAGTTGTGGCTCAGTTGCCAACGCAGACTGAGATTGTGGGAAGAGCTCCCGGGTTCGATCCTCACTAAACACATTCTTAGGGAGGGGTGAAGAACCTTAACTGTGACTAAGTACCGAATAGGATTGCCCTTGGTAATAGGGGATACCAATGGTTTACAAAAAAAAAATCAAAAGTAGAAAGTTTTATTGAAAAATGCAACTATCACAATATTCAATGTACTGGTAATATTAAATGTTACATTTTTTAATAAAATTTTTTCACTTTTAATTTATTTTCATGTGCAATATTGCACATATTAAAAAAATTATATTTATAATAATATAAAATAAAAAATTCTCTAAACTCTTCCTATACACACAGTCAGTCCAACATAAATGTAGGGCTAAAGTAGATTTTAATATTAGAAATTTTAAAATTATTAAAGTTTTATTTTATGGGTTATCCTTTATATTGGTTGTGATATGTAAAAATAACTCATTCGGCTAGTAAGTATACTTTTCAAGTTAAAACTTAATATAAAAATATTTAAGAGAAAATATATTTAAATAGAAGATATTTATAAATCATAAATAAATTCATGATAATGAAATTAATCAATCAGATAATAAGATATTTAAATTAATTAAAGTAATTTGTTAAAATTATTATTATTATAATTATAATTTTATTTAAACATTTTCTTTCAAGATTTTATGGATGAAAAGTTACTTACTAAATTTGTGCAAAGATTTTTCTATAATATTTCCCTTTTAACTGATAAGAAATTCAACTAATTTAAAAATAAAATAGTCACTAATTAAGAAAGAGAGTTGTAGTTCAATAAATATCTATATTTTAGAAAAAATGTCTTTACTTCTAATATTACTCATTAACTAATTACTCCCTCTGTTCCTATTTATAAGAAAACGTTTGAATTTTTTCCATGGTTATATTTATAAGACAATGTATATAAATCTAGAAACATTTACATAAAGGAACTGTTCTTTATGGAAGTTCTCAATGATCTCATTAAATAGAGTGAAATCAGTTGATATTTATTTATATTTTGGACCACCATATGTGAATTTTTATTGCTTCAATTTTTCTAACATTTGTAACCTTGCACAGGATAAGAAATCAAAAGTAAAAAGATTTTATTGGAAATTACAACTATCACAACAATCAATGTATTGATATAAATATATAAACACTCACCCAACCATACACAAAATTCATAGATGTTTATAGTAGAAAGAAAATAAAATGAAAAATAAAAGAAATTTAAAGAGAAAACTGGAAGAGACTCAAAGCACATGGATTTCATCAATGGTGTTGGTGAGTAATAAGTTTGTATTTAGTGCATTTTATTAATGGTGTTGCAGTAAGTTTATATGGCGTGTATTTAATGCTGTTGCAACTTTAATCACTCTCAGAACTTCTAGCTACCTTTTTCATTGAGAGCAACGCTAAAGTCACTTTCCTTATTCAGAATCTTTTCTCATTGAGAATCTTTCTTTCACGTTGACCTCTATTATATATCCCTTTCAATAGGGATCTAAGTTACAATTAGGCGTGAAAATAGGCCGAGCCGAGTTAGGCTTTGCAGGGTTAAAGCCTGACCTGCATTATATATTTGTGGTCTAAGTTTAGCCTGTTACCTGTCATATAGGCCATTTTTTAGGTCTGATCTGTTTCAAAGTCAGGTTTGGCCTATTAGCCTGTTTAAAAGCCCATTTAATATTATGTCCTTTAAACAGGTCAATAAATCTATCTCTAAATAGGTCAGTACGCTTACAAACTAATACTTATATTTTTATAATGTAAATATGTCACTAACATATATGTTTAGATAGGAAAATAAGTCTATCTCTAAATGGCCAAAAGAATATTTTAAAAAATTATATATTATTATACTATTTATTATATATAAAATATTTATATGTTTATTAAAAATAATATTATTTATAATATGCTAACCTGTCAAGCCAAATAGGCTTTTTTTAAAAAGCCTGAGTCTAGCCTATTTAATTAAAAAGACTTTTTCAAAAGCCAGACTTGGTCTTTTTATTAAACGAGCCGAGCCAAACTAGGCTTTAAGTAGGCTGGGCGGTAGGCCCCTATCGAGCGGTCGGGCCTATTTCCACCCCTAGTTACAACCTTCTTTTTACCCTTAGTTCCCCGTTCATGCGGCCCCTTATATGCAATTATATTAAAAAATACATTGTGATATTTTACTATTTGGTCCCCTGGCAGTTTCTTGAGAAAATTGTCGTATTAAGTTATTGCCAAAGCCCAAAGGTTTGAAGCGATCCCCGCCTGTTATGTGCATCCCTGCTTATGAAACATATCGTCCTGGTTCTAAACTCTTGGAAGAAAAATTCCACTTTCTCAGCTTAAGATGAAGAAAAGAAGGTGATTTTCTTTTCATATTTAAATACATAAAATAGCACGCGGGTCAAATAAAAGGGGTAAACTAAAAACTAAAAAAATGTTTGGCTCAAATTGCAGTTCATCTTCAATTTGATGGCACAACATATCATGAGCCTGCAACCTGGGAATATCGAGACAGAGCAACTAAAGAAAGAGTATATCACTTTCATGAAAGAGGTGTATCGACGCCATTGAATTTACCAGGAAGTACTGCATACAGGAAGGCATTGAAGGTAATAATAATAAATTAATAATATTGAGAACCCCACTTTTTTTTAATTAGCGGTGCTGAATTTTTAATGTTTCTCTGTCTTTTACAATCTAGGTCCATCACACTGAAGTTCGTAGAGGGGAAAATGAAAGAAAGGATCAAAAGAATCCAAGAGGGAAATGAAAGTTCAGTGGAAGATGATCTTCTAAACTGGGTTTTGAAGCATTAAACTGAACCAATCCTTGACTTGATCCTCAGCCTGTTCTTTGCTGGTCATGAAACTTCATCTGTAGCTATAGTTGTAGCTATTGTAATTTTTTATTTTGATTTTTTATGTTAAGATATTTGAGAGAGATTGGTCTACCATTGTCACTTTTTTTTTTGCGCTATATAGTTGCTGCAGTTTTATCAATAAAATAGATATGTACCTGATAGCCTACAATAAAGGGGTTGGGTTTCTTTCTCTTTGGAGTTACTTTTTCTTTCGATTTTTTGATTTACTAGAATTAGAATAACATTAGTTGAATGTTTATTCATAGTAATGTTTTGTTTTTCATTTAAAGAGCTCATCTGGATTCTACGTTCAACCATGAAGGATGGCTAAAATGAAAAGCGTCATTTTCATTCTCGATTGTATTTTGCAAAAATTACATAAGGACCCACCTGAAAATTTGAAAAGAATAATTACATATGGGTGACTGGAAAATGTATCAGACATCATCACCGTTCAAGTGTCTTAAGGTCAATCAAACGGTTAATATTTAAGGGATGTAAATTACATCCCTAAAACTAGGGATGTATAATAAATTCCACCTTCTTTCTCATTAATTACATGTACAAAATTCAATACAAATTAACTTTCTGCAGTGGAGCTCATTTGACATGGCTATAATCTCGAGAACTTTATCGATGTTAATGATAAGGCCACATGAGAGTAATTGCATACAGAATGAGTAATTGCATGTTCTTCTTTCATCACATCATGATAAGGCCACATGAGAATTGTGTATGTGACATTATATTCGTGATAAATCTATACCAAATACTTCCTATGTTAATAGATTTAAATACAAAACTATTAAAGTGGTTAAAGTCAAGTAATTTTATTAAAATTTTAAAAATGAATTTTTAATTTATGCAATATTAATAAATCAAAAGTGAAAAAGATTTTATTGAAAATTACAATGACAATAACATTCAATGCATTAATTGATACTCCATCCATGTCTTTTTAAGTGTCATTTAAGATTTTTACACATAGATTAAGGGATACAATAAGCGTGTCTTTTTAGCTCAATTGTTTACAAATATTGTACTCCTTCTCTCTCTCATTAAAGCATTTAAAACTCTCCACCATTTCTAGTAATGAGCAATAAATACTCCGCCATTTAATAAATTTGGAAGAGAGTAAAGTGGAAAAATTAGCATTTATTATTGCCTTGATATGTGAAAATGACACTTATTTAGAAACAAATTTTAGACTCTAAAACGACACTTAAAAAGAAATGAAGGGAGTAATATGAAATGTCACATTTTCCAATAAAACATCTCCACGTTTAATTTATTATCCTCTGTAATATTTTACAAGTTAGAAAAACCGAAGCACTCTCACCGAACTTGAATACAAAAAAAAACTAAATTCACATTAATTAAAAAGGTTGAAAATAGCACATCTCATTTAATTTTCTTATTCTGATCTAAAAAATGAAGTGCATTCCCTAAATTATTCTTCATGAAATATTTCAACTTTATTGAATTTCAAATGAAAATCAGTGGCGAGGCGCCATTAACGTTGGGGCAAAGGGGGCCATGCATGCTGTAACGTCCTAATTTCTAAATTCAGAAATAATGCCTGTTGGGAACACTATTTCCAAATTCGTGAAATCATTTCGTTCACTTCGTGTATCGGCATATATACAACATAAATCGCTTAAGTAATCCAACACTTACTAAAGCTCCAAACATTTCATACATGGAATCAGATAATAACCACAACATATGTTCGCCACACAGGCTCCAATTCGATACAAATAACCAAAATAACATAACAAACAACTAAATACAGAGAACATAGTAAGGTGCTAAACTATCCATGTCATATAGCTCCTACTGATCATCTCCATCCTGAGGAGTATCCTGCACAACTGAAAATATTGTTCCCACGGAGTGGGGTGAGACCAACGTCCCAGTGAGCATGAACAAAGACACACTAAGGGGAACATACAAGCAGTTATCATGCTTCTCAGACAACCATCATAATCACACAACAATTTCACATCAATCAAGTACAACCCAATAATAATAAAGCTGATAAATGCATGTTTGTGAAGTGTTGTAACCCGACACCCGGGGTTTTTTCACTGTAACATGACTGTGTTTGAGCACTCGGCCATGAATCCAAGGACCGTCGTCCAGGAAAACCTGAAATTAAGTCTTATCTTAATATGATGCGCACATAACTTGATTTATTATCATGATTGAGAATCCCCCATCTTCCCCTTGGCCGAGAGGTCAATGAGTTCACCTCGTATTTCTTAAACGTGATTGCCTGAAGGCCTGAGTTAGCCCGGAGGCCCTGAAATGGCTATAAGCCATTGATAACTTAATACATGATTTCATAACTGGGATGGCCAAAGGCCCTTGATTTCGTAATGACATGGTCAACGTGCATAATACAATACTCATTCAAGTCGTCTATCCTATGGTTCACGTAAATCATATACCAAACAACCATCACATTTACACTACCTAGGTTTATCTCAACATACACATCATGATTCAATGAAAGAAAGGGAAAGAAGGATAGGGGATCATGCTCTGAAATTCATATAGCAAACAAACAAACAATCACACCCACCTGAGGGTCGAGAACACGAAGAACGAACGGAAGATATGGAGCGTTGGAGGTGAGTAGATTGATGGGGGACTTGATCTTGGATGTGAAAAACCTTCCTTGTTCTTCAATGAGACTTCCTCTCACTAAAAACCTCTCTTCCTCTCTCTATAATATCGAAAACGAGAAGATAGAACTGAGTGGGAACCGTTTGCATCGTGTTTTTAAAATCCAGTAATCGTCTTCTCGCTCAAGCGAGACTCTAGCTTGAGCGAGATGGTCATTTTAGCTCAAGCGAAACCATTTAGCTTGAGCGAGAATGCTCACGAAAATACACCCTCTCTGGAAGATTTTCGCTTAAGCGAGAACTGTTAGCTTGAGTGAAAATCATCCAGAGAGCAACACATTTTGTCCCGTGTCTCGCTTAAGCGAGATTCTCGTTTGAGCTAGACTCGTAGAATAAAAAATTCTAAAGTTTTTGGATGCATAATTCGCTTAAGCGAGACCTCCTCGTTTGAGCGAAAACCCTGATACATGAAACCCTGATTTTTGCCTCTTAAGCTTTTCCTTGTCAATTCCTTACTTCATTCTATTCATGTTATAAATTTCCTATGAATTAAAGTCTTAAGTAGCGGGATGTTACACATGCCCCCCTAAATTATTTTTTAAAAATTATACATATAATGTGTATTTATATTGTTGTGTAAATTTATATATTATATATTACTAGATAAAATTAATTATATAGTATAAGCTTAGTTAGAACTATACAACTTTATCTTAGTTAGAAACTAACAAAGTCCGACATAGTTGGCAGATAGTTGAGTCCCTTAAGCATGTTAATAGGGGTTTAATCCCTAGCGGTGTGTATGGAAAAGACTTTGTTGTGAGAGACACAACTCACTTCAGTGATCTCTACAACTCGAAAGAGATTAGTCTCTAGCTAGCTATCGACTGGGGATACCCTTGGTTCACAAAAAAAAAACAAAAAGCTTAGTTAGAATGAGACATAAGCTATATTTAGTAAAACTAGTTGATAAATTAGTTAAAAAATGATAAGTTAACTAATTGAATTGTAAGTGTTTGATTTAAGTGAATAATTAATATAATATATTACAAGACATTTACATAAATTTTATTATATAAATTCTATTTTTACTTTCTAGACAAAAGTATGATATTAGGTAATTATAATTTTATTTGATTTTATAATTTTTTAATGATAAGAAATATTTGATTAAAAATTAAAATAAATAAATAAATAAATAAAATTATTGAAAGAAAATAATAGTTAATTAATTCACAAAATTTTTAAGTTACATACTATATATATAGTTTTTTATATATATAATACAAGTGTTTATCTTAGATATTTGATTTATTTTCTATTTTTATAATATTATAATTATATATATAGTAATAAAATTGCATTGGGGGAGGGTGATTGATTAAAAAAAATTATAATTGGTCCCCCTTTCTTGGCTTCGTCCCTAGTGGAAGAAATACTTGCTCTTTGTTGGTACATGGTTCATTAAGTAAAGTCATTGAAAAATAAAATCTAAATTAAATAAATGATATTTTGAAATGATTTTATTAAATAAGGTTAAGTTCGTTAAGATTTACTCATATTTTGGTCCATATGTAGATTTGTTTGCTTATATTCGAATTCGATGGGAGTTATTGGACCACATGAAACACTAGAAGGGGGGTTGAATAATGTTTTAAAAACCTTTATAGATTTTCATGAAAACCTTTTGAACAAGCAAAACAGATTTTGAAATGATCAAGCAACCTTCCGAAACTGGGAGTTCAGCAACTTGCTGATGCAACTCAGAAGGTTGAATGAAAGCTTTTAAAATGTTTTTCTCTTTGAAGAAAAGATTGTTTTCTGCGCAGATTTATAAAACAACTTTTCTAAAACCCTCCTTGGTTAGTATAAACAGAATTTAAAGAGTTAAGGGTAGAGAGAACTTAACACAGACCCAGTGAGCTACATCCAGTCCCAGGGAAAAACTCCACTCGATTTTCACTAATCCCGCAAGAATACAACGAGTATTATTTGCACACCTGGCCTCTCTAGGCCCAACGAGTATTCTTTGCACACCTGGCCTCTCCAGGCCCAACAAGTATTCTTTGCACACCTGGCCTCTCCAGGCCCAACAAGTATTCTTTATCTTCGACTGCCTCTCCAGGAAACTCTTGTAGTATTCTTTGGACACAGCATCTCCAGGCTCAAACGAGTATTCTTTTACAGACAAGCCTCTCCAGGCTCAACGAGTATTCTTTCTTCCTCAAAGCCTCTCCAGGCTCTCAGACACTTTACAGTGTTTACAATGAAGATTAGTTTAAGTTTCAGAGAAACTTAAACATAGGTTCTCTTGTACAAAGGGGTGACTGAGTATAACTCGGGATACAATGAATAAATCTAAGTACAAGGAAATAGGCTATTACAATGAAGTGTTTGGCTTGAAAGGATTTTTCTGATGATGTGGCCAATCCACTCTATTTGCTAGGATTTTTCTTCTCTTCTTACATGGAGAGCTTCTCTAACTTTTCATGCTTTCTTAATCTTCTTTGAGCATTTCACCTTTCTGTGAAGATTATCTGTATTGCCCGCTTTCTTTCTGTGCTCTCTCTCTTTGTGCTCTCCCCTAATCTTCAAGGCCTTTCATTGAGCTATATATAGCGTCGGAAAAATAGCCGTTGAGAAAGTAGACGTTGAGAGATGAACTTGTGAAAGTCTTTGTCTTGAGTAGAATAGGTGTGCAGAGATAGCACTGCTTTGACACACAACAGGTTCAGAGGTTCCCTTTTCATGTACGAAGTTCCATAAGATGCAGAAAGACCTCTGTAAAGACTTCCTCTTATAGTTGATGGCAGAATACGTTTAGAGACCTTTAAATCTTTGCGCAGAAAGTCTTCTGTCTTTAACAAATACTGTGTTGCTCAAATTTAGTAAGACTTCTCAGCTTAAAGATTGGAACACATCATCATAGGGTTGAGAGAGTCTTCAGCAGTTTCAAGCATTTCAGAGAATGCATCATTATAGTGATCTTGAATTGCCACGTCATCAGGTGAAAGTTCGGAGAGTATGTGTTCAGCAGGTTCAATATTAGTACGCACATACTTCCAGCAGGTTGATCCATTCTTCAAAAGATTCTTCTTTTCAGAAGGTTGCATAACTTCAACGTGTTACTCTAGATTAGCAGGTTCAAGGTATGCTTCCTTCAGAAGTTTGCTTCAAACTTGTTTCAGCCAGTTCTGTGTAAGCTATCTTCAGATCATTTGGCACAATCAGTTTCAGTAAGTTCATGAAGGAATTTTCCTGCAACACATAGAACAAATACCTTTGAGCATAATCTGTTTCTCATTCAGATAATGTGATCAACAAATTTGATAATCATTAAAACCAAGGGTAATGAGTCTTTGATTTAATTTGAATACTTAAATTATTCTGAGACTCAACATTCTCCCCCTTTTTAATGATGACAAATTTGTATATCACTAACAAATATCATAAGCAGAATTTCAAAATTTAAGTTAAGTAAATACACTCCCCCTATTTTAGATATTTGATCAGAATGAAGTGCTCCCCCTGATTTTTTTCTTTCTGATATTGATGAAATTCTTTTCGAATCAGTAATAAGTTCTTTCTGAAACACTTAACTTCAATTATTTGTTAGTGATATTACTCCCCCTTTTGTCATTATTCAAAAGGGCGGGTGAAATACAACAGCGTTCAGAGAGATAAACGTGTAAAGTAAAACGATTCAAATTAAGATGATATTATTTCTGTTTTAAGGATTTTATAAAGAAAGTTTTCAGAGAAGTAAGCATACATCGCACACGATATATCACACAAACAGAGATGCTTTCAGAAATATGGAATGAAATAAATGTTACCAACTGTTAGAGAATAGAGATTGATTTTTTTTTTGCACAAGATATATCAAGGCAGATAAAGATGCACAAAATAGTGATGCCTTCAGAAAAATTATTATATATTATATTAAAAAAATTCAAAACATTTATAAAAAGAGAAGACATTGTAATTATTTTTTGACAAGGATTAATTAAAAGACCGGCTTTCACTGAGCTCTTCTTCTTCAATTCCCACATCCTTTTGCAGCTTTAGGAATGTCGTCTTTGTCCTCTCCAACTCCTTTCGAATGAGGGTGTTCTTCATCTTCAACCTCTTGACTTCAACCGGATCCAAGGTTGGCCTTCTTTTAAATGCATCATTTATTACTGTATTTTGACCATTAACCTTGAAGAGACTAGGACGCCTGTGATCATAGAGGTGTTCAATGTGAACATTGTGATACTAGAGAAGCTTCATGATTATGGTGTTGTGGGGGAGGATTTCAGCAAAGTCCCTTTCTCTTCTTATCATGCCGAACAGAATGATCCAAGGAAGATTAATCTTCTTCCTCTCCAGAAGATTGATAACACAGAACCTCTCCATCTTGGAGATGTGGTTATCTCCCTCACTAGGAATCATGCAACACTTCAGGATTTCAAAGAGAACTTTCAGAATATCCTTCATCCCATTCTCACTGTAGATCAACTTGTTTAACCTTCCAGCACCACCATGATGAGCTTCCTAGATGTCAGAGAACATGGCACCTTCAGCCTTGACTCCCAGCACCTCCTCCAGAATGGCAGTGTTAACAATAAATTCTTCACCCTGCACCTGGGCCCTCAGAGAAGTTTTATTGTTTTCTTCCACCACCTTCACAGTATTCCAGAACTCCCGAACACTGGCTTCATGCCACTTGCAATCAATGATCTCGAAGAAGGGAAGCCATCCAACACTCTCAAAGAGGTTAGCAACATCGTAGCCTTCCTCAGCCAGGCTTTTGAAGTCCACAATTTGTGTTTGGAAGATGGTAGTGGAGGACGCCATGAAGGGGGAAGGAAAGATGAGTCTTTTGGAGGATTAGAGAAGTGTTAAAGGCTTGGGAGTGACATATGAGAGATTGTAGAGGGATTCAGAGTAAAGGTGAGGTTTGAACGGCTTCCCACGTCGTGTATATATAGGCTCAAATGGACTCATATAGCCTTTAATGATGCCACTTGCAGCGCCGACTTGGGAGAACGTGCGTCGTGTAGCAGGCAGGTGAAAAGTCATCTCTTTTAAATATCCATGTCATCAATGCTTACAGTTTTCAAAAACTTTTGAAATTGAGACTTTTCAGTTTTCCGGTTAATAAAGTATTATTTTTTGCAAAAATAATAATTATGCAAAAAAAATGATTTGTAATAATTTTTTTATGCATGCATATAATATATCATACAAAAGCAATTATTTTTATGAGAGCATGAATTAATGCTGAAATATTAAACAATGTTACCAGGAGAGATACTTGAAGATGTTTATTTGATGAGACTCAACATTGCTTCATTAACGATATAGTTTGCTTCAGTAGCTTAGGACGAAGGCTCTTGAGACATGAATCTTTCTTCGTACTAAGAGTTCCTTCCATCCATTTCTTATGTTGCCCACTGAAATGTAGACATCATAATTTGTTGAGGTTTTCGTCTGGATCTTTTTCCCCAGCATTTGTTAGATGCTTAACCCGAGGTTAAGCTCTGATACCAACTGTTGGAACCACAAGAAACACTAGAAGGGGGGTTTAATAGTGTTTTAAAAACCTTTACAAATTTTCGTGAAAACCTTTTGAACAAGCAAAATAGATTTTGAAATGATCAAGCAACCTTCCGAAACTGGGAGTTCAGTAACTTGTTGATGCAACTCAGAAGGTTGAATGAAAGCTTTTAAAACGTTTTTCTCTTTGAAGAAAAGATTGTTTTCTGCGCAGATTTATAAAACTTTTCTAAAACCCTCCTTGGTTAGTTTAAATAGAATTTAAAGAGTTAAGGGTAGAGAGAACTTAACACAGAGATTTATACTGGTTCACCCACTAACCCAGTGAGCTACGTCCAGTCCCAGGGCAAAACTCTACTAGATTTTCACTAATCCCGCAAGATTACAACGAGTATTATTTGCACACCTGGCCTCTCCAGGCCCAACGAGTATTCTTTGCACAACTGGCCTCTCCAGGCCCAACAAGTATTCTTTGCACACATGGCCTCTCCAGGCCCAACAAGTATTCTTTATCTTCGACTGCCTCTCCAGGAAACTCTTGCAGTATTCTTTGGACACAGCCTCTCCAGGCTCAAACGAGTATTCTTTTTACAGACAAGCCTCTCCAGGATCAACGAGTATTCTTTCTTCCTCCAAGCCTCTCCAGGCTCTCAGACACTTTACAGTGTTTACAATGAAGATTAGTTTAAGTTTTCGAGAAACTTAAACATAAGTTCTCTTGTACAAAGTGGTGATTGAGTATAACTCAAGATACAACGAATAAATCTAAGTACAAGGAAATAGGCTATTACAATGAAGTGTTTGGCTTGAAAGGATTTTTCTGATAATGTGGACAATCCACTCTATTTGCTAGGATTTTTCTTCTCTTCTTACATGGAGAACTTCTCTAACTTTTCATGCTTTCTTAATCTTCTTTGAGCGTTTCACCTTTCTGTGAAGATTTTCTGTATTGCTCGCTTTCTCTCTGTGTTCTCTCCCCCTGTGCTCTCCCCCAATCTTCAAGGCCTTTCATTGAGCTATATATAGCGTTGGAAAAATAGCCGTTGAGAAAGTAGACGTTGAGAGATGAACTTGTGAAAGTCTTTGTCTTAAGTAGAATAGGTGTGCAGAGATAGCACTGCTCTGACACACATCAGGTTCAAAGGTTTCCTTTTCGTGTACGAAGTTCCATAAGATGCGGAAAGACCTCTGTAAAGACTTCCTTTTGTAGTTGATGGTAGAAGACGTTTAGATACCTTTAAATCTTTGCGCAGAAAGTCTTCTGTATTTAACAGATATTGTGTTACACAAATTTAATAAGACTTGTTAGCTTAAAGATCGGAACACATCATTAGAGGGTTGAGAGAGTCTTCAGCAGTTTCAAGCATTTCAGTGAATTCATCATTATAGTGAGCTTGAATTGCCACTTCATCAGGTGAAAGTTCGGAGAGTATGTGTTCAACAGGTTCAATATTAGTACGCACATACTTCCATCAGGTTGATCCATTCTTCAAAAGATTCTTCTTTTCAAAAGGTTGCATAACTTCAGCGTGTTGCTCTAGATCAGCAGGTTCAAGGTATGCTTCCTTCAGAAGTTTGCTTCAAACTTGTTTCAGCCAGTTCTGTGTAAGCTATCTTCAGATCATTTGGCACAATCAGTTTCAGTAAGTTCATGAAGGAATTTCCTGCAACACATAGAAAAATACCTTTGAGCAGAATCTGTTTCTCATTCAGATAATGTGATCAACAAATTTGATAATCATTAAAACCAAGGGTAATGAGTCTTTGATTTAATTTGAATACTTAAATTATTCTGAGACTCAACATATAATTTTTCAGTTTTACTCTTATTTAATATACTACCTTATGTCCTATTTATAAAAAATAAAAAAAAAATTCTTGGTCCTAAATATAAAAAACACAGTTTATTTTGAGTTGTATTAATTATGAAATTCTTTTTATACCCTTAATTTATTGTCAACTATAATTACCACTTTCTCATGGTAGGGGATGTACTACATTATTTTCAATGATCAATCATTGGAACATGAGTTACTATTCTAATGATGACTTTAAGTAGGAGTAAATTTGTAACTATTTTAATTATTTAATATTAAGGTTCTTTGAAATAGTAAAATTTATAATTATGAAATTATTAATTATAATTAGCTGATTTCAATGTTTTTTCTTGATTTTGATGATTTAGCCCTATGTTTCTTTTAAATAGAAATAGAGGTAATATTATTAACTAACTCCACTGTCATTTGATAGTTGAGAAGGACAAATAAGGAAAATAGTAATAAATGCTTCAATGAAATTGTAAAGTGCCTTATAAAAAGATCGTCGAAAGCTTCTAAAAGGCGCCTCATACAAAATATCAGTGGGAATAACATGTTTGGATCGATGGTACCACCCAGGATCAGTCATATCAGTGGGAATAACATGTTTGGATCTATCAAATAGGTTTTTTCAATTTTTGATTTTTAAAAATAAAAAATTGTTTTCAAAAACAACAAAAAACAGACTCAAAATTATAAGTTTTTCATTGAGTTAAAAAATTATACTAAATATAAGTTTAAACTTATTTTTAAGAGAAAAGTTTACAAACATAAATCATATCAGTTTCACATTTTAACAATTTGGGTGGATGTTTATAAACTTGAGTTTGAAGTGATGTGATTTGTGTTTGGAAATATTTTTTCTTAAAAATAAGTTTGTATTAAAATTTAGTACAAAATTTTCCACTCAACCAAAAACTACAATTTATTCGTAAAGTTAAATCAAATGTGATATATAGATGTTTTCAAAATCAATTTTGATTCGAAGACTCTTGCATCTTCAAACGTGAGTTAAGGTGCACCAAACACATCCAAATATGCTAAACACAAAGGTTATTCAAACTTAAGTTTATAAATACTCACCAAATCACACACAAAATTCATAAATGTTCATAATCGATACAATGAAAGATAAAAACAAAAGGAAAAATAAAAGAATTCTAGAAAGGAAAATTGGAAGAGACGTAGAAAGACTAATGAGTTTGTATTGTATGTTGTATTTACTCATGGGACAATGTTGCTTTAATAACTATTGTAACATCCCAAATTTTATTAAAAATAATTTTATAAATGAAATTAGATGTGAAAAAGGTTTTCATAAAAGCAACTAGGTAAAAAGGAGGTTTAAAACTTTATTTGAGGGAATAACACTGCCTCATTTTCGCTCAAGCAAGGTCATTCTCGCTTGGGTGAAAATATTAGTCAAATTGGGAATTTTCTATGCTAATGTTTTCGCTTGAGCGAGGGTATTCTCTGTAACATCCCAGAAATTAGACCTAAGGAGAACCTAGTGTAAGTCTTAGGCAGAGAACTCCACCACGGGGAGGAAGTTGAGGAGTAGTAATAAGAGCAAAGGGACTTGAGTGTGAACCTTGAGGTGGAGAAGAGGGATGTAGCAAAAATCATGAGTTTTCAGGTCATTAGAAGTTGAACTAGGTATCAAACCAAACCTAACTGTGGACCTTGTAACATCCTTTTCTTGTAGATTCTTACATCAGCCATGGAGGCTCACTTTGTTGAGTCTCAAAATATTATTAAGTAATTAATAATGTTTTAAGTCTCATAATCCTGAGTTTTAATGAATAAAAAATTTGGTTAAAGTGTCCTGAAAGAAGGAACGGGTTCTTTTAAAGGTATTCTCTATGATTCAGCAACCCTCTGAAAGAGCATCTTTCCGAAGTTATGCTACCTTCTGAAGTGATGCAACCTTCTAAAGGAGAGGAACTTACTGAAGTATTAGGACCTGCTGAAGCCAGTGAACCTTCTGAAGTTGGGAGACGTCGTTCTGAGAATTGTATCATCTTGGAAGTGAGTTTTTCTGATGATCCCTTTTGAAGACTCAAGTCTTTTCTTTGATTTCTACCAGCTGTCTGCAACTCACTCTTTCTGGCAAGCCAAATCAGAGACTTTTTGGTATATTTCAAATCCCTGTTCACCAAAAAGAGAGTCTCTGCTGCAAAAGTACACTTTGCTAAAAAAAGTAGAGTTAGCGCTGCTGCACACCTACCTCTGCCTTGTCTGCTGCTGTAAGCTATCAGAAGCTTGTATTGAAGGGAATAAAGCATGTGTTCAGGGTGCAACGTAAATAAATGGATTCCCTCCCTTGTTATAATCGTTTTGCGAAAACACGAATCAAGGCATAAAAAGTATTGAAACGAAAGGTCGTACCTTATTAGGATTATAAACGAGGCAAGTGAAGCCACGTCTCTAATGGTATCCACGCCAACAGCCGTACTAGGAAACCCTCCTCAACTCTGCTAGTAGCCTTAGAGAGTAAAAAGCGATTGCTGATCTGTCTCTGGGGTAGTGCATCTTATGCTCTATTTATAGAGTGGTGGCTAGGGTTTTACCCCCTAACTCACTTAACCCTCACACTTATGGGCCTGGCCCATTATGTAATAATTCTAATTTAATTTAATTAGAATTATTATCCCTTCCTAGTGGCTTGTTGTATGCGTGTGACCCAATAGGCTTTTAATATTATGTTATAATATTAAAATAAAACCCTTTTATATTTAATATCATAAATAGTGAGCGGTATCTAGCAACACATCACTATCCAAATATTGAGTTTATCAATAACTTTGATAAATCCTATTTTATGATAATAATTTATATGATCTGTCTCTTTGTCCAAATATCTAATTGAACACAAGGGCTTGAATTGTGTCAACCTTGTATAGTTCAATTTATATATTTTCTTGATCCCAAAGTAGACTGTACAGAAAATAAACATCTTATGTTTATCCTCCTGAGCATGGCCATGCATTTTGCAGTCTCACTTTATCAAGAGGCCTATAGATATAACTCCTGTTACATATGAGGGACAAATCCCATCTAGGGCACTCACATTCCACCACATAATTTATTATATGTCCAAAAATCAACTTTATGATTACCCTGTTACAGGTAACGTTTGATGATAATTAAAACATATAATTCCTTATGTAGGAATCGTAGTGATTTCAGGTCGAAGGACTTCATATAACATTTATCAATTTAAGAAACGTTCATGACACTTAAGGAATCCTTAGTTCTTCTTAAGTACTTAAGGATGTTCTTGACTGTTGTCTAGTGACCTTCACCAAGATTAGACTGGTATCTGCTAGTCATGCTTAAAGCATATGATATTTCTGGTCAAATACATAACATGGCAAACATGATAGACCCTATAGCGGATGCATAAGGAATCTTACTCATGCGACTTCTCTCTTCTTCACTGGAAGGAGAATGAGCCTTAGATAGGCTTATACCATGTGACATAGGAAAAGATCCCTTCTTAGAATCTTGCATGTTAAACCGTTTTAACACTTTGTCTATGTATGTACTTTGACTTAGGCCAAGTAATCTTTGAGATCTATCTCTATAGATCCTGATACCTAACACATAGGTCGCTTTGCCCAAATCCTTCATAGAAAACAATCTCCTAACCAAGTCTTTACAGACTGAAGGGTAGGAATGTCATTTCCTATGAGGAGTATGTCATCTACATACAAAACCAGAAAAACAACTATATTTTCACCAACCATTTTGTAGACACAAGGTTCATCCTCATTTTTAATGAAACCAAATTGCTTTACAGCTTCATCAAAATGAAGATTTCGGTTTCTAGAGGCTTGCTTTAATCCATAAATGGATCGTTGTAACTTGCATACCTTTCCAGTATTTCAGGTATAACAAAAACTTCAGGTTGTGTCATATACACGTCTTCAAGAAGGCTTCCATTTAGGAAAACTGTCTTGATACCCATTTGCCAGATTTCATAATCATGGTAAACTGCAACAGCACGCACGATCGGAACGGATTTAAGCATGGCAACTGGGGAAAAAGGTTTCATCATAGTCTATACTATGAATTTGCACAAAACCCTTTAGCCACCAACCGTGCTTCAAAGGTATTTACATTACCATCCATGTCAGTTTTCTTTTTGAAAACCCACTTGCACCCTATGGGTTTTATCCCTTCGGGTGGCTCAATCAAGGTCCATACCTTGTTGGTGTACATGGAATCCATTTAAGATCTCATGGCATCAAGCCATTTCTCAGATTCTGGACTCAAAAGAGCTTCTTGGTAAATCACTGGTTCACCTTGATCCATTAGCAATACATCCCCTTCCTAAGACACAAGGAAACCATATCTCTCAGGTTGGTGACGTACTCTATCTGATTTACGCAAGTCTTGCGCTACATGAGCAGGTGGCTCCACAACACTTTGTGGTATCTTCTCTTGTTCATTACAGGCTCATTGCTACTCTGTGTTACTTGAATTTCTTCAAGTTCTACTCTTCTCCCACTTATTTTCTTAGAGACAGATTCCTTCTCTAAGAATACAACAGTCCTAGCGACAACCACTCTACCTTTGCTAGGATTATGGAAGTAGTAACCCTCGGTTTCTTTTGGGTATCCCACAAATAAGCACTTATCTGATTTGGGTCCTAGCTTATCTGAAACTTGGCATTTCACATAAGCTTCACAACCCCAAATCTTCATAAAAGACATACTAGGTTGTTTCCAGTCCATATCTCATATGGTGTCTTTATGACAGCCTTAGATGGAACACGGTTCAGTGCGAAGGCTACTGTTAACAAAGCATGGCCCCAAAAGGAGTCTGGGAGATCAGAGTGACTCATCATGGATCGAACCATATCTAATAGAGTTCGATTTCTCCTTTCTGAAACTCCATTCCATTGAGGTGCTCCAGGAAGAGTGAGTTGGGACACTATCCCATACTCTCTTAGATAGTCATCAAATTGTTGGCTTGAGTATTTTCCACCTCGATCTCATTGAAGTGTTTTAATAGTCTTGCCAAGTTGTTTTTATACTTCATTCTTAAATTCCTTGAACTCTTCATAGGATTCGGATTTGTGTTCCATCAGATACGCAAATCCATATGTACTGAAATCATTAGTAAAATTGGTGAAGTATTGAAAACCTCCTCTAGCCATTGTGCCCATGGGCCCACATACATCACTATGTATGAGACCAAGAAGATCACCGACCCTTTCACCCTTTTTCCGGTGAATGGGGTTTTGGTCATCTTCCCAAATAAATAAGATTCACATCTCTCAATTAATTCAAAATCAAATGAGTCCAAATAACCATCTTGGTGGAGTTTGGATATGCATTTCTCATTTATGTGGCCTAAGCAACAATGTCAAAGATAAGTTGGGTTCAAACCATTTGTTTTGACCCTTATGTTATAGATGAAGTAAATGGTTGGATCACAAGAAGGGGGGTTGAATTGTGATTCCTTTAAAATTCTGCAAGTTATCTTCTAATAAAATTCTGCTCAAGGTAAGTTCTTGGCTTTTATTAGAAGATGGATTCCCAAAAGGTTAATTTTAAGTATAATGCTTATTATGCTGAAAATAGGATTCCTTTGATGGAATCAATTAAGTTAACACTTACTTAGGTATTAGGTAGCTTTTAAAATCTTTTTATGATCATGCAATAACTAAGAGTGTAAGGAAAAGAAGAGAACACAAAGGAATTATACTGGTTCACCTTTTCCAACCAAAGGCTACATCCAGTCCCTACCTCAAGTAGGATTTTCTCACTAACCAAACTCAATTACAACCTTGGGTACACACTACCACTAGTATTCTTTTCCCACAGCCTCTTCAGGCTTCTTTTAGAAACACCAAACACTTAGAAACAAGTTCTGTCTTCTTACAGTACTTTCTGCAGAAGCACAGAACCTGAAATCTGCAGAACTTGCTTCTGCAGATCCCAACCTCTCACAGGCTCACACTTGAGCCTTTACAACCTCTCAAATACTTCACCTGATCAGTCACAAGAGATTTTACAGCCAACCAATCTCTCTAACTCAGTAGAAGCACAAAGCTACAAAGGTAAAGTACACAAATCTCACAAAGCTCACTATATTACAATCAGAACAGCAGCAGCAGCTTCTAGTGAGCAAAACTCCCCCTCAACAATGTATATTAAACAATGAGAGAAAGACTGAGGAGAGAGAAAAAATGTTCCAGAAGCTGGCAATGTAAGACCAGATATTGTTTTATGCTTCTGGAGAGAGAGGTGTGTCTCAATGTGAAGAGAGCACCTCCTTTTATAGGTGAGGAGCTTTGTAGCCATTGGAATGAGCCTCAGATGGTCCAGCTGTGTTGTATTGACAGGTCTCTTTCAGGTACAGCTGCAAAAGCTGACAAATACAGCTGTCCAATTGACTGTCTTTTGTGCTTCTGCAGAACTTGCTTCTGCAGACAGCAAAACTAGCTCATTTTTTCACCTATGCTTCTGTGGATAAGCTGAGGAAGATTTCTGGATTATTTCAAGTGTATGTTGACTTCTGTAACTCAGCTAAATCATTAGAAGAATCATTTTCTTATTTTTGCCTTAATCTGCTGCTTCTGCAGAGTTTATGTATATATGCTGCTTCTGCAGAATTCTGTGTACATGCTGCTTCTGCAGAATTCTGCTTCTGATGAACTGCAGATGTTTCTCTTGCTTCTGTGGACTATTTGAGGTTCCACAATTGATATGTCTTGAGCATAAAGTGCTATTATTGCTTTGTTCTTGAAATCTTCTCTTAAAGTGAATCTTCCTTCTAATATGTCTTCATTTGATGTTCTTTGGAAGCTTCTTCATGCTTCTAGAAGATGTGAGAAGTGCTTAACAGCTTCTGATTACTTTGAATGAGTTATCTTGAATTTACTCATTTTAATTTCAAGTTATCCTTCACAGATTTGTCATTCCGTTTTAGTTTGCTGCTTCTGCTGGTTATTGGAATGAAATTTCTCATGTATTTCATGCTTCTTATGTTTCTCATATTTCTCCTTCTTCAAGATTTGACCTGTTGCTTCTGGATACATACTCAAATGAAAATGATTAGTCTTCTTTGAAATCAGAATTATGCTAAGTTACATTTGATTTGGTTGTCATGATTAAAACCACTTTTGAGGGGATATTTGAACCTTACAATAGATAGGCACTTCCATGTCAAGAACATATTGTTCAACTTTGCACAACCACATCATTCAAATAAATTGAATTTTTCTTTATGAAAAACACTCTTTTCTAAACAAGAAACGGAATTAATATTCCTCCTAATAGTAGGCACAAAATAACAATTATTTAGTTCAATAACTAGTCCAGTTGGCAAAGTTAAATAATAGGTTCCCACGACTAAGGCAGCAACTCTTGCTCCTTTTCCCACACGTAGGTCGACTTCTCCTTTAGCCAATAACCTGCTCCTTTTAGATCCTACATTTTCACACTAAAGTGAGATTCACATCCAGTATCCAATACCCAAGATGCAGAAGTACGTAAATTGACTTCTATAACATAGATTCCTGAAGCGGAAGTCTCACTTCCCTTCTTCTTGATCTCCTCCAGGTACTTTACACAGTTTGCAATGTCCCGATTGGCCACAGTGGAAACATTTTCCTTCCTTAGCTATCCCGCCCATAGCTTTCAAGAATTTCTTCTTGCCCTTGCCTTTTCCAGGTTTAACCATCAATATGGCCTTCCCTTTAGCTTTATTAATGTCTTGCTCAACTATTCTTAACATGCTTAGCAATTCTAGCAGCGATTTGTCAAATTCATTCATGTTATAGTTCATGATGAATTGACTATAGCTGTCCAGCAACGATTGCAGGACAAGATCAGTGGCCAACTCTTGGCCTAATGGGAATCCAAGCCTTTCTAGGTTTTCAATGTACCCAATTGCTTTGAGTACATGAGCACCAACAGGGGTTCCCTCTGCCAGTCTACATTGATAAAGTGCTTTGAGTCTTTAAACCGTTCAAGCCTAGCTTGTCCTTGACAAAGTCTCTTTAAGTGTACAATCATATTGTACGCCTCTATGTTCTCATGCTGTTTTCAGCATTCATGGTAGCAAGCATAAGGCAACCTACATCGAGAGCAACATCCAGATGCTTTGTAAAAGCATCCTTGTCAGCTTTCGAAGAATTTGCAACGGGTGTTTCAGGAATAGGCCCTTCCAGGACATGCAGCCTTTTCTCATGCCTAAGGACAGTCCTTAGGTCTCTATACCAGTCTATAAAGTTAATTCCAGACACTTTGTCCTTCCCAAGGACAGATCGCAGTAAAAGATTATTTGTTGTGTTCAAAATTATGCACGCAAGTATCATAAAACATATTTAACAAGGTCTTTAATTAAATATGCCTCCCACTATTTTGATTCAAAACAAGTACCCTCAATATAAAGAATCAAAAAATCCCATCACTAGATTTTCTAGTGGTCCAAGATCCATATTTCACCTTATTTTAAGTCAGCTCTGGCTGATCGCTTAAGAAAAGGTTATGTAGGAACGCGCTTTCCAATTGCATATCATACAACTCTTGGATTAATTAGGTGAATAACTCTTATTCTAATTCATCTTATGAATTAGTGCCTAACTTATAGCCTCTAGGTTCTTCAATCCTATATAATATACCTAGTTAAGTCAAAACCCAATGGTTGACAATAGATAAATGTACCCTGCTTTGGCAGACCCACATTTATCCCATCGCGCCTCACTAAAATAGATAAATGTACCCTGCTTTGGCAGACCCACATTTAATCGATTCAAGCCTAGACGAGTGCCATACATTGGAAGGCAAAACGTGACTTAATATTAGTGCCTCTAAGTTTTTCAATCATATTGAATATACCCAATCAAAGACCAATGGTTGACAATCGGATATTACTTTTATCCTATCGTGTCTCACTAGAATAGATAAATGTACTCTGCTTTGGCAGACCCACACTTAATCGATTCTAGTCTTGACAAGTGTCATTTATTGGAAGGCACACAAGCATTGAGGGATTTGATCGCTTTAATTTTATTCGTTTGTTAAACCACTTAACATACAAGCATGCATCTCATACAAACACATGATATGATCATGGCCTCCTAAAAACCAATACAAAATTACATCAACTATATAATCTTGTATATAATCTTCAGCTCTCTAAATCTCCCACTGAATCCATGCTCCATGTCCTCCCGATTACATTACATAACAAGAAGAAACCTCGTTTAACATACGAGGGGATAGAGATGAGAAGAGAATTACAAGAGGAATGTCAAGAGGTAAGGCACGACACGCAGGTCATATTTAAATTAAAACAACTAAGGCCATAACCAATCATCATGTAAATTCAACATTCATTGATTGTAAAACGAGTGATATAATAAGATGTATATATATATTAAGCGAGGTTTGATTACACGCATAGAAAATAAAACATTACGCAGTGTCTCAAAACAAAAACTGGATTTGATAAACACTCAACCAATCATCAATAAGTGTCTCGCATCAAACGAATACTTCACGAACCGATAAACGAGTAAGTCCCTCGTATCATTTGAATACGCTCTTGTCAGCAAATTGATAAGTGGCATGTTTATCGCAGCCAATATTTGAGTCAAGACAAGGTTTCAACAATTGAACCCTTTGATGCCCAAGACATGAACTCTTTCATGTTCCTTGGGACCCTCCAACATTAGAATATATAAACATATATATATATACATCGCACATAAAACAATCAATAAAGGGAGCAAAATAAACTTATTCTGAAAGCTGCGCTTCACTTGCGTTTTACCTGCGCTTCACCTGCGCTACAACGTAGGTGAAGCGCAAGTATCAGAATCAAAATACGTAAACTGCGCTTCAGTTTGTGGTGCAGCCTAGCCTGCAGCGCAGATCTGCGCTGCAGCGCAGGTTGCAGCCCAGATATCAGCGCTACGTTTTTCAGCAGAAAAACAACAAAAAAATCATAATCTTCACAAGATTAAAAGCCTAAAACGTGTTTATCGCAAACCAAAGCTCTGATACCAATTGAAGGGAATCAAGCATGCGGTCAGGGTGCAGCGGAAATAAATGGATTCCCTCCCTTTTTATAATCGTTTTGTGAAAACACGAATCAAGACATAAAAGGTATTGAAACAAAAGGTCGTACCTTATTAGGATTATAAACGAGGCAAGTGTAGCCACGTCTCTATTAGTATCCACGCCAACAGCCGTACTAGGAAACCCGCCTCCACTCTGCTAGTAGCCTTAGAGAGTAAAATGCGATTGCTCATTTGTCTCTGGGGTAGTGCATCTTATGCTCTATTTATAGAGTGGTGGCTAGGGTTTTACCCCCTCACTCACTTAACCCTCACACTTATGGGCCTGACCCATTATGTAATAATTCTAATTTAATTTAATTAGAATTATTATCCTTTCCTAGTGGCTTGTTGTATGCGTATGACCCAATAGACTTTTAATATTTGGTTATAATATTAAAATAAAACCCTTTTATATTTAATATCATAAATAATGAGTGGTATCTAGCAACACATCACTATCCAAATATTGAGTTTATCAATAACTTTGATAAATCCTATTTTATGATAATAATTTATATGATCTGTCCCTTTGTCCAAATATCTAATTGAACACAAGGGCATGGATTGTGTCAACCTTGTATAGTTCAATTTATATATTTTCTTGATCCCAAAGTAGACTGTACAGAAAATAAACATCTCATGTTTATCCTCCTGAGCATGGCCATGCATTTTGCAGTCTCACTTTATCAAGAGGCCTATAGATATAATCCTGTTACATAGGAGGGACAAATCCCATCTAGGGCACTCACATTCCACCACATAATTTATTATATGTCCAAAAACCAACTTTATGATTACCCTGTTACAGGTAACGTTTGATGATAATTAAAACAGATAATTCCTTATGTAGGAATCGTGGTGATTTCAGGTCGAAGGACTTCATATAACATTTATCAATTTAAGAAACGTTCATGACACTTATGTAACAATCCATGCAATGTTCTTAAGATGGGTCTGTCCAGTACACCATTACTCTTAATGTGTACCTATGTGAGCACATGATATCTCATATCCATGATCTGTGAGACATGATCATCAATGAACTCACATACTAGTCTGAATGCATCTTTGTCCTAAGATGATACTTGACTAGGGACTATTTTAAGAATAGTTCTTCACAAGATCTCACGATCAAGTCATTTAATTGATTTCTTATGAAGTTTAAGATTACTATTCTAAGGACAATAATTATATTCTAAAAGATAAGTTGCCTTTATAAATTAACATGATACAAGTGATGGATGTTCATAAACATATAAATCTCTAGTGCATATTGCTAACATGTATCTCAACGGAAATAAAGCTATTTCACAACGGGATTTATAGAGAAGTCTAAACGGTCTCATATATATATATATATATATATCTCTATAAATACAAGTCTTCATGTAGAGAAGAAAATAGAGAACGAACGTCAACTTGCTGAAGTGCTGCAAAATTTTCTCTGAGATATTTACACTCTATTTCATTTGTACTCAAATTTCATATCTTGAGTTCAACTCAGTAGTTTGTACATCTTACCCAGTTTAGGCTTTAAACTTGTGTAGTTTAAAAGCTTATGCAATCTTTCTTCGAAATAGTTTTCTGTTTGAGCCTAAAGAGGCTTATTGTTTAAACAATTCTTGGTGTAGAGCCTGGAGAGGCTTGGTAGAAAACAATACTTGTTGTAGTAGAGCCTGAAGAGGCTTGACGGAAAAGAATACTTGTATATATGATCAGATAGTGGAAATCCTTAGCTGTTTGGCTTTGGGACTGACTTAGCTCACAGTGGTGGTGGGTGAACCAGTATAAATCTTTGGTTAAGTCTTCTCTTACCCTTAACTCATTTATATTTGATTTATACTAACGTGGAGGGTTCTGAGATCGTTGTTTTATAACTCTACGGTGATAAACGATTTGATTTAACCCTCCTTGCTTTTGCTTGAGAGATTTTCTTTGTCTTCTTCTTTCTCTCTTTGTGAGTATAAGGAGGTGGGATGCTACGATCTGTTAGACTTCTACTTTGTCCCGTTGTGAGTTCTGCTTTTCTTCTCACTTGAGGTGCACGCCTCTGATAGTGTATTGCAGAGAGAGTACAGTGTAGGTGCAGCAACACTGACTCTATCTCTGAAGCTTGTGTCCAAAGGCCTTTTTCTTGCACCAAATCAGCTTCACTTTTAATTTTTGCTGAGACTTGAGTCTTTTAATGCAATGTTCAGATAGACTTACAAGTCTTCAGAGAGGGACAAGTCATTCAGACTTCAGTGGCTTCTGATTCTTCAGAGAGTTTGATTTGCAACGTCATTCTATTCAGAGAGTATGTGTTCAGTAGGTTGAACTTCAATATGCACATACTTTCAGAAGGTTGATTAGCTCCATCAATTCTTCAATGTGGAGACTTCTTCAGTGAGTTCCTTTCTTCAACATATTGCTTCTTCTCCGGATGGTTGCTGCTTTCTTGTACTTCTTCGTTCTTCATTGAGCCTTAAGTTTATCTTCACTTCGGCTTTGCCCATTTGTTCTTCTTCTTCTTTCTTCAACTGCTTGTCTTCGATAGCTCTCCTTTTCTTTGGTTGCTTTTCTCAAATGTTCTTCTTCTCTTTGGTTTCTTGCTTAAACAGAAATTCAATCTTCATTTGCTCTGAGTTCTTCCTCCGATTGATGATCTCTGATGTCTTTCTTTCTCATTTCTTCTGTGTTGATCTTCTTTCTTTTTCTTGTCCCATTTTTCTGCTTCTGCTTCTTGTTTCGTTCTTCTTTTTCCGGTTCGGAAGATTGATCTTCTTCTGAAAATTGCTTCTTCAGGATCCCTGAAATACAAAAGATAATACCATTCTCAGTAGAACCTGTTTCTTATACAATCTAATTTGTTAATCATTAAAATTAAGGATAACGAGTCTTGAATCTAATTTCAAATACTTTAATTAATTCTGAGACTCAACATTCTTCCTTTTTTTAATGATGACAAATTAGTTATGATTAACAAATATGAACAAGAATTAAAATTGAAATTATTCTTTTTCTTTCAGTAATTCCCCCTGTCTATATTACTCCCCATCAGAAAAACATTTTTCTTCTAAAACAATTTTTAAATACTTTTTACTTTCTGACAACTATTTTCCTTTCTTCTTATTTCTTCCTCTTATTTTCTGAAAAACTTCTTTCATTCTTCTTATTTCTTCTTATTTGTTAGTTATATTTCTCCCCTTTTGTCATTAATTAAAATGATTTGACGAGGTAGAGAAATAAACACAAGAAGATTTGAATTTGATTTTAGAAAAAAAAAATTCTTTTAAATTCTAAGATGAACTTAAAAGCAGAGATTATACAAGATGCAAATGAAGAGATAAGTGCACACGCAAAAGTTCATAAAATATTCATGTAATGATATATATATGAAAAACTAGTTTTGAATACATGAAAATAGGATAAGAAACAATCATTGACAATAGGCTTCTTTCAGGTAAGGAGCTTCCTCTGTCCACCTTTAGCCGTGGCTCCTTTCTCAGCCTTCAATCTCAGTAATACCTTCTGAACCTTATCAGGTTTCAACCAATTACTCTTTGCACTAAATCTATTTCTTCATTAAGCTCGTGGGGGGATCTCTTCTGTTTTCACAGAATTTCGATCATCACTCCCTACAACAACTGAAGCTACTTTAAGGAGACTGGATCGTCTGTGACTGCATATATTTACAACGGGAACACCATGGTGCAGTTGGATCTTCATGACCAGGAAGGTATGCAAAACCTGTCGGTTAATTGCACCACAACATCCTGACCATTGCATGCAGAATGATCCAAGGAACATTAATCTTCTTCTTTTGAAGAAGGATGATAATGCAAGTGCGCATTAAAGTTCCTTCCGCCTTTACACCGAGCACCCATTCTAGATTAGCAGTGACAACGAGAATTTCTTTCCCCATTACATGAGCTTTCAGATAGACTCTTCTATTTTCAGCACCTTTTATCATGGCAAAAAAAAATGAACACTGGCTTCATTCCGTTTGAGAAGACAAGATAAGTTTGACGGAATGAAGTTATCCTGAGAGTTCTTGTTAATATAAAGGCCTTTGAGAGATGTGACAACAAAGAGGGCAGAGAGAGATGTATATCTCTTGGTTGATTCTTCACGCAACATCCATAGGTCCAGACAACTTTATTGATGACAGAAGTAGACTTAGTGCAGACATTGGGAGTAGTGCACCGTGTAGAAGAAAATGGACAAATGAAACACCAATAGTCTTGGGAAACCCGATCATCAGTGATAAATTCAGTTTTTTAATACAAAGTTTTTCAAAACTCTTTCATAAACTAAGAGATCTACTTTTCAAATATTTTTATATAGAAATCAATTTTTGAGTAAGGGAGTACTAAACGACAGTGAGTTTTTCACAAATGTAATTAAGCACATAAATAAAACAGTATTACCAGTACAAATACTTTAGTATCTTATGTTGATGACGTGTATCTGCTGAGACTCAACATTGTCTTCAAAGACACCTTTACAGCTTCTGTTGATCTTCTTCATAAGTTCTCTCCACAGCTTGTTTAGGCTTCCATCTGGATCTACTCCTTCAGCATTTGCTAGATGCTCAACCCGAAGGTGAGCTCTGATACCAATTGTTAGGGCACAGGAAACACTAGAAGGGGGGTTGAATAGTGTTTTAATACTCTTTACAAATTTTGGAAAACCTTTCAAAAACAAGCAAAATATATTTGAATTGTATGATCAACCTTCCGAAACTGAAGTATTCAGCAACCTGCTGATGCAACTCAGAAGGTTGAATTAAAACCTTTCTAAAATAATTTTCCCTTTAAAGAAAAGATTGTTTTCTGTTCAGATTAATAAAACTCTTTTCTTTAACCCTCCTTTGTTAGTTTAAAATAGATATCAACGAAAAGTAAAGAGGTAAGGGTGGAGAGAACTTAACACAAGGATTTATACTGGTTCACCCACTAACTCAGTGAGATACATCCAGTCCCAGGGCAAACCACCACTGGATTTTCCAATAATCCCGCAAGATTACAACCGAGTATTCTTTGTTCTCAACTGCCTCTCCAGGAAACTCAATGAGTATTCTTTGCACACTTGGCCTCTCCAGGCCCAACGAGTATTCTTTTACAGACAAGCCTCTCCAGGCTCAACAAGTATTCTTTGTTTTCAACTGCCTCTCTAGGCAACACATGCAATATTCTTTTACAGTCAAGCCTCTCCAGGCTTAGTGAGTATTCTTTCATCCTCCAAACCTCTCCAGGCTCTCAGCAACATAATCATGTTTACACCAGATTAGCTTGTGCCCGAAGGCCTTTTTCTTCTTGCACCAAATCAACTTCACTTTTAATTTTTGTTGAGACGTAAGCCTTTTAATGCAACGTTCAGATAGACTCACAAGTCTTCAGAGAGAGACAAGTCATTCAGACTTCAGTGGCTTCTGATTCTTCAGAGAGTTTGAGTTGCCACGTCATTCTATTCAGAGAGTATGTGTTCTGTAGGTTGAACTTCAATACGCACATACTTTCAGAAGGTTGATTAGCTCCATCAATTCTTCAATGTGGAGACTTCTTTAGTGAGTTCCTTTCTTCAACAGATTGCTTCTTCTTCGGATGGTTGCTACTTTCTTCTACTTCTTCGTTCTTCATTGAGCCTTAAGTTTATCTTCACTTCGGCTTTGCCCATTTGTTGTTCTTCTTCTTCTTCTTTCTTCAGCTGCTTGTCTTTGATAGCTCTCCTTTTCTTCGGTTGCTTTTCTCAAATGTTCTTCTTCTCTTTGGTTTCTTGCTTAAACATAAATTCAATCTTCATTTGCTCTGAGTTCTTCCTCTGATTGATGATCTCTGATGTCCTTCTTTCTCATTTCTTCTGTGCTGATCTTCTTTCTTTTTCTTGTCCCATTTTTCTGCTTCTGATTCTCGTTTCGTTCTTCTTTTTCTGGTTCGACAGGTTGATCTTCTTCTGAGAATTGCTTCTTCAGGATCCCTGAAATACAAAAGATAATACCTTTCTTAGTAGAACCTGTTTCTTATACAATATAATTTGTTAATCATTAAAACTAAGGATAATGAGTCTTGAATCTAATTTCAAATACTTTAATTAATTCTGAGACTCAACATTCTCCCCCCTTTTTAATGATGACAAATTAGTTATGACTAACAAACATGAACAAGAATTAAAACTGAAATTATTCTTTTTCTTTCAGCTTCTGTTTATCTTCATAAGTTCTCTCCACAACTTTGTTGAGTCTCATAATTAATTTGAGTATTCAAATTCAGCTTAAGACTCAATATCCTTAGGTTTTAATGATTAACTAATAAGATCATATAAGAACAGGTTCTACTAAGAAAGATATTGTTTTGTAGGTTGTATTTCAGGATGAAGTATTCATCTGAAGCCTAGAAGACAACAAAGGAAGAAGAAACCCACAAGAAAGATGAAGTAAATCTGAAGAGAAGAAAAGTGAAGACTTGACTCCGTCTGAAGAGTGACCATCTGAATCTAAAGACAAAAGTGAAGACTTGACTCCGTCTGAAGAGTGACCATCTGATAAGTGAAAAATATATGATAAATTAGAGTACTTTTTAGTTCACTTATCAAGGATAAAATGGTATTTTTGCCCCAAATTAATCCTTTTTTATTAAATATTAGGTAAATTGTATTTATTAGTCTTGAAATTGAATTTGATGCTATTTTGATATAAATTGTTCTGATTTTTGCAGGATATTGCAAAGATTTGATATGGAAAGAAGATAGCATCAAATAAGGGGAAATATCTGCAAGATTTGAAGTTTAATTGAGGACAATTAATGAAGATTTGAAGTTTATTTGAAACCAATTATTGAAGATATCACTGCCAATTAAACAAGGATTCTGCAGACAACCCTCCCAATTAAATTCAAGATGCTCAATAAATGCAAGATTTCATCAAGAAAAGGGAAACAAGGAAAGACAATCAACCAAAACCAGTCTCGGGGAGAAATCAAGTTAAAAAGAGAAAGATTGAAGCTGTGCAACTCGTGTTGCTCGCTTCAACCTGCGCTGTAGCGCAGGATGAAGCGCAACAATCTGACTTCTGCGCTGCAAGCTGCGCTGTAGCGCAGGGTGAAGTGCAGAAAATGAAACTCTTGCCTTGTTGCCGTTTTTAGAGAGATTTCTTCCCAATTTTCTTTGTCTTTCCTTAGCCTATAAATAGGACCTTCTTGCACCAGATCAAGGTGTGCACGATTATTGTAATTCAGAAATATTCCAGTGATAATGCACCACTTGTAATTTTAGAATAGGATAGGCGGAGCACTACACGAGGATTGAAGAAGGTGACAGATTCTTCAGTGGTTTGTATGGCTACCATGCGTAGTTAACTCTCCAGTAGGATTGAATGTAGTTGATTCTATCCCCAAGTGTATGTGAATTCTATCTTATTATTTATGAGTTCCCTATCTATAATATTGGTAATCATATTTTGTGCTTAATTCCTAACTTTCGCGCTTGCGCCGGAGTTATAGGCTAGTGTCTGTGATATAACGTTCCGACTAGGATTGAGAATGAGGGAGCCTAGACATAGGAAACTCAAACACTGAGTGAATAAGAATACTCGGTAACCAGTAACTGAAACATGGGCGTAGCTAGTGATTGATGGGTAGTGTGAGTATCCTAATGAAGGGCGTCTAAAGGATAAGCATGGTTTATCGATAGTAAAGGTTTATTGATAGTAATACCAGTGACTGAAACATGGGCGTAGCTAGTGATTGACGGGTAGTGTGAGTACCCTAATGATGAGCGTCTAAAGGATAAGCATGGTTTATCAATAGTCCTTTAACAAACGGAATAATAAGAGCAAAAGAAGCCGAGGGTAATTTGTCGCTTGGGAGAGCCCGCATGGATTATCTTTGAGTGGTAAGGCTGCTGGTAACTCGGGGTTTTATCAATCTAGTTTATCTACAGTACTATAGATCAAAGCCATAAATAATAAATAGTTTTTACATACACGAAGGGTGCGATGATACGAAGTTCAATCCTAATCCAAGTAAAGTGTTTCCAACTCCTCCTTTCTATTTCCTCTGATTATTAATCTGCAATTTATATTTTTCGTACAAAATACTCTCACAAATCCGCTGTTTTCCCTTGATAAATAGATCACGAGTACACGCGAGTTAGCCATTCCCTATGGATACGATATCTTACTTACTATTATACTGTTGGATTTTTGGTTCGCTTGCTAGAAACCCATCAAGTATTTTTTGCGCCGTTTCCGTGGAACGATTTCCAATTCGTGTAGACCTTGACGGTCTAGTTATCAAGTCTTATTTATCTTAGGATTTTGTTTATTTTTTTATTTATCTTAGGATTTCTTTTATTTATTCTTCTTATTATTTTTAGGACTTATTATTAGTTAGGATATTTATAGTTTTTCTATTTTTATTAAATTTTTCTTCCACACTTATCTTTTTTTTTCAAAGTTTCTTGTTTATGCTTCTGAGAGGCCAGATGTCCCCCAAACAATTACAATTCGACCCGGAAATAGAGAGGACATCTAGGAGGAACAGAGGTAGAAACGGGAGAAGGAGAAGAAGGACAATTGTAGAAGAACCCAAAAACATGGCTGAAGAAGCTCCAAAAAGGACTCTAGGAGATTATGTCACTCATCAAGGACCACGTCACTTCTCAAGCATTGTGCTACCTACAAACGCAAGAGCTTTGGAGTTGAAAACTGCTCACCTCAACCTCATTAGTGCAAATCAATTCGCTGGATTGGATCACGAGGATCCAAATACTCATCTCTCTAATTTTTATGAATTAATTGGCACTATGGGATTTGAGGAAGGTAATCTAGAATCTGTTTACTTACGCTTGTTTCCTTTCTCTTTGATAGGTAAGGCTAAGGAATGCCTGCAATCACACCCAAATCAAAGTCTAACCAGTTGGGGTGTGGTTGAGGATAAATTCTTGACAAGATTCTTCCCACCAGGGAAGCATATTCAAGCCAAAACAGATATTTCTACTTTCAGACAAGGGATGGATGAGCCACTATGTGAAGCATGGGAAAGATACAAGTCCTTGCTGCGCAAATGTCCCAATCACGGCTATGACAATATAGCCCAACTCAACATATTCTGCAAGGGACTGCGATCAGATTCAAAATCATTCATAGATGCTGCAGCAGGAGGAACTATCTTATCTGTAGATGCTGATCGAGCAATAGCTATCATTGACAACTTTGCACAAAACGATCAACAAGCTCAATGTGGAAGACAGACTACTCAAGTAACAAAGAAAGGGGTGTTGGAACTCAATCAAAGTGATGCTCTCTTGGTTGAGAACAAGCTCATTAAACGACAAATAGAGGCACTCATGGAGACGTTAAAATCACTCCCTCAACAACTAAAAGTTGTCTACTCACCACCCATCCAAACCCCGCCATTGATTTGTGACTTTTGTGGAAGTGACCATCCAAATGGTCAATGTGCTAATCAAGGAATACAACCAGAGCAAGTCAATTTCATGGAAAACCAGGGGAGGCAAGGTAATTTCTCCAATAACAATAACCAGTACTCACAAGGATGGAGGAATAACCAAACCAACTCAGGTTGGGGTCAGAATGGAGGATCTGGACAAACGCCTTATCAACAGCAACCTTCAACCTATGACAAACTGAATAGTATGGAAGGAAAGATTGATGATCTCGTTCAAGGATTCAATGGATTCAAGAAGAATACAGAGGCGTCAATCAAAACTTTAGAGAATCAAGTGGGACAGCTAGCAAATGAAATGGCAGAGCACAAGCAACATCACTTCTCAGCTGTGAACCGAACCAACCCAAAGGAACAATGCAACTTGGTTGTTACTGATGGCAACAAGTTAGAAGAGGAGGGACCTGATGAGAAAGAGAAAATCATCTTTGAAGAACAACTACCACAAGAGGAAATATCAAAAGAAGTTGTTCCTCAAGAAGAAGCAGCACTTGAGAAAGAAGAACATCATGAAGAAAAGGTCTTTATTACAAGTAAGTCACTTGACCCGGGTAAGTTTACTATACCCATCTCTATTAGTAATCTACCCCCTACTCAAGCTTTATTCGATCTTGGAGCGAGCATCAACTTGATGTCGCTATCGTATTTTAACAAGTTGAGTGATGCGAAGGTCAAGCCTGCAAAGGTAAAGTTGCTTCTTGCAGATAAATTCACTCAATGCCCTTATGGGATAATAGAGGATATACAAATCAAAGTGGATAAGTTTGCATATGTCGTAGACTTCTACATTGCAGAAACAAAAGAGGAGGATACTGACATCCCCCTAATTTTAGGAAGACCCTTCATGAAAGCTGCAAAGATGATTATTGATGTTGATCGAGGAAAATATGAACTATGCTCATAAGATGAGAGTATTGTGTTTCATATTGATAGAGGTATTCCCAAATTACAAAAAACTGATGGTATTCTCAAACAAAGCTGGCAGGCTCTGAATTTCTGAGGAAGCCTAGAATGAGAGTGAAGCAGCCAGAGTCAATTTGGGAGTTCCAATTTAAGAAAAGAAAGGGATCAACATCTGATACTGAGGAAGATAGTGACAGTGATGGAAGAGTCAAGAATTGGCATGGAGGATGGGAACTTAAAGGAAGAACTGGTATGGAGCCAAACATCATCCTCCACCTGAGGCCACCATAAAAGAATTGAGTAACCAGGCGCCGAGCTAAAAGACGTTAAACAAGTGCTTCCTGGCAGGCAACCCAATCATTGTAAGTTTTAATTTTCATTTAATTTTAATTTTGTTAATTTCTAGTTTTAGATATCACCTGTTTATTAGGAAATTGTTAAGAGAAGGATTTATTTTAAAGGAATGCATGGAAACAGTTAGGAGTAGCAGAAGCAGAAAAATACAGTGCAGTATCTACGCTTTACCTGCGCTGTGGCGCAGACAAAGTACAGAATTAAAAATTTCAAACTGAGTTTCTGACTTTTGCGCTTCACCTTGCGCTGTAGCGCAGGGTGAAGCGCATCAGACACGCTTCACCTTCCAGGGACACGCGCTCCAACCTGCGTTGTAGCGCAAGGTGAAGCGCAGAGCGCGGGCTCTATAAATTGAGCCATTTGAATGATGGAAGTTCATTCGAACTTCCCCTCATTCTCTCTCTTGCATTTTCTCTGAATCCCTAACCCTTTGCTTTGCCTTTTTCACTTTTATAGCCTTCATTTTTCCATTTCTTAGCTTACACCAGGTATGTTTTTATAGTTTTCTCTACTTTCAACCGATTGAAATTTTGATTTTTTATTTTATTTGAGCAAAAACCTTAGGATAGGAAACTTAGGATTCTAGGAACCTTTAGGAAAGAAATAATTGTCCATAATGCTTTAGTGCATATTGCATGTTGCTAGAATTGATTATGAGTATTTCTTGTTTGCTTAGGTGGTAGTTTTTGAGTGCTCAATAATTTCTGCAAATTGTTTTGTTGGCGCATGCATGCTTAATTAATTGCCATTATATTTTTGCATGCCCATACATAAATAATTGTGCCTTATTGCATGTTACTGATGACATGATTTTTGAGCATGATTTTTATTCTCACTTTGCCTATTTAGAATTGTTTAGGACTTGCTTCAATTGATCACTTTAGCATGTTCTTAATTAATTAATTGGCAATTATTGGTAAGTCTTAAAACCAAAATTTTTATGCACAATTGTTTGATTAGTTGATTGTTCTGATTATTGAAATTAATTGGCCATTTATTTCATTAATTTTGAACAATTCAATATTATTATGTTGCATAAATAAATTTTTTTTCCATTTGTTTTTCACAGATGGCATGCACCAAGAATGTTAGGGCATCCAGTTCATCTAGGACAGGCACAGAGGGTGCCAAGAGGAAAGCACCCCAGAGGGAACCTGAGTTTGACCCTCACCGCTTCAAGGACTTCAAGTCCTTCGAAGCCTACACTGCCATAGAGAGGTGCAACTTCATCCTCGAGCGACCAGTCCTACTTGAGGAGGATGAGTATGAGGAGTTCTCAGCAGAGATTCATAGGAGGCGATGGGACCGCCTCAGTCGCTCTGACAACTACTTTGACCCAGACATTGTCAGGGAGTTCTATGCCAACGCCATTGGAGATCATGGCATTGATTACAGGAGGGAGTCCTACGTGCGAGGACAGGTTATCAGATTTGATTGCAATGCAATCAATGCATTCTTAGGACATCCCATACAGGAGGACAAGGACCTCGTGGTGTGCCAATACCACGAGAGGATGCAGACTGTGGGGCTTCATGACAATGATCCCCTTGATCTAGAGACTGCACATCTGCTATGTTTACCAGGACGTTCCTTTGAGAGGAATGCATATCAGGAGGCTGCTAGGATCTACAGGAAGGATATGAGGAGCATAGCTCAGATGTGGACAGTGCTGATACTGGCCAACGTCTATCCTACAGGGCATGTATCTGATGTAGTTATGCCCATGGCCCACCTCATCTACACCATCCTCACCGACGCTGTTGTCGATGTCTCACGGGTTATCACCCAGAAGATATCAGACTTTGCATCTTCTGTAGGGCGCAGGAGCCCCAACTCCAGGATCAGGCTTGGCTTCCCCTCTCTTATCACAACACTCTGCAGATCTAGGGGTATGGATGTAAACCCCACGGTTCGCATTGCACTCCCTATGACTAGAGCTTACATAAAAGCCAACTGTATCCCATCTGCGGAGTTACAGGTTGAGGATGAGCAACAGCAGCAACAGGCACCACCACCACCACCAGCAGACATGGATGCTCCTGTCTGGGCCCAGCATCTTGCGGCCCAGAACACTCACATGATGGCTCAGCTATCCACCATTCACCGAGCAACAGTTCATTTTCAGGACCTACATTACCAGGCTCGTGCGGACCCCCACTTCGGCATGACCCCTGATCAGTTTATCTACAGTGGCCTGGGGACAGGCTTATTTTTTCAAGGGGGATGGAGCGGCTGGAGCCGGAGCTGAGGATGGAGCTGCTCACATGGACCAGGATGATTGATTTTTTTTCCTATTCGGTGTTTTTCCTTCTTTTTCTTTTTCTTTTTCATTTTGTTTTCTTCTTATTTTCTTTGCTTCTTATTTCTTCTTTTGATATGTACTGTATATTTTGCCCCACTGATACATCACTTATATTATGCAGTGCTGATAAGTGAAAATTATATGATAAACTGGAGTACTTTTAGTTCACTTATCAAGGATAAAATGGTATTTTTGCCCCAAAATAATCCCTTTTTATTAAATATTAGATAAATTGTATTTATTAGTCTTGAATTTGAATTTGATGCTATTTTAATATAATTTGTGTTGATTTGTGCAGATTATTGCAAAGATTTGATATGAAGAGAAGATAACATTAAATGAGGGAGATGCCTGCAAGATTTGAAGTTTAATTAAGGACAATTAATGAAGATTTGAAGATTATTTGAGAGCAATTAATGAAGATATCACTGCCAATTAAACAAGGATTCTGCAGACAACCTTCCCCATTAAATTCAAGATGCTCAATAAATGCAAGATTCCATCAAGAAAAGGGAAACAAGGAAAAACAATCAAACAAAACCAGTCTCGAGGAGAGATCAAGTTAAAAAGAGAAAGATTGAAGCTGTGCAAAACGCGTTGCGCGCTTCAACCTGCGCCGTAGCGCAGGGTGAACGATTATAAATAGGACCCTGATAAGTGAAAATTAGTTGATAAATTAGAGCACTTTTTAGTTCACTTATCAAGGATAAAATGATAATTTTGCCCTAATTTAATCCCTTTTTATTAAATATTAGATAAATTGTATTTATTAATCTTAGATTTGAATTTGATGCTATTTTGATATAAATATTGCTGATTTTTGCAGGATATTGCGAAGATTTGATTTGAAGGAAAGATAACATTAAATGAGGGAGATATCTGCAGGATTTGAAGTTGATTGAAGACATTTAATAAAGATTTGAAGCAATTAATGATGAGATCACTGCCAATCAAATAAGGATTCTGCAGACAAGCTTCCCCAATAAATCAAAGATGCTCAATAAATGCAAGGATTTCATCAAGAAAAAGGAAACAAGGAAAGACAAATCAGCCAAAACCAGTCTCGGGGAGAGATCAAAATTAAAAAGAGAAAGTTGGAGCTGCAGGACGCAACCAGCGCTTCACCTACACTACAACGCAGGGTGAAGCGCAACTCTCTGGATCCTGCGTTGTAGCGCAGCTTGAAGCGCAAGTCACGCTAATTCTTGCCCTGTTGCCGTTTTTAGATAGATTTCTCCCCAGTTTCCTTTGTTTTTCCTTAGCCTATAAATAGGAACCTCTTGCACCAGATCAAGTGTGCACGATTATTGTAATTCAGTCATATTTCAGTGATAATGCACCAGAGCTAAATTTAGAGTAGGAGCGCTTCACAAGGATTGAAGATGGTGACAACATCTTCGGTGATTTGTATGGCTACCTTGTGTAGTTAACTCTCCATTAGGATTGGATGTAATTGATTCTATCCCCAAGTGTATGTAAACTCTATATTATTATTTCCTGAGCTCTCTGTCTATAATATTGGTAATCTTATTCTATACTTAATTCCTAACTTCCGCGCTTGCGCCAGAGTTATAGGCTAGTTTCGACTAGGATTGAAGATGGGGGAGCGGATTCTAAGGAAACCCATTCTCTGAGTGAATAAAAGGACTCGGTAGCCAGTAACCGAAACATGGGCGTTGCTAGTGATTGATGGGTAGTGTTAGTACTCTAATGAAGGTCGTCTACAGGATAGGCATGGTTATTAAATTACCGATAACAAATATTAGTTTATTGTGAATCCAGGAAGCGAAACGTGGACGTATTCTAATGAGTGATGGGTAGTGACAGTACTCTAGCGAAGGTGCGTCCAGAGGAGTAGGTCCCGTTTATCAATTAGTTCTTTTACAAACGGAATAAAAGAGAGCAAAATAAGTCGAGGGTAAGTCTGTCGCCTGGGAGAGCCCGCATGGATTACCTTTGAGTGTGTGAGGCCGCTGGTAACTCGGGGTCTTAGCAATATAGTTTGTCTACAGTTTTATAGAGTAAACCTAAAATAATAGATAGTTTTTACATGCACAAAGGGTGTGATGATATGAAGTCTAATCCTAATCAAAGTAAAGTGTCTCTAACTCTTCCTTTCTAATTCAATTGATTATCTGTTATTTACGTTTTTCGCACAACAATATTCTCAAAACCCGTTGTTTCCCTTGATAATTAGACCACGAGTATACGTGAATTGACCGTTCCCTGTGAATACTATACTTTTCTTACTATTATACTACTAGATTTTTGGTTCGCTTGCCAGAAACCCATCAAGTATTTTTGGCGCCGATACCGGGGAACGATTTCCAATTCGTGTAAACCTTGGCGGCCTACTTATCAAGGGTATTTATTTTAGGATTTCTTTTATTTATTATTCTTATTATTTTAGGAAATTTTAGGAATTTACTATTATTTCTATTTATCATTATTATTATTAAATTTCTTCCACACTTACCTTTTTCAAGTTTTCTTGTTTTTGATTTTGAGAAGCCATGCGTCTCACATAAACTACAACTTGATCCAGAAACAGAAAGGACATCAAGGAAGAACAGAAGTAGAAACAAGAGAAGGAGACGGGGGGAAAGTTGAGAAGAAAACAAAAATACATTATTATTTTATTTTAATTATTTTCTTTTTAAAAAAAATTATATTATTATTATTATTTTTATTATTATAAAATAAAAAAAATATTATTATTAATTTTTTAAAAAAAATAAATAATATATTTATTATTATTAATTAAAAAAGGCTTAAATATCTTTTTCATCCCTGTAATATTAGCGAGTTTTGTTTTTCACCCCTCCAAAATTTTTTTTATCGAAACACCCCTACGAAATAAGAAATTGCTTAAAAGCATCCCCGCCGTTCACTTCCGTTAGGGCAAGGTTGAAAAATCAATATTTACCTGGGGTTTAGAAATCGCGGGTAAAACACAGAATTTAACGGGGATTTAAATTCCCGGTAAATACAACAGTGATCCAGCCAAAAAAACAGGTCCTTGCCTGGGGTTTAGAAACCGCGGTTAATGTTTTCCCGGTAAATTCACACTCTGCATCTTTTATTCTTTCTGTTTTTCCTCTTCCACTGCCTAACAAACAAGGAAGAAGAAGACGATGGATAGGACCGCCATCTCCTTCCGTGCAACCGCCACCGTCTTCGTCGACTCCCTCCTCTTCATCTCCTTCGTCCACTCCTTCTACCTTACTGGCGTTGCTACTCACGATTTCCAAACCGTACGTGTTCCATTTTCACCCCTTTATCTCAATTCCTTCTTTCTTTTTTCGCGGGTTTAGTCTCCACTCCATATACTGTACACTCCATTCCTTCTTTTATAAAATTACTTTTAAGGGGTAAAAAAACAGAGGTTATAAAACTTCTAAAGCTATGGTATATTGGCATCCTCCAGAGCCACCACAACTTAGCCAGCCTTCATCTGTTGCGTTAAGTAATGTGAGCCAGCATATATTATTATTCTTGTTACAAATACAGATACAGAGTGTCCAAATTAAGGTCAAGTCCCAATGAAACCAATTTTTGAGTTGGGCTAGTAATGTGTTAAACGGTAATCTATTAAGCTCTCTCAATTCCTTTTTTAGAACAACAACAAGAAAAAGGGAGGAAGAGAGTGTGTGCCAAGATTGGGTGAATGAGATGAGGTGGTTGCAGAATCCCCACACAAACACAACAACAACAACACCAACTCCAACTCAGTATTACTATCATTAAAATAATTGGAAGGATTATATTGAAAAACAAAACGGCAAAAAGAAAGAAGCACCATTGGTCTTAAGTGAAGCCAATAGGAGCTAATGTTGTAAACATAAGAACTCTAAATTTGGCGAGGTGAGTTTAGTGGCCTCCTTTCTTTTTCTGCTTTCTTTTCGGGAGTTTCTCAATCTCCCACGAAAGCAAGCAACACTGTCACGTTGTGAGATCTGTGGAACAAGAATTAATGTAAATATTTCAAATTAAAAAAAGAAAAAAAAATAATTAATATATGGATGTTGTTGTGATACATGCGATGCGCTCAGGTGAGGAAGAAAACCAAAAAGGACAGCCAACAAGAATTAATTTTGATTTACCCGGCAATTTAAACCCCCGTTAAATTCTGTGTTTTTACCTATAGTTTCTAAACCCCAGGTAAATCTTGATTTTTCAACCTTACCCTAACGGAAGTGAACGACAGAGATGTTTTTCAACAATTTCTTATTTCGTAGGGGTGTTTTGCTAAAAAAAATTTTGGAGGGGTGAAAAACAAAACTCGCTAATATTACAGGGATGAAAAAGATATTCAAGCCTTATAAAAAATATTTTGTTCCTCTTTCCTGAGCTAACATTTGTTTGAGCTTCTTGAATAGTGCTTTTATGAGAGATGGGTGTCTCAAAATCAATTGAGAGAAGGGACCAAATAGAGAGAGAGAAAAAAGGGCAGAGCTCAAGGAGACAATTTCAACACTCTCTGATCACCCAAGAAGAAGAAGGGACAAGCTCAAGGAGACAATCTCAACACTCTCTGTCCTACCACCCCAAGTGAAGTAAATGTTAAATGGCTTATGAATGGCAAAATCAACCAAGAAGAACCCTTGGAGATTATGTTAGGTGGCAGAACCAAGTTACTCCTCTCATGCACCGATTCAAGGTAACTTCTCTAATTATAGCAATTATTCTAACACTTTTTCACAGGATTGGGGAAGTTACCAGAATCAGAATTTTGGGAGGCACCAAGATGATGTTTCACTCCGTATGCAACCTTCTTTTCAATAGCAGCAAAGTTACTCTTCCTATCAACAAAGAGACTCACAATTTTATGAGTTTTTGGAAGAAATCAATCAAAGCAATATACAATTTCAGAAAGAGAGCGAAGAGCGAAGCAGAAACACTGACGCTTTGTTAAAGCAGATGGCAGAACAAAGGGAGTTAAGACTTCAAAAGGAAAGAGAAGAAGCAAGAAGAAAAAATGATGCTTTGATAACGCAACTAGCAGAACAAAGGGAGTTAAGACTTCAGAAGGAAAGAGAAGAAGCAAGAAGAAACATTGACACCTTGTTGGAGCAATTAACAGAAACATGAGCCAACCAACAGTTAGAACAAATCTCAGCAAGACATTCAGATAGTGACGATGATATTGAAGACAAGTGGGACGAATATATACAATTTCAGCAGTATTGTGAAAGAGAAGGACTAACCGTTGGCCTCGTACTAGAGGAGATAGAAAATATGATCAACTGTTGAAACAAGCAATCTTCAGCAAATGCATTACCCAACCCCGAAGAGCAGTGCGATGATATTGTTCAGCTGATAGGGGAGGAAATCAATGACAATCTGGCTGATGAAGAAGAAAAAGAAAAAGAAGAGGAAACTGAAGGAATTCCAGAAGGAAAAGCTGAAGAAAGGGAATCAGAAGAAGGTGCAGCAGAAGTAGAAGAAGAAGATGGAGAGGATGAAACAGAAAAGATGGTGCTTGAAGAAGAGACTTGTAACATCCCCAAATTTTATTAAATAAATAAAGTTAATAAAATAAGAGAAATAAATAAATAATAATATTAGTAAGATTACTATATTTTATGAGTAAGGTTATTTAATAAATAATAAGAATAATAAATAGAAGGATAAGTGGGTTTAGAGTGGGCCTAGCCCAATTAAGTATTTATTTAAGGAGGAGTTCTCAGTTCACCCTGATCCTTATTTCTCAAAAACGTCAGAGAGCGAAACGCTAAGGAGGGGAGAAACAACGTCTCAAGAAGGGGTTGCTGCAGAATAATCATTGAGAATCAAGAATTGTTGCGGTTCGATCTTCACTTCAAGGTACGGTGGGGGAGAGGGTGCTGCTTGTATGTGCATATGGGGGTGCTTGGGTAGTGGTTTAAGACTTTAAATTCATATTGATATATGTTTATATTCAGTATGGATGATGAAAGTTGTTGATTGATGAATGACTTGATGAATCTTGATGAGTTCTTGAATGAAATTGAAGAGGATAGTGAAAATAGCGAAAGGGGTAAATAAAGGTTTGATGATTTGGGGTTTTGATTGAATAACTGTATAATCGTGTTAAAGATTGATTATTTCATTGAATTTGTTTGATAAAAACGTATTGGATCGAAGTATAAACGATGAGGATTGAGTAGGGATTGAAGAAAGGGGGCAAAAACGTAGAACAGACGCGTTCTACGTAACTTGCGCTACAGGTTGCGCTGCAGCGCAGGTTGGATCGCAACTCGCAGATCCTGTTTTGACAGCTTTCTCTCCTGAGAAAGAATGTGTCGGTTAAGGGTGCAAACGAGCTCGGAACCCTATCATATAGCATATCAAACTGAAGCCCCGTATCTTAACTTTCTAATAGAAGTGGAATCATATTAATTGGATACCTAAAACTCTAGATAATTCCAAATTAGTGCACTAAGGTCATTAAGCTTAAAACTTGAAGACTCCAAAATTGAGGAAACGCCTCGGGTAATCGATTACAGCTGTGTGGTAATCGATTACCAGGTCTAATTGAGTATGAGAGTGTTGTTTATGTGAGGATTATGATCCTTTGTCTGTTTGATGAGCTTATACATATTGTTTATGAATTTAAGAGATCTAGGTGAATGGATCATGATTATATTATGATGTATGATGATGATGTATTGATGTGTTGAGTTCATGATGATGATGTATTGAGTTTATGATGATGATGCATGAGACATATGATGATAATATATTGATGTAATGAGCATGTGAGGAATGAGGTGTATGATGATTATATATATATTGATGCATTGAGATTATGATGATTTATGATGATGATAACGATGATGATTGGTGAATATGTATGATAATACATGGTGATGGTGATTGATGTTATTTATAATGATAATGAGATTTGGTGATTTATGATGATTTTGATGATGATGATGATTGGTGAATATGTATGATAATACATGTTGATGGTGATTGGTGTTATTTATAATGATAATGAGATTTGGTGATATCTATGATGATTTTGATGATGATGATGATTGGTGAATATGTATGATGATACATGATGATGATGATGAATGGTGCTAATTATAATGATTAATGATGATGATGTTGGTGTTGTACCTGAGTCTAACTCGGGGAGGTGAATATGGTACCTGAGTATAACTCGGGGAGGTGATAATGTGATGATGATTTAATTAACCGAATGATGTAAATGATGTTTGAATATATATGATGTTGTACTTGAGATACACAAGCTCAGTGAGGGGTGAGGTGTAGCTCAGGGAGGTGATTGTACTTGAGGTACACAAGCCTAGTGATAGGCGAGTGTAACTCAGGGAGGTGATTGTACTCGAGGTGCACAATGCCCAGTGAGGGGTAGAGTGTACTCGGGGAGGTGATTGTACTCGAGGTGCACAATGCCCAGTGGGGGGTAGAGTGTACTCGGGGAGGTGATTGTACTCGAGGTGCACAATGCCCAGTGAGGGGTAGAGTGTACTCGGGGAGGTGATTGTACTCGAGGTGCACAATGCCCAGCGGGAGGTGATTGTACTCGAGGTGCATAAGCCTAGTGAGAGGCAAGTGTACTCGGGGAGGTGATTGTACTTGAGATACACCAGCCCAGTGAGGGGTGAGGTGTAGCTCAGGGAGGTGAATGTTGTACCTGAGTCTAACTCGGGAGGTGATTATGGTACCTGAGTGTAACTCAGGGAGGTGAGTATTGATTATGTTATTGATTATGGTACCTGAGTATAACTCGGGGAGGTGAGTAATGATTGTGATAATGTTAATGATTGTACCTGAGTATAACTCAGGGAGGTGAATGAGGATATTGTTGATAATGATGAGTATGATGATTACGATGATTATGATGATATTGAGGTGAATGATGATTATGATGATATTGATGATTACGATGATTATGACGATATTGAGGTGAATGATGATTATGATGATATTGATGAGTATGATGGTTATGATGGTTATGGTGATATTGATGATGTTGTTGGTGTATATGATGATGGATGAATATGTCTTATATATGATGATGTGAAAATGAGTTATATGATGATGCTATGATTTTGTAATGATGAAATGAGTAATAGGTGCTGAGAATAGAGTAGGCGAATTATTTGGTGAATGAGGCTAGGAGAATTATATGATGATATCGATGAATTGTTATATGATGATTTATAGATGATTATTATCTGATGAATTATTTGATGTTTGGGTATGTGGTGTGATTAATGATGATGTTGTTTATATGAGGGTGAGGATAGGGTGGCCTCCTGTGTGTATGTATGAGCAGTATTCTTTTCCTCACCATTACACTGTGATTATTTTACAGGTGATGATGTTGACACTGCTGGTGTCGAGTTTTGATTAAAGGGAGTGTTGCTCTGGTACATGTGACATCAGGGAATATTATTGGGGGTCTTTTTCTTCATGTTACTAGATAGGAAGGATTTTGTAAACACTTTTAAATGCCTTACATGGCGAGTAGGATGTTTTAATTATTGATAATTTGGAGATTCCGCTGCTTGTGTATTTTGAAAACCTTTGAGTTCTATTTTCGTTTTAATTAAGTTATTTTACAATGAATGAGGTTTTAAATGAAGAAGATATGTGAACCTTTTTACCCGTTGAGGGATACTGTTTTTGGAAAATATTTTGACTTATTAATTGTATAAGAGTTGGGGTAGAAGGGTGTCACAAGACTGACTGTGAAAAGGAGACAGAGAAAAACACATATGAGGGTGTTCATGATGAAGAAGATCAAGAAAATGAGAAAAAGAGTGAACAGGGAGATGGAGAATCAAAGCCCGAGAAAGGAAGGGAAGTGGTACCAAGACCAAAGACCTTGCCTTATCCAACCAGCCCTCTAAAGGAAGATTAAGAAAGGCATGGTACAAGTGATAAACCTTCCAGACCTCACAAAAGAAAGGCCTGCGATCACACTGACCAGGACAAGGCAAAGAGAAGAAAAGTCAAGCTAGAATTAAATTCAGAGCCTAGAACCAGATTGAAGATCAAGTGGTCAGGTGTGTTTCATACCAAAGACCCCCCCCCCCCCCGAAGCACAGAAATTGAGCGCAATCATTTGTGAATCATTCAAGCTTCAGGAGAAGAAGACTCATGCACATCAAAGCAAGAAAACAAAGAAAAGAACAGATTGCTCCAAGGCAAGATCATGGGGAGGTTTACAGGCGAGAAAAAGGAAGGGTACAGCTCACAGGCTCATCAAAATATTTCAGTTTCAGCCACCTTGAGAGAACAGGCGTCGAGATAGAAGACGTTAAACAAGCGCTTCCTGGGAGGAAACCCAGAGATTTTTAAGTTTTTAATTGTTTTCAATTTTATTTTGTTAGGATTTTTCATTTTTTTAGGATTTAGGAAATTTTCAAAATTGATTGGACTAAGTTTGTGGAAAATAAAATTTTTAAATAATGGGAAGTAGCAGAAAACGTGACTGAAAATTGAAAAATTACATTCTGTTTTTTGTGCTTCATGATGGGTTTCTGGCAAGCGAACCAAAACTCCAGTAGTATAATAGTAAGAAAGATATCGTGTCCATAGGGAACGGTCAATTCACGTAGACTCTTGATCTAATTATCAAGGGAATACAACGGTTTTGAGAGTATTATTGCGGAAATTGTAAATAGCAAATTAATAATCAATGGAATTAGAAAGGAAGAGTTAGAGACACTTTACTTGGATTAGGATTGGACTTCATATCATCACACCCTTTGTGCATGTAAAAACTATCTATTGTTTTAGGTTTACTCTATAATACTGTAGACAAACTATATTGCTTATGACCCCGAGTTACCAGGCGCCACTCACACTCAAAGATAATCCATGCCGACTCTCCCAAGCGACAGACTTACCCTCGACTTATTTTGCTCTCTTTTATTCCGTTTGTAAAGAAATTAATTGATAAACGAGGCCTATGCCTGTGGACGCACCTTCATTAGAGTACTCACTACCCATCACTCATCAGGATACACCCATGTCTCGGTCCTGGAATGACAACCAACTAATCCTTTGCTATCGATAAAACAGGACTAATCCTGTGAACGCCCTTCGCTAGAGTACTGTCACTACCCATCGCTCATTAGCAACGCCCAGGTCTCGGTCACTGATTACCGAGTCCTCTTATTCAATCTGAGTTTGGGTTTCCTTTGTCTAGGCTCCCCCATCCTCAATCCTAGTCGAAACTAGCCTATAACTCCGGCGCAAGCACGGAAGTCAGGGATTAAGTACAAAATAAGATTACCAATATTATAGACAGCGAGCTCAGGAAATAATAATATAGAGTTTACATACACTTGGGGATAGAATCAATTACATCCAATCCTAATGGAGAGTTAACTACACGAGGTAGCCATACAAACCACCGAAGATGTTGTCACCATCTTCAATCCTTGTGAAGCGCTCCTCCTCTCCTACTCTAAATTTAACTCTGGTGCATTATCACTGAAATATCACTGAATTACAATAATCGTGCACATCGGATTTGGTGCAAGAGGTTCCTATTTATAGACTAAGGAAAGACAAAGGAAATTGGGGAGAAATCTATCTAAAAACGACAACAGGGAACAAATCAGCGTAACATGCGCTCCAAGCTGCGCTACAGCGCAGGCTGGAGCGCAGGATCCAGAAAGGCTGCGCTTCACCCTTCGCTGTCGCGCAGGTGAAGCGCAGGTAGCGTCCTGCAGCTCCAACTTTCTCTTTTTAATCTTGATCTCTCCCCGAGAGACTGGTTTTGGCAGATTTGTCTTTCCTTGTTTCCCTTTTCTTGATAAAATCCTTGCATTTATTGAGCATCTTTGATTTATTTGGGAAGCTTGTCTGCAGAATCCTTGATTGATTGGCAATGATCTCCTCATTAATTGCCTCAAATCTTCTTCACATCTTTATTAAATGTCTTCAATCAAACTCAGATCTTGCAGATATCTCCCTCATTTAATGCTATTTGTCCTCCAAATCAAATCTTTGCAATATCCTGTAAAAATCAGAAATATTTCTATCAAAATAGCATTAAATTCAAATCTCAGCTTAATAAATACAATTTATCTAATATTTAATAAAAAGGGATTAAACTGGGGCAAAATTACCATTTTATCCTTGATAAGTGAACTAAAAAGTGCTCTAATTTATCAACTAATTTTCACTTATTAAAATACCCCCCAACTTAACTTCTTGTTTGTCCTCAAGCAAGAGACCTCTTTACAATCAAAATCAATTCTATTCTCAGTGTATTTCTAATAATTAAAAACAAATTCAAGGAACTATTCATCAACTCCTTCCTAAGTAGCAGTCACTTTCCAAACATAAGAAAAACTCAGGATCAAGGGATGTTACCAATCATCAATCAGAATAGAAATACAAACATCAATCAAACTTCTCAAAAATAGCAATTTAAAGCAGTAAGTGATAAACCAAGGGAATCTCTCCTTCTCACGGGTAAGTGTTTCCCTCAATCTTTTTCACCACTGTGGAACAACTAGAATTGATAGTCGTTTCCAAGATCTGAACTTGCAAGCAGTTAATATGGATCAAAAGGTCTTTCTTAGGTTGTAATGAGGCTGGGCTATCAAGAAACATGGTTTTTCTGGATATTCAAGGAACACTTTGAATAGAGAGCATCTTGTGATTGTGTGTGGGACTTCTCTCAATTCACCTGGTCATTCTTGAATGGTCACCCTTTTTCAGCTTGGCTCCATTATTTGAAGTAATACTCCCCCCTAACTTATTCAATTCCACACTTTTGTGTAGAATTTTTTTTAACAGAACAATACATAGAGAATTTATTTGTGGGGGAGGATCCTTCTTTGTGATTTCTTGAGCCTTTTCTTAAATCTCTGTGACCAACCACTTGTCCCATGTTGTTGTGGTGCACCTTGCTCTCTATCCCAAGTGTTAAGGGACAGGATACATTCAATGAATATGGTTAGGGTGCATCAAAGGAAATATTCAAGCTCAAATGGGCAAGCAATAAACGGAAACATTTATCAGGGTTGGCTATTTGGCACTGAGCACAATATTAGAAATCACAAAATATGCCTTTGTCACTTCCATATCTTCTACTAGCAAGACAGAATTCAGAAACTCAAGCAATAACAGTTGACAAGCAGCGGTGAAAAGCTCTCAATTCCAGTGTTTGGGCTCTCAACTCACCGGTTATTGGCTAAAATTTCCTTGATAAAGCACTTAATGGTTTTAATTAACTATCCTAATAGGTTCTCTTGAGAAGTACCATAATCTTAACTGATTATGGAATTAATCACAAGACCCTATCATCTTTCCTAGTCTGGTTAGTTAAACTACTTAATTGCAGAGAATTTGAAAAAGTTACCTTGATTCCTACTTTCCTAAGGTCCTAAAATAATTAAAAATCCTAAAAATTTTAAAAATTTAACAGAAAAACAAAAATAACTGAATGAGTACTGCATAATAGATAATGTATCAGTGGAGAATCATATACAGTACATATCAAAAGAAAAAGAAAAATAAGAAAATAAGAGGAAAAAAAATAAGAGAATAAGAAAATAAAAAGGAAAAGGAAAAGAAGGAAAAGCACCAAATAAGAAAGAAAATAATCAATCCTCATCCTGGTCCTGATCCATGTGAGCTGCTCCATCCTCAGCTCCAGCTGCTCCATCCCCCCTTGGGAAAATAGGCCTGTCCCCAGGCCACTGTAAATACTCATGGAACTGTGCAGGGGGCATGGGGTCCACACGAGCCTGATAGTGGCTGCTCGGTAGAAAGTGGACATCTGGGCCATCATGTGAGTGTTCTGGGCCTCAAGTCGCTGGGCCCAGACTGGAGCATCCATGTCTGCTGGTGGTGGTGGTGGTGGCTGCTGCTGCTGCTCATCCTCAACATGTGACTCCGCAGCTGCTATACAATTGGCTTCAATATAAGCTCTGGTCATAGGTAGTGCAATGCGAACCCTAGGGTTCACCTCCACACCCCTAGATTTGCAGAGGTATGTAATTAGAGAAGGGAAGCCAAGTCTGATCTTGGATTTGGGTGTCCGACGCTCCAAAGCAGTAGTAGCATAGTCTGCTATCTTCTGAGTGATGATCTGTGAGAGGTCAATAACATCGTTGGTGAGGATGGAGTAGATGAGGTGGGCTATGGGCATAACCACATCTGAAACATGCCCAGTAGGATAAATGTTGGCCAGTATCAATACTGTCCACATATGTGAAATGCTCCTCATGTCCTTCCTATAAATCCGAGCAGCATGCCGATATGTGTTCCGTTCAAAGGAACGCCCCGGTAAACAGAGTAGCTGAGCGGTCTCGATGTCTAGGGGATCATTGTCGTTAAGACCCATGGCCTCTATCCTATCCTGGTATTGGCACTCCACTAGGTCTCTGTCCCCCTCTATGGGATATGCTAGGAGTTCGTTGATTGCATCGCAATCAAACCTGATCACTTGTCCCCTCACATAAGACTCATTCTAATGTTAACGCCTTGGTCTCCAATGGCGTTAGCATAGAATTCCCTGACGATATTCGGGTCAAAGTAGTTGTCAGGGCGACTGAGGCGGCCCCATCGCCTCCTGTGGATCTCAGCTGAAATCTCCTCGTACTCATCCTCCTCAAGGATGACTGGTCCGCTCCTTAATGAACTTGCAGTCTGAAATGTCAGTGTAAGCTTCAAAGGACTTGAGGGTCCTTGAAGCGGTGAGGGTCAAACTCAGGTTCCTTCTGGGGGGCCTTCCCCTTGGCACCCCCTGTGCCCTTCCTAGAGAAACTAGGAGCACTGACGTTCTTTGTGCGAACCATCTGCAAAACAGAAGCAAATCAAAATTATTTATGCATCACAATGTTTAATTACTCATAATTATGAAATAAATGGCCAATTAATTTCAAAAATTAGAGCAATCAATTAATCAAACATTTGTGCATAAAAATTTTGATTTTAATTATTAGCCAATTAATGCCAATTAATTAATTAAGACATGCTAAAGTGATCAGTTAAAGCAAGTCCTAAACAATCCTAAACATGCAAAGTGAGAATTAAACTCATGCTCAAAAATCATGTCATCAGTAACATGCAATAAGGCATAATTATTGTTGTATGGGCATGCAAAAATATCAGAGCAATTAATTAAGCATTCATGCACCAACAAAATAATTTGCCGAAATTATTGAGCACTCAAAACTACCACCTAAGCAAACAGGAATAACTCACAATGAATCCTAACCACATGCAAACTAATTTAAAACATTATAAACAATTATTTCTTTCCTAAAGGTTCCTAAAATCCTAAACTTCCTGTCCTAAGGTTATGCTCAAATAAAATAAAAAATCAAAATTTCAATCGGTTAAAAAGAAAGAAAACTATAAAAACATACCTAGTATAAGCTCAGAAACTGAAAATGAGGGCTATATGAGTGAGAAAAGGCAAAGCAAAGGTTGGCAATATCAGAGAAAAGGCAAGGGAGAAAATGAGAGGAAGTTCGAAATGAACTTCCTCGTTCAAATTTCGAAATTTAAAGTTGCGCTACAGCGCAGGGTGGAGCGCGTACTGCTTCAGAATGTGAAGCGTGCCGCTGCGCTTCAGCCTGCGCTGCAGCGCAGGGGTGAAGCGCAAAAGTTAGAGAGTTTGCTTTTCAATTTTAATTCTGCGCTTCACCTGCGCTATAGCGCAGGCTGAAGCGCAGATCTACAATATTCTCTCTGCTTCTGCTACTCCAAATTGATTCCATGCATTCCTTTAAAATTTAGATCCCGCTTTTAAACAATTTCCTAATTACACATGTAAATCCTAAAAATTAAAAATTAACAAAATGAAAATAAAATAAAAATTAAAACTCACAAAAACTGGGTTGCCTCCCAGGAAGCGCTTGTTTAACGTCTTTTAGCTCGACGCCTTTTCTCTCAAGGTGGCTGAAACTGAATATTTTGATGAGCCTGTGAGCTGCACCCCTTTCCTTTTTCTGCCTGTAAACCTCCCCATGATCTTGCCTTGGAGCAATCTGTTCTTTCTTATTTTCTTGCTTTGATGTGCATGAGTCTTCTTCTCCTGAAGCTTGACTGATTCACAAATGATTGCGCTCAATTTCTGTGCTTCGGGGGGGGTCTTCGGTATGAAACAAAACCTGACCAATGATCTTCAATCTAGTTCTAGGCTCTAAATTTAATTCTAGCTTTGACTTTTCTTCTCTTTGCCTTGTCCTGGTCAGTGTGATCGAATGCCTTTCTTTTGTAAGGTCTGGAAGGTTATCACTTGTACCATGCCTTCTTGATCTTCCTTTAGAGGGCTGGTTGGATATTAAAGCAAGGTCTTTGGTCTTGGTACCACTTTCCTCCTTCCTCGGGCTTTGATTCTCCATCTCCCTTGTCACTCTTTTTCTCATTTCTTGATCTTCTTCATCATGAACACCCTCGTATGTGTTTTTCTCTGTCTCCATTTCACAGCAAGTCTCTTCTTCAAGCACCATCTTTTTTGTTTCATTCCTCTCCATTCTTCTTCTTCTACTTTTGCTGCACCTTCTTCTTCTTTTTACTTCATAAGCTTCTTCTGATTCACTTTCTTCAGCTTTTCCTTCTGGAATTTCCCTTCTGTTTCCTCTTCTTCTTTTTCTTTTTCTTCTCATCAGCCGATTGTCACTGATTTCTCCCCTATCAGCTGAACAATGTCATCGCACTGCTCTTCGGTGGTTGGGTAATTCATTTTGCTGAAGATTGCTTGTTCCAACAGTGATCATATTTTCTATCTCCTCTAGTACGAGGCCAACAGTTAGTCCTTCTTTTTCACAATACTGCTGAAATTGTATATATTCGTCCCACTTGTCTTCAATATCATATCACTATCTAAATGCCTTGCTGAGATGTGTTCTGACAGTTGGTTGGCTCCTGTTTTCTTTGAATTGCTCCAACAAGGCGTCCGTGTTTCTTCTTTGCTTCCTCTTTATTTTCTTCAGCAGCTTCTGATTCCTTTCTTCAATCTCTCTTTCATGTATTTCTTCAGTCTCCTCTTCTTGAATCTATGGATAAGAGCAGTAACCATTGAGATGATTACCTGCACAAAAATCACAAATTGATTGTGGTGACTGGTCAGGATAAGAGTTGAACTGGTTGCGGTGGCTGAAGGAAATCTGTCTAGCTGCTTTGGAGTGCTTCTAATGACTGCTTCAAACTCTTATTTTCTTCCCTGAGTTCATCTTCCAAAAGTTTGCTTATGGGGTGAAATAGCATCTTGTTGACACCCAAATTTTGATTCTGGTAACTTCCCTAATCCTGTGAAAGGTTGTTAGAATAATTATTGTAATTGGAGAAGAAGTTACCTTGAATCGGTGCATGGGAAGAAATATTTGGTTCTTGCTTGCACGAAGAATTGTCTGCCTTGGCTTGAATTAACATGGCCTGCGAAAGAATCGTCCTTAAAAAATTTTCTTCTACCACGTTTCCAATTGTTCAGACTTTGGCTGGGGTGTGTGACCTTAACCAATCCTTTGCTTTTCCTGTAAGAGGAAAAGGAAATAAACATAAATATGCAGTCTCTTTGTCTTTTTCTTCAAAACCCATAGTTTAAATATGTTTAAAGAATGTAGGAAGATGATCATTTTGGATTTTCATGTTCTAAGCCTGAGAACTGGTGATATTCCACAGTTGAATGTGTGATGCTTTGAACTCCAAAGCTTTTGTGGGGTACTTGGGAGAGCAATACTTGAGCGATAACGTAGCCCTTGAGGCATAATATAGTCTCCCAAGAGTCTTTTTGGTGAATTTTGCCATTCAGAAGCCATGTGACATTTACTTCACTTGAGGTGGTTGAACAGAGAGTGTTTAGATTGTCTCCTTGAGCTCTGCCCTTTTTTCTGTTACCTGTCCTCTCAAGGAACTCAAACAAATGTTAGCTCAGGAGATGGAACAAAAATTATTATCTTTTTTTTAATTAATAAAAATAAATAATAATAATAATTTTTTTTAATTAATATAATAATAAATATATATTTTTTTAAAAAAGAAAATAATTAAAAAAATAATAAAATATTTTTGTTTTCTTCTCGACTTCTCCCTCGTCTCATTCTCTTGTTTCTACTTCTTTGTTTTCCCTGAAGTCCTTTCTATTTCTGGATCAATTTGTAGTTGATGTGAGACACTTGGCTTCTAAAAAACAAAAACAAGAAACTTTGAAAAAGGTAAGTTGTGGAAGAAAGATTATAAATTTCCTAAAAATAATAAAAATATCCTAAAATAATAAGAAGAATAAATAAAGAAATCCGAAGATAGATATCCTTGATAACTAGACCTCCAAGGTTTACACAATTGGAAACCGTTCCCCGGCAACGGCGCCAAAAATACTTGATGGATTTTTGGCACGCGAACCAAAAATCCCAGCAGTAAAATAGTAAGAAATATATCGTGTCCACAAGGAACGGGTCAATTCACGTAGACTCGTGATCTAATTATCAAGGGAATACAACGGTTTTTGAGAGTATTATTGCGGAAATGTAAATAGCAAATTAATAATCAATGGGAATTAGAAAGGAAGAGTTAGAGACACTTTGCTTGGATTAGGATTGGACTTCATATCATCACACCCTTTATGCATGTAAAAACGATCTATATTTTAGGTTTACTCTATAATACTGTAGACAAACTATATTGCTTATGACCCCCGCGTTACCAAGCGCCACTCACACCAAAGATAATCCATGCGGGCTCTCCCAAGCGACAAAACTTACCCTCGGCTTATTTTGCTCTCTTTTATTCCGTTTGTAAAGAAATTAATTGATAACGAGGCCTAATCCTGTGGACGCACCTTCATTAGAGAACTCACACTACCCATCACTCATCAGGATACACCCATGTCTCGGTCCTGGATTGACAACCAACTAATCCTTTGCTATCGAAAAATAAGCCTAATCCTGTAAAACGCCCTTCGCTAGAGTCTGTCACTACCCATCGTCGTTAGCAACGCCCATGTCTGGTCACTGATTACCGAGTCCTCTTATTCAATCAGAGTTTGGGTTTCCTATGTCTAGGCTCCCCCATCCTCAATCCTAGTCGAAACTAGCATATAACTCCAGCACAAGCGCGAAAGTCAGGGATTAAGTACAGATAAAGATTACCAATATTATAGACAGAGAGCTCAGGAAATAATAATATAGAGTTTACATACACTTGGGGATAGAATCAATTACATCCAATCCTAATGGAGAGTTAACTACACGAGGTAGCCATACAAACCACCGAAGATGTTGTCACCATCTTCAATCCTTGTGAAGCGCTCCTCCTCTCCTACTCTAAATTTAGCTCTGGTGCATTATCACTGAAATATCACTGAATTACAATAATCGTGTACACACGGATTTGGTACAAGAGGTTCCTATTTATAGACTAAGGAAAGACAAAGGAAATTGGGGATAAATATTTCTAAAACGGCAACAGTGAACAAATCAACGTAACCTGCGCTCCAAGCTGCGCTACACGCAGGCTGGAGCGCAGGATCCAGAAAGGCTGCGCTTCACCCTACGCTGTAGCGCAGGTGAAGCGCAGGTAGCGTCCTGCAGCTCCAACTTTCTCTTTTTAATCTTGATCTCTTCCCGAGACTGGTTTTGGCAGATTTGTCTTTCCTTGTTTTCCCTTTTCTTGATAAAATCCTTGCATTTATTGAGCATTTTTTATTTACTTGGGAAGCTTGTCTGCAGAATCCTTGATTGATTGGCAATGATCTCCTCATTAATTGCCTCAAATCTTCTTCACATCTTTATTAAATGTCTTCAATCAAACTCAAATCTTGCAGATATCTCCCTCATTTAATGTTATTTGTCCTCCAAATCAAATCTTTGCAATATCCTGCAAAAATCAGCAATATTTCTATCAAAATAACATCAAATTCAATCTCAGCTTAATAAATACAATTTATCTAATATTTAATAAAAGGGATTAAACTGGGGCAAAATTACCATTTTATCCTTGATAAGTGAACTAAAAAGTGCTCTAATTTCAGCTAATTTTCACTTATCACTTCACCAGCGTTGTAGCGTAGGTAAAGCGCAGAAATGCAATTTTAGTCACTGTCTTTTGCGCTTCACCTGCGCTGTAGCGCAAGGTGAAGCGCAACAGTACGATTTTTTTTAAAAATCCTCTATTTTCTCATGTACTGTTTCTCTACTTCCTAAGCTCTTCTTTCACTCTTTCCACCCACAAACTTCCATCAATTTTGAACTTTCAGTTATGTTTTTCTTTAATTTTTACCAATTGAAATCTTCATTTACTCTTTTATGATTTGCACTTTAGGGTAGCAACCTTAGGATTGTGAATATTATTGATTATTGCTATCTTGAATGTGGTTTTGGCTGTGTGGAACATGAAGAAAAATTTGCTGAATTGAAATGCTCTTTATTTTGTGAGTTATTAAATTTGAAAGTGTTATGCTCTGTTCCTTTAAAAAAAAATTAAACTTTCACTTTCCATGGATTAATTGAATGCTTGCAAAACAAATGAGTATGTTTTGTTTTTAAGGAAGTCATTACCAAGTGCACTGAATTTTGTTGTGAAGATATTAATTCTTTGAATTATGCATGCAAACTGGTTAATGATAGGCTTCCATGTTCTTCATGAATTGATATTTGCAATAAGACATCAATGAATTGAATGTGTTATTATTTGACTTTTCAAATATCAAAATTAAATTGTTGGTCTTTCCCGTGGCTTTAGCTCACGAGGAGAAGACATTGTGAAGAGGATCAAAGACTATGATCCCATGAGAATCAAAAGTGCACAGACTGTTGCAAAGTATAAATACTAGTTAACCTCAAACCAATCAGGAGTTACTAGACTCATACTCAGGCATGCTGTTTGAAGAGTTCCGGATATTCTTGCAGTGGCCTGGGGATAGGCCTATTCTTGCAGGGGGAGTTAGAGCAGCAGCAGGACAAGGACTTACAGGATACAGAGGATAAATTTGGTACTGGTGTTTTCTTTCCTTTCTTTTATTTTCTATTATTTTATAGCAAGTTTTTAGTTAATTTGGATTTTTGTTTTGTATTTCAATTTTTTAAAAAATTTTTAGAATTTTTAAAATTTTTAGGACCTTAGGAATTAGGATTTAAGGTAACTTTTTCAAAATTCTATGTAATTAAGTAGTTTAACTAACCAAATTAGGAAAGATGATAGGATTTTGTGATTAATTCCATAATCGGTTAGGATTAGGATACTTCTCTAGAGAACCATCAGGATAGTTAATTAATCCATTAAGTGCTTTATCAAGGAAATTTTAGCCAATAACCAGTGAGTTGAGAGCCCAAACACTGAAATTGAGAGCTTTTCACCACTACTTGTCAACTGTTATTGCTTGAGTTTCTGAATTTTGTCTTGCTAGTAGAAGATATGGAAGTGACAAAGGCATATTTTGTGATTCTAATATTGTGCTCAGTGCCAAATAGCCATCCATGATAAATGTTTCCGTTTATTGCTTGCCCATTTGAGCTTGAATATTTCCTTTGATGCACCCTAACCATATTCATTGAATGAATCGTGTCCTTTAACACTTGGGATAGAGAGCAAGGTGCACCACAACAACATGGGACAATAGGTTGGTCACAGAGATTCAAGAAAAGGCACAAGAAATCACAAAGAAGGATCCTCCCCCACAAATAAAGTCTCTATGTTATTCTTTATGTCAAAAAAAAATTTTGCACAAAAGTGTGGAATTGAATAAGTTGGGGGGAGAATTACTTCAAACAATGAGGCCAAGCTGAAAAAGGGTGACCATTCAAGAATGACCAGGTGAATTGAGAGAAGTCCCAAGCACAATCACAAGATCCTCTCTATTCAAAGTGTTCCTTGAATACCCAGAAAAACTATGATTTCTTGATAGCCCAGCCTCATTACAACCTAAGAAAGACCTTTTGATCCATATTAACTGCTTGCAGGTTCAGATCTTGGAAACGACTATCAATTCTAGTTGTTCAACAGTGGTGAATAAGATTGAGGGAAACACTTACCCGTGAGAATGAGAGATTTCATTGGTTTATCACTTACTGCTTAATTGCTATTTTTGAGAAGTTTGATTGATGTTTGTATTTCGATTCTGATTGATGATTGGTAACATCCCTTGATCCTGAGTTTTTTTTATGTTTGGAAAGTGACTGCTACTTAAGCAAGGAGTTGATGAATAGTTCCTTGAATTTGTTTTTAACTATTTGAAATACACTGGGAATAGAATTGATTTTTGATTTCAAAGAGGTCTCTTGCTTGAGGACAAGCAAGAAGTTAAGTTTGGGGGGTATTTTGATAAGTGAAAATTAGTTGATAAATTAGAGAACTTTTTAGTTCACTTATCAAGGATAAAATGATAATTTTGCCCCAGTTTAATCCCTTTTTATTAAATATTAGATAAATTGTATTTATTAATCTTAGATTTGAATTTGATGCTATTTTGATAGAAATATTGCTGATTTTTGCAGGATTTTGCAAAGATTTGATTTGAAGAAAGAGCATTAAATGAGGGAGATATCTGAAGGATTTGAAGTTGATTGAAGACATTTAATAAAGATTTGAAGCAATTAATGATGAGATCACTGCCAATCAAACAAGGATTCTGCAGACAAGCTTCCCAAATAAATCAAAGATGCTCAATAAATGCAAGGATTTCATGAAGAAAAGGGAAACAAGGAAAAACAAATCATCCAAACCAGCCTCGGGAGAGATCAAAATTAAAAAGAGAAGTTGGAGCTGCAGGACGCAACCTGCGCTTCACCTGTGCTACACGCAGGGTGAAGAGCAGCTCTCTGGATCTCGCGCTGTAGCGCAACTTGAAGCGCAAGTCACGCTGATTCTTGCCCTGTTGCCGTTTTTAGATAGATTTCTCCCCAATTTCCTTTGTCTTTCCTTAGCCTATAATTAGAAACCTCTTGCACCAGATCAAGTGTGCATGATTATTGTAATTCAGTCATATTTCAGTGATAATGCACCAGAGCTAAATTTAGAGTAGGAGAGGAGGAGCGCTTCACAAGGATTGAAGATGGTGACAACATCTTAGGTGGTTTGTATGGCTACCTTGTGTAGTTAACTCTCCATTAGGATTGGATGTAATTGATTCTATCCCAAGTGTATGTAAACTCTATATTATTATTTCCTGAGCTCTATGTCTATAATATTGGCAATCTTATTCTGTACTTAATTCCTAACTTTCGCGCTTGCGCCGGAGTTATAGGCTAGTTTCGACTAGGATTGAGGATGGGGGAGCGGATTCTGAAGAAACTCATTCTCTGAGTGAATAAGAGGACTCGGTAGCCAGTGAACCGAAACATGGGCGTTGCTAGTGATTGATGGGTAGTGTGAGTACCATAATGAAGGGCGTTTATAGGATTAAGGCCTGTTTATCGATAGTAAAGGTTTGTTGATAGTATTCCAGTGACCGACACCATGGTCGTATCTAGGGATTGATGGGTAGTGTGAGTATCGTAATGAAGATGCGTCTACATGATTAAGCCTGGTTTATTAATGAGTCCTTTAACAAACGGAATAATAGAAGAAAAATAGGTCGAGGGTAAGTTTGTCGCTTGGGAGAGCCCGCACGGATTACCTTTGAGTGGTGAGGCTGCTGGTAACTCGGGGTCTTCATCAATATAGTTTGTCTACAGTATTATAGAGTAAACCTAAAATAATAAATAGTTTTTATATACACGAAGGTGTGATGATACGAAGTTCAATCCTAATCCAAGTAAAGTGTCTTTAACTCTACCTTTCTATTGCTTTTGAATATTAAATTGCTATTTAGATTTATCGCACAACAATACTCTCATAAATCCGTTGTTTTTCCCTTGATAAATAGATCAAGAGTACACGCGAAATGACCGTTCCCTGTGGATACAATACTCTTCTTACTATTATACTATTGGATTTTTGGTTCGCTTGCCAGAAACCCATCAAGTATTTTTGGCGCCGTTGCCGGGGAACGGTTTCCAATTCGTGTAGACCTTGACGGTCTAGTTATCAAGGATATTTATCTTAGGATTTCTTTTAGGACTTTTTATTATTTAGGAAATTTATCGTTTTTCTATTATTATTAAATTTCCTTCCACACTTACCTTTTTCAAAGTTTCTTGTTTATGCTTTTGAGAGGCCAGGTGTCCCCCAATCAATTACAACTCGATCCAGAAACAGAAAGGACATCAGGGAAGACAAGTAGAAACAAGAGAAGGAGACGAGGAGAAGTCGAGAAGAAAACAAAAATATTTTATTTTTAATCATTTTATTTTAATTATTTTCTTTTTATAAAAATTATTATTATTATTTTTTAAAAAATATATATATTTATTATTATTATTATTTGTTATTTTGTTCTTCTCATCTGAGCTAACATTTGTTTGAGCTTCTTGATTATTTCTCTTGAGAAGACAGGTAACAGAAAAAGGGGCAAGGCTAAGCTTAAGGAGACAATTTCAACACTCTCTGTTCAACCACCCCAAGTGAAGTAAATGTTGAATGGCTTATGAATGGCAAAATCAACCAAGAAGAACCCTTGGAGATTATGTTAGGCAGCAAGAACCAAGATACTCCTCTCATGCACCGATTCAAGGTAACTTCTCTAATTACAACAATTATTCTAACAATTTTTCTCAGGATTGGAGAAGTTACCAGAACCAGAATTTTGGGAGGCACCAAGATGATGTTTCATTCCGCATACAACCTTCTTTTCAACAGCAGCAAAGTTACTCTTCCTATCAACAAAGAGACTCACAATTTTATGAATTTTTGGAAGAATTCAATCAAAGCAATATACAATTTCAAAAGAGAGCGAAGAGCGAAGACGAAACACTGACGCTTTGTTAAAGCAGATGGCGGAACAAAGGGGGGTTAAGACTTTGTAAGAGTATCAAAGAAATTCACCAAGGCAATATACAATTTCAAAAGGACAGAGAAGAAGCAAGAAGAACTATTGACGCCTTGTTGAAGCAATTAAAAGAAACAAGAGTCAAACAACAGTCAGAACCAATCTCAGCAAATGCATTACCCAACCCCGAAGAGCAGTGCGATGACATTGTTTAGTTGATAGGGGAGGAAATCAATGACAATCTGGATGATGAAGAAGAAGAAAAGAAGATGAAATTGAAGGAGCACAAGAAAGAGAATCAGAAGAAGTTGGTAAAGAAAAGGAAGAAGAAGAAGTTAGCAGAAGAAGAAGAAAAAGGAGAGGAGGGAACAGAAAACTATGCTTAAAGAAGAGATTGACTGTGAAAGGGAGAAAGAGAACAACACATATGAGGGTGTACATGATCAAGAAAATGAGAAAAGATTGAACAAGGAGATGGTGAATCAAAGCCCGAAGAAGGAAGGGAAGTGGTTTCAAGATCAAAGACCTTGCCTTATCCAACCAGTCCTCTAAAGGGACAGGCCTATTCATCTAGGGGGAGGTGGAGCAGCAGAACAAGGACTTACAGGATACAAAGGATGAAGATTGATACTGGTGTTTTCCTTCTTTTAGTTTTTCTTTTATTTTCTATTATTTTATAGCAAATTTTTAGTTAATTAGGATTTTTGTTTTGTATTTCAATTTTTTTAAATTTTTAGAATTTTTAAAATTTTTAAGACCTTAGGAATTAGGATTCAAGGTATTTTTTTTTTCAAATTCTCTGTAATTAGGTAGTTTAACTAACCAAATTAGGAAAGATGATAGGATTCTGTGATTAATTCCATAATCAGTTAGGATTAGGATACTTCTTAGGAGAACCTATCAGGATAGTTAATTAAAACCAGTAAGTGCTTTATCAAGGAATTTTAGCCAATAACCGGTGAGCTGAGAGCCCAAACACTGAAATTGAGAGCTTTTCACCGCTGCTTGCCAACTGTTATTGCTTGAGTTTTTGAATTTTGTCTTGCTAGTAGAAGATATGGAAGTGACAAAGGCATATTTTGTGATTATAATATTTTTCTCAGTGCCAAATAGCCATCCTTGATTAAATGTTTCCATTTATTGATTGCCCATTTGAGCCTTTAAAATTTCTTTTGATGTACCCTAGCCATATTCAATGATTATATCTTGTCCCTTAACACTTGGGATAGAGAGCAAGGTGCACCACAACAAGATGGGACAAGAGGTTGGTAAATTGAAAGGTCAAAGAGATTCAAAGAGCAGACACAAGGAATAAAAAAAAGAAGAGTATTCCTCCATAAATTAGTTCCCTAAAAAAAATCTGCACAAAAGTGTGGAAATTAAATAAGTTGGGGGGAGTACTTCCTCAAATAAAGAGGCCAAGCTGAAAAGGGGTGACAATTCAAGAATGACCAGGTGAATTGAGAGAAGTCCCAAGCACAATCACAAGATGCTCTCTATTCAAAGTGTTCTTTGCATATCTAGAAAAACCATGATTTCTTGATAGCCCATCCTCATTACAACCAAAGAAAAGACCTTTTGATCCATACTAACTACTTGCAGGTTCAGATGTTGGAAACGACTATCAATTCTAGTTGTTCAACAGTTGTGAAAAAGATTGAGGGAAACACTTACCCGTGAGAATGAGAGATTTCTTTGGTTTATCACTTACTCTGCTTTAATTTCTATTTTTGAGAAGTTTGATTTATGTTTTTGTTTTATTCTGATTGATGATTGGTAACATCCCTTAATCCTGAATTTTTCTTATGTTTGGAAAGTGATTGCTGCTTAACAAGGAGATGATGAAAAGTTCCTTGAATTTGTTTTTTTTTTTAGTTATTCAGGGGATAGAATTGATTTCTTGATTGCAAAGAGGTCTCTTGCTTAAGGACAAGCAAGAAGTTAAGTTGGGGGTATTTTGATAACTGAAAATTATATGATAAATTGGAGTACTTATAGTTCACTTATCAAAGATAAAATGGTATTTTTGCCCCAAAATAATCCCTTTTTATTAAATATTAGATAAATTATGTTTATTAGTCTTGAATTTGAATTTGTTGCTATTTTAATATAATTTGTGTTGATTTGTGCAGATTATTGCAAAGATTTGATATGGAGAGAATATAACATTAAATAAGGGAGATGCCTGCAATATTTGAAGTTTAATTGAGGACAATTAATGAAGATTTAAAGATTATTTGAGAGCAATTAATAAAGATATCACTGCCAATTAAACAAGGATTTTGCAGACAACCTTCACATTAAATTCAAGATGCTCAATAAATGCAAGATTCCATCAAGAAAAGGGAAACAAGGAAAGACAATTAAACAAAACCAGTCCCGAGGAGAGATCAAGTTAAAAAGAGAAAGATTGAAGCTGTGCAGAACGCGTTGCGCGCTTCAACCCGCGCTGTAGCGTAGGGTGAAGCGCAACTCTCTGACTTCTGCGCTGCAACCTGCGCTGTAGCGCAAGGTGAAGCGCAGAACACGTGATTCTTGTCCTGTTGTCGTTTTTAGATAGATTTCTCCCCAATTTTCTTTGTCTTTCCTTAGCCTATAAATAAGACCCTCTTGCACCAGATCAGGTGTGCACGATTATTGTAATTCAGATATTTCAGTGATAATGCACCAATTCTAATTTTCAAATAGGAAAGGCGGAGCGCTGCACGAGGATTGAAGATGGTGACAACATCTTCGGTGGTTTGTATGGCAACCATGAGTAGCTAACTCTCTATTAGAATTGAATGTAATCGATTCTATCCCCAAGTGTATGTAAACTCTATTTTATTATTTGTGAGCTCCCTATCTATAATATTGGTAATCTTATTCTGTGCTTAATTCCTAACTTTCGCGCTTGCGCCCGAGTTATAGGCTAGTTGCGACTAGGATTGAGAATGGGGGAGCGGATACTGAAGAAACTCATTCTCTGAGTGAATAAGAGTACTCGGTAAATCAGTGACCGACACATGAGCGTTGCTAGTGATTGACGGGTAGTGTGAGTACCATAATGAAGGGCGTTTACAGGATTAAGCCTGTTTATCGATAGTTAAGGTTTGTTGATAGTAATTCCAGTGACCGACACATGGTCGTATCTAGGGATTGATGGGTAGTGTGAGTATCCTAATGAAGACGCGTCTACATGATTAAGCATGGTTTATTAATGAGTCCTTTAACAAACGGAATAATAGAAGAAAAATAAGCCGAGGGTAAGTTTGTCGCCTGGGAGAGCCCGCACGGATTACCTTTGAGTGGTGAGGCTGCTAGTAACTCGGGGTCTTTATCAATATAGTTTGTCTACAGTATTATAGAGTAAACCTAAAATAATAAATAGTTTTACATACACAAAGGGTGTGATGATACGAAGTTCAATCCTAATCCTAATCCAAGTAAAGTGTCTCTAACTCTACCTTTCTATTGCTTTTGAATATTAAATTGCTATTTAGATTTATCGCACAACAATACTCTCATAAATCTGTTGTTTTTCCCTTGATAAATAGATCAAGAGTACACACGAATTGACCGTTCACTGTGGATACGATACTCTTCTTACTATTATACTACTGGATTTTTGGTTCGCTTGCCAGAAACCCATCAAGTGCATATTCAGTTATCTTCTATTTTTCCATTAAATTTTAAATTTTTAGGATTTTTAAACATTTTTAGGACCTTAGAAAATTAGGATTTAAGGTAACTTTTTCAAATTCTCTGTAATTAGGTGGTTTAACTAACCAAATTAGGAAAGATGATAGGGTTCTGTGATTAATTCCATAATCAGTTAGGATTAGGATACTTCTCAGGAGAACCTATCAGGATAGTTAATTAAAACCAGTAAGTGCTTTATCAAGGAATTTTAGCCAATAACCGGTGAGTTGAGAGCCCAAACACTGAAATTGAGAGCTTTTCACCGCTGCTTGTCAACTGTTATTGCTTGAGTTTCTGAATTTTGTCTTGCTAGTGGAAAATCTGGAAGTGACAAAGGCATATTTTGTGGTTATAATATTTTGCTTAGTGCCAAATAGCCAACCTTGATTAAATTTTTCCAATTTTTGATTGCCCAATTGAGCCTTTAATATTTCTTTTGATGCACCTAGCCATATTTAATGATTATATCTTGTCCCTTCACACTTAGGATAGAGAGCAAGGTGCACCACAACAAGATGGGACAAGAGGTTGGTGGATTGAAAGGACAAGAAATTCAAAGAGTAGACACAAGAAATAAAAAGAAGAGTACTCCCTCATAAATAAGTTGTCGATGTTATTGTTTTTATTCAAAAAAAAGAGAGAAATAATCTGCACAAAAGTGTGGAAATTGAATAAGTTGGGGGAGTACTCCTTCAAACAAAGAGGCCAGCTGAAACAGGATGACTATTCAAGAATGACATGATAGATGGAGAGAAGTCACAAGCACAATCACAAGATGCTCTCTATTCAAAGTGTTCTTTGCATACCCAGAAAAACCATAATTTCTTGATAGCCCAGCCTCATTACAACCAAAGAAAAGACCTTTTGATCCATATTGACTACTTGCAGGTTCAGATGTTGGAAACGACTATCAATTCTAGTTGCTCAACGGTGGTGAAAAAGATTGAGGGAAACACTTACCCGTGAGAATGAGAGATTTCCTTGAGTTATCACTTATTGCTTTAATTTCTATTTTGAGAAGTTTAACTGATGATTGTGTTATGTTCTGATTTTTTTAGGATTGGTGAAATCTCTTAATCCTGATTTTTTCTTGTTAAGATATGAAAATATATTTTGTATATCCTGTTTATTCTCTTTTATTCTCTTTTGATTTAATTGTATAGTTTCCTGTTTTAGGTTGATCCTAATCCCAAATATCAAGGGATTGATTTCCTCATAGCATGTATATATTACCCTGTTGTATTTGCCAATTCTATCAATCAAATACAGTTTTCATATTTCTATTTCAAGTTGGTACCAGAGCTCTTCTGGTCCAGGGAACCGTTTATACTCCGGTCACCCACCTAGGTCACCTTTTTTTTTCAACGGCTGCCTGTGTGGACGCCGCCACAGTGTTCAGAAGTCGCCGATCTGCCACCCCACCGCGCGCCGCCTCCGCCTCCTCCGCCACGCGCCGCCACGCGCCGTTTTTCTGCAAGTTGCTCGCCGGCGCGTGGGGTCCACGCGCCGCCCTCCCGGCCTCCGTTCGCGACGCCGCTTGTTCCGTTGAGTTCGTCGGCTCTTCCTCTGTCTGTTTTGACCACTTTCAGGTCGTGGGTCACACTCTTTGGTGGCTGTTTGGTCGTTTTTGGTTGCTGCCAAACCGTTTTTCGGCGGCTGTTTGACGTTCCTCCTGCTGTGTTGTTTGGCGTTCTTGCTACTGTTTGGTGGCTGTTTGACGTTCTTGCTGCTGTTTGGTGTTTTCTTGTTGCTGCAAGACTGTCTTTTAGTAGCTGTTTGGTGTTCTGGTTGTTGTTCTCCTTCTTTTTCACATGGCGGAGATTCCCAAAGTTGATAAGGAGGATCCAAAATTGAGTCTTCTAAAAGGGGACTGGTTTCCTTTGCTTTTTCTGGTTCACCGGTTATTACCTCTGAGAAGTTGAATGGTAAAAATTATCTAGACTGGTCTACTGCAGTTGAAATATGGTTTTTAGGCCAGGGTCTTTATGATCACCTTGTTAAGAAGGCTTCCGAGGTTGATAAAGACGTGAGTGATGAATGGCAGCGAGCAGATTATCAACTTGTATCTGTATTATGGCAGTCCATTGAGCCCAAATTAATGGTGCATTTTCGCCCGTACAAGACATGTTATGATGTTTGGAAGAAAGCTCGGAATATTTATGCCAATGACATCCAGAGATTGTATGAATCTGTTCGTGGTTTAGCAACACTTCAAATGGTTGATCATGATTTGCCATCTTATTTGAATCATGCTCAATCCACCATTGATGAGCTGAAGCTGATGTTGGTTAGTGATGATCTTCAGAAAGTGTTAAGTAAGCTCGATAATATGTTCATGGTCTTTATCCTTCATGGACTTCATAAGGACTATGGATCTGTTCGTGATCAGATTTTGACAAATCCTACCATCCCTACGGTGGAAGAACTCATAGATCGTTTGATTCGGGTTCCTTCACCTGAGGCAGAATCTCAAACAACATCTGAGTCCTCTGCTTTTGTCTCCAGTACCACTGAACGTGGGGGACGAGGTCGTGGTCGTGGTCGTGGTCGTGGAAAAGGGGGTAGAGGAAACCTTCATTGCACCTACTGTCAGAGAGATGGACATACACGTGATAGGTGTTACTCTTTGCATGGTTTTCCGAGCAAGACAGCTAATGTTGCTCAATCTCTGACTTCAGAGCCCAAGATTGAATCTGAGAGCAATCATCCAATCTCCTGGTCTGCTGATGATTACAAGGAGTACCTTCAACTGAAGGCAGCCCAACAGACCTCTTCCTCAGTCACTGTTGCTCACACTGGTAATTCTACAGTCTGTCTCTCTCATTCTACGCCTCTTGGACCTTGGGTTTTGGATTCCGGTGCTTCTGATCACCTAACTGGTAATGCCTCTCTTTTCCCTAACTTATCCTCACCTAAAACTCCACATCATATCACCCTTGCTGATGGGTCCAAAGTCCAAGCCACTGGTATTGGCCAAATTTCACCTGTTCCCTCACTACCTTTGAAATCAGTTTTATTAGTTCCTGGATGTCCCTTCAATTTAATTTCCATAAGCAAGTTAACTCAATCATTAAATTGTGCCATCACCTTCACTTCTGATTCTTTCTTGATACAGGACCGGAGTACGGGACGGACGATTGGAGCAGGATCTGAATCACATGGTCTCTACTACCTTCAGTCCTCTTCTTCTACCATATGTGCATCTACTGAGTCTCCTGGTTTGCTTCATCGTCGTCTTGGTCATCCTAGCTTACATAAACTGAAGAAAATGGTACCTCATCTCATCTCTCCCAGTTGGAGTCCTTAGAGTGTGAGTCGTGTCAACTAGGAAAGCATGTTAGAACTTCTTTTCCTAGTAGCGTTCATGGTCGAGCTGTGTCTCCTTTTGATATTGTTCATTCTGATGTTTGGGGTCCTAGTCGTGTTGCGTCTATTTTAGGACATAGGTATTATGTTACTTTCATTGATGATTTTTCAAGATGTACTTGGATCTTTCTAATGAAAAATCGTTCTGAGTTATTCACAATTTTCAAAACTTTCTGTTTAGAAATCAAAACTCAGTTTGGCAAAGTAATCCGTGTTTTGCGAAGTGATAATGCTAAAGAATACTTCTCTGATTGTTTCACTTCCTTCATGAATTCCCATGGCATTCAACATCAATCTAGTTGTCCTCATACACCTCAACAAAATGGTGTTGCCGAGCGAAAACATAGACATATTGTGGACACTGCCCGTACTCTGCTATTGAATGCTAATGCACCTCCAAAATTGTGGGGTCATGCTGTCCTTATTGCAGGATATTTAATAAATCGGATGCCATCCTCTGTTTTGAATGATCAAGTTCCTCATTCCCTGTTATATCCATTGGATTCTCTTTACTCTGTCCCCCCTCGTGTTTTTGGTTGTACTTGTTTTGTTCATGATCTTTCCCCAGGTCGTGATAAGTTGTCTGCCCGTGCTATCAAATGTGTGTTCTTAGGATATTCTCGTGTCCAAAAGGGGTACCATTGCTACTCTCCCACTACACATCGGTTCTACACCAGTGCAGATGTCACCTTCTTTGAAGACACACCATTTTTCAGTACCTCAGAATCTTCACTGGACTCCGATCTCTATTCTCAGGTATTGCCTATTCCTCTTCTTGATTCTGTTGAGTCTCCACCCGCTACTTTAGAGACACCTGAGCCTCCACCAGAGTGTCCTCCTCCTTCCCTACCAGGGTCTGGTCGTCTCCCACACCGATATGGGATAACTTATGAGCGTCGGTCACATACTTTGGTTCCACCTCCTAGTACACCGTGTGATTCCGCTTCTGCTCCAGTCTCCTCACCTACTCCGGCTCCACCTCTCCCAGTTGACTTGCCCATTGCTCTTCGTAAAGGTAAACGTTCTACTTCTAATCCTCATCCCATTTATAATTTTCTCTCATATCATCGTTTGTCTCCTACCTATTATGCTTTTGTCTCTGCTATATCCTCTATTACCATTCCCAAGACAGTACAGGAGGCCTTAACCCATCCAGGATGGCGACAAGCTATGATTGATGAGATGACAGCTTTAGAATTTAACCATACTTGGGAACTTGTTCCACTTCCGTCCGGCAAATCTGTTGTTGGATGTCGGTGGGTCTTTAATGTTAAAGTGGGCCCTGATGGACAGGTGGATAGATTGAAAGCCCGTCTTGTGGCTAAGGTACACACAGGTATATGGTTTGGATTACAGTGACACTTTCTCTCCAGTTGCGAAGATGGCCTCAGTTCGCCTCTTCTTGGCCATGGCTGCTGTGCGACATTGGCCCTTGTTTCAATTGGATATCAAAAATGCTTTCTTACATGGTGACTTGGAGGAGGAGATCTATATGGAGCAACCCCCTGGTTTTGTTGCTCAGGGGGAGTCTGCCCTTGTGTGTAAATTACGGAAGTCCTTATATGGCCTTAAACAATCACCTCGAGCTTGGTTTGGTCGGTTTAGCAAAGTCATACAGGAGTTTGGAATGATCCGCTGCGAGGCAGACCACTCTGTTTTCTTTAGATGCTCACTGACCCATAAATTCATTTATCTTGTGGTTTATGTGGATGATATTGTAATTACAGGTGATGATCAGGAGGGCATCAAGGCTCTAAAGCAGCACTTATTTGAGCACTTTCAAACTAAGGATTTAGGTCCTCTGCGCTATTTCCTTGGGATTGAGGTTGCTCAGTCAAAGTCCGGTGTTGCTATTTCTCAGAGGAAATATGCTCTTGACATTCTGGAGGAGACAGGACTCACAGATTGTAAGCCAGTTGACACCCCAATGGATCCTAATGTGAAGCTTCTACCTAACCAGGGGGAGCCCTATTCTGACCCAGGGAGGTATCGAAGACTAGTGGGCAAGTTAAATTATCTCACCATGACCAGACCTGATATATCCTTTCCTGTCAGTGTTGTAAGTCAGTTCCTTAACTCTCCTTGTGAGAGTCATTGGCATGCAGTTGTGCGGATACTCAGATATCTCAAAGGGTCACCAGGAAAGGGACTTGTTTACAGTGATAGAGGACATACAAATATTGTTGGGTATTCCGATGCAGATTGGGCAGGTGATGCAAGTGACAGACGATCAACAACTGGTTATTGTGTCTTCTTGGGAGGTAATCTTGTTTCATGGAAGAGTAAAAAGCAAAGTGTTGTTGCCAGATCGAGCACAGAAGCAGAGTATCGTGCAATGGCTCACACCACATGTGAGCTTTTGTGGCTAAAGTCTTTAATTCAAGAGTTGCAGTTTTGCGAGGTTGGCCCTATGGGACTAATGTGTGATAACCAGTCAGCCTTATACCTCTCCTCTAATCCAGTTTTTCATGAGAGGACAAAGCATATAGAAGTTGATTGTCATTTTATCAGAGAAAAGATTCTCTCCGGTGTCATCAAGACTTCCTCAGTTTGCTCCAAGGATCAACTTGCAGATATTTTTACTAAATCGTTACGGGGTCCTAGGATAACCTATATATGTGACAAGCTGGATGCCTATGATATGTATGCTCCAGCTTGAGGGGGAGTGTTAAGATATGAAAATATATTTTGTATATCCTGTTTATTCTCTTTTATTCTCTTTTGATTTAATTGTATAGTTTCCTGTTTTAGGTTGATCCTAATCCCAAATATCAAGGGATTGATTTCCTCATAGCATGTATATATATACCCTGTTGTATTTGCCAATTCTATCAATCAAATACAGTTTTCATATTTCTATTTCAAGTTTTCTGACAATTGGAAAGTGACTGCTGCTTAATAAGGAGATGATGGAAAATTTTCCTTGAGTTTGTTTTTGTTTTTAAGTTATACAGGGGATTGAATTGATTCTTTTGATTACCTGAAGGTCTCTTGCTTGAGGACAAGCAAGAAGTTAAGTTGGGGGTATTTTGGTAAGTGAAAAATATATGATAAATTAGAGTACTTTTTAGTTCACTTATATAGAATGTACACGGATTTATGCAGATGAATAAATAATGTTATAAATATTTTTGAATAAAATATAATATTAAACATATAAAATATAATGATAATATAATTTGTGTTTTTATGTTAAGTTGAGTAAAAGCTTTTCAACTTCCTTTATTATAAGGGATAAATGAAACTAAATGATAAATCATGTGAATTTTAATTACTATAAAAGAAGAGCAAGTGGAGAGATTATTGCAAGTTGAGAAATTGAAAGGGTTGAAGATTGAAATAGTGACACGTAGGATAAAATAGTGAGGTGGCGATAATAGTATACAAATGGCAACGCTATATTTCACGGTTTAGCTTTAATATATATAATAGATAGATAATATAGATGGTCCGATTTTAATAATTATATTGGTCCAGCCAAACAACCACTACACCAATGCTTCTCTTATTAATATTGGTGCTTACTTAATATAGACTTCGCATTCATCCTTGGCAACATCATTTATTTTATTAATTAATTTTATACAATAAAAAAATATTTAAATACTTTTACATAATATAAAATTTATTATTAATTAATAATTTAAGAAAGCAACATTATGACATACTAATGACTCAATTGTATAGGAGATCAATAAAATGTTTCAACTTTCCAGTCCAATTACATGGAAGCATTCGTACCTATGCATTAATATGCACCATTTGTTATCTCCTAGGAAAAGGAAACACATATCCCTAGACAAGTCAAACAATTCAGCCATTATCCAACACAAAGGTAAGAAAGTTTCCAGAATCCGATTTGATGCAAATAATAAGACATGATATTCAAAGGCTCTTGAAATAAAGAGGACTTGCCAAACCATCTCTCATTTATAGACATCACAAACATAAATCAACCATTATAACAGAATTGCCTCCAAATCAAAGTTGGTGGAAGAGAATCAACGACTGTAACAAGTAAGGCTGCAACATACAAATAAAATCAGTGGGGAAAGTAGGTTTATCTATCAGTAGCCAAATAAACATATAGACTCTATTAGTTCTCTCATTAATCCCATCAACTAATTAACTTCAAACACATCTTTTAATAAATTTTTTCTTATCCTTAGTTCTGGAAATAAAACCTACCTAGAACAGATTCAATATTACGACAAATAAAAATCTTACATAAGCATAGATACAAAGCTACATTATTTTAGATCCCAACTGGTTTCCTACCTGGCGCTAACATTTTGAAACTGACAGCTACACAGATAAAGGACGCTCACTTTCAGACGCCAAGTTTTCCTACCTAGTGCTACCTCATTAACTTTGTCAAATGAACCAGCAACTTCAAACTCATGCTAAACAAAGGATATATGTATACAAACAACACCACAATCATCTTCTTATATAGATTTGAACCTGATGATCAAATGTCCATTATACCCAGTATAGGTAACCATAGTTTTGCTAGAGGATTCAGATATAAAATTGCTGACAATGCTTTCTGTTATCTACTCGGTAAACATCCATAACTAACTAACAGAATGAATGTTAGAAAATCAAATAAATCTAAAATTGCGCACAATGCTTTCTGTATCACAAGTGAAAAGTGCTTCATTGTATTTCTTATCATTCTATTGGTTTAGCTTAAATGAGCTATAAGCTTATTAATCATGCCTATTGCTCATTCTGGAACTCTTCCATTATACTTCATCGTCACTGAACATTATTGCACCTTAACAATTTTCATATAATTAAGTAACCTGGACAGCAGATCATCATACACTGCTTCCAAGTGTTGAGTGCAAATCCTATGTAAAAAATATGTCTCCATTATTTCACACAAATCTCACCTCTAATGCCTGCCGATTCTATTTGGTTAATTAGTATATGCTATCATAAACCGAATTCCTAGATTCCGCTTCATCCTCACTCAATCTTTATTCTGCGTGCATATCATTAAAACTATTCTAACGTGAATATGGGCATTTCTTGTTACCTACCAAGCACCAGCAGATCACATGCACAATGCAGCTCTATGAGTTGTTGAACACAAAAAAATACTTATACATCAAGTTTAGATGAATATAGTCTTTGTTTCCGTTACAGGAAACTTTAAAGCTCACATTGAGATTGAGATTTGAACATACATTAATTAGTCTTTTACATAAGCTAAGTTCATACAAGTATACAACAACTACAAGTCTAGGAAATCCAAAGCATACTGTGATTTGACAAGTGTTTGGCTAGGTATAAGGGAGATTGCCTTTAGAAATCATATAATCCTCCAAAACCTTGTTTGCAGCTTCTGTGAGATGAAGACTATCCCAGAATACATATTTAGATACATTAGCCTATGTTACTGTAGATCCTTGATTGCACAGTATAGATGTCTCTAACAAGCCCGTTCCAAAACAACCCTTACTTGCTTGAAACAATCGTGAAACAAATTAACATTCATGTTTAATGAGCTATGCAATTAGCTAGCAAGGCTGAGCATAACTAGATTTCGTACATATTTTGAAGGCGATGTGATTATGTTATAGGAGGGTTTAAAGACATCAAGGACCACCAAATTAAGGCCAGGAAACATTTTTAATTAGTTTTGTGATGTGGTGTTGAGTTTCTTATTGTAGTTGATAGCATCATTGTTTAGCGTGAACTATTGGAAGAAAAGCAGAAGCAGCAGGGAGCTTGATAGTCCCACATCGCACAGGATACAAGTTTTATCTTGTAAAACAAAAAACTGTAATTCTGTTATATTCAGTTTTTCTGTTCTATTCAGTTTTTTCCCTTTTCCCTCTCTTGTATATAAGACCAGCTTCTCTATTCAATTAATAACACAACAGAATGAATTTCAGTCTTCTATCTTTGTGAATTCTAATATGGTATCAAAGCTCTTGGATTTCAAGAGCCCCGTGAATTTCTGCAGTCATGGTTAACAGAGGAAGTTCAAGCAATAGTGGTGTCAACAATGGTGCTGGCACTCCTCTTATTCAGAATCCTGCACTTGATCCCCTCAGCATATACTATTCATCCAGGTGAAAATGCTTTCGCTTCTCTTGTTTCTTCATTACTTACAGAGAAAAATTACCACAGTTGGGCACGAGCAATGAAAGGGATTCTTATCTCCAAAAATAAATTGAAATTTGTTAATGGAAGCCTTCCAATGCCATCTTCTGATTTTGATCCCAGTTTTGATGCCTGGGAAAGGTGTAACAATCTTGTTCTTGCTTGGATTTTTAATTCGATAGAACCTACAATTGCCAAAAGTATTGAATGTCTTGAAAGTGCTGCTGTTGCATGGAACCTGTTAAAGAAAAGATTTTCACAAGCTGACAGGGTAAGAATTTTTAATCTTCAACAAGAATTGATGATGTTAAAGCAAGGTGGAAGTACAGTAACCCAATACTTGACAGAACTCACATCTCTGTGGGATGAACTTGAAAATTTTAGACCCTTTCATGATTGTGCATGTTCAGTTAAATGTGTTTGTGTATCCACTAGAGAAGGAAAAGAGTATAGACAGGAGGATTGCATAATGAAATTTTTGAGTGGGCTGAATGAAGAATTTGAGGCAGTTAGAACACAAATACTCATGATGGATCCCTTTCCAGACATAGACAAAGCTTTTTCTTTAGTTGTACAGCAAGAAAGAAGAATTTTATCTGCTAATTCCTCAAACAATGAAGATTCACAGGTCTTTGTTAATGCAATAGATGGAAAGAAACCCTTTGGAAGAGGCAGAGGTGGATATGGTGGTCGAGGTAGCTTCAAGATTTGTAGTTATTGTGGGAAGAATGGTCACACTGTTGAAGTGTGTTACAAGAAACATGGATACCCAACAGGTTTTCGTGGGAAGAATTTTAACATAGCATCTGCAAATAACATGATTGGAGAGAATTCTGAATATGAAGAAATTGTTGAAAAGAATGAAGAATCACAACATCAATTTTCATTGACAGGAGAGCAATATAAAGCAGTCATGGCTTTGATTCAATCTTCAGGTGGCACTAGCTCTGCATCCAGTCAAGTAGCAGCAATCACAACCTCAAACACCACCACTATAACCAACATCTTTCCCATCCAGGTAATACCTTTGCTTTTGCCATAAATAAGACAGCAACAACCACATGGATTCTTGACTCTGGAGCAACAGATCACATTTGCTCTGACCAGAACTTGTTTACAACCATTGAACCCCTCACAAATAAATCCATTTTAGTGAAATTACCTAATGGTAATAGTACCTTTGCTACACATGTTGGTACAGTAAAGATTGCCCAAAATCTGCATCTTACACAAGTCCTGTACTTGCCTAATTTTTCAATTAATCTCATTCCAGTATCCAAGCTCATTTCTTCCCTTAACTGTACCTTGATTTTCTTACCAAATTTTTGCCTTATACAGGACTTGAACAATTTGAGGATGATTGGTTCAACTGAGATGGTAGATGGATTGTATCATATTCTTGTTCCAAAGGATTTCTCAACTGTCAAAAACCATCAAATTAGCAATGTAACAGCAGCACTACATTCTTTTCCCAGTTCAGCTTTATGGCATTATAGATTAGGGCACATTTCTACTCCTAGAATGGATATTCTGATTGGCTTGTATCCCTCTCTACGTGGTTCAAATAAAAGACATGTGTGTGACATTTGTCACTTTGCAAAACAAAGAAAACCTCCTTTTTCTGTTAGTACTCACAATGCCAGCAGGCCTTTTGATTTAATCCACATGGATATTTGGGGTCCTTATAGAGTAAGTACTATACAAAAGCATAAGTATTTTCTCACTATTTTGGATGATTACAGTAGATACATATGGATAATTTTCTTAAAAAGTAAATCTGAGACTCAACATCATGTTAAAAAATTTTGTTCACATGATTGAAAACCAATTTAATATTACCATAAAAGCTATAAGGTCAGACAATGGCAGAGAGTTTTTACTCAATTCCTTTTATCAAAGAAAAGGGTATAATCCATCAAAGATCTTGTGTGGAAACTCCCCAACAGAATGGGAGAGTAGAGAGAAGACATCAACATATTCTAAATATAGCCAAAGCCCTACTGTTTCAAGCTCATCTTCCCAAATATTTTTGGGGACAGGCTGCAGCACATGCTGTACATTTGATAAATAGAATTTCCACACCTCTATTAAGTTCTAAGTCTCCCTATGAGATGCTATATTGTCACAAACCAGAACTGTCCTATCTTAGAGTCTTTGGCTGTTTGTGTTATATATCTACCCTTACATCTAACCGATCAAAATTTGATCTTAGAAGTCACAAATGTGTTTTTTTGGGTTATAAATCAGGAACCAAGGGATATCTTGTATTTGATCTTCATAAAAGTCAATTAGTTGTATCCAGAAATGTTCAATTTGAAGAGTTTATTTTCCCTTGGTCCAATAATGCCATATGCAATGCTGATGAGTCAACCCCCTTTTACATTCCAGATCCTGTTTTCACCAATCATTTGCCATTCACTCCATATACCTCACCTCAAACAGAAGCTACTAATTCATTTCCTATACCACTACCTAATTCACCTCAAACAGAAGCTACTAATTCATTTCCTATACCACTACCTAATTCACCTCAAATAGAAGCTACTAATTCATTTCCTATACCACTACCTAATTCACCTCAAACAGAAACACCTCAAACAGAAGCAGCAGGGTCAGCACCTGCATCCCTACCTATCTGCCCAGATTCACAAGTTTTATCTCAAATCCCTACTAACAGAAAATATACCAGAATAACAAGGCCTCCCTCTTACCTGCAAGATTATCAATGCAATTCAAATACTTCATCTCAGGTGAATCAATCAGGTAAATCTTACCCTCTCTCTTCTTATACTTCCTTTGATCATTTATCACCTTCACATGCTGCATACAGCCTAGCCCTTGATCAAGAAAAAGAACCTACATCCTATGCAGAAGCTAGCAAATTTGACTATTGGAAAGAAGCCATGAATGCAGAAATCAAAGCTCTTGAAATCAATGGAACTTGGTCACTTGTGGATTTACCCCCAGGGGTCATTCCCATAGGCAGTAAGTGGGTGTATAAAATAAAAAGGAAGGCTGATGGCTCCATTGAGAGATATAAAGCAAGATTAGTTGCTAAGGGGTATACTCAGATTGAAGGACTGGACTATCTAGATACCTTTTCTCCTGTTGCCAAAATTACCACAATTCGAGTTGTTCTTGCTCTAGCTGCCCAACATAATTGGCATTTACATCAACTTGATGTAAATAATGCCTTCTTACATGGTGACCTCAAGGAAGACATCTACATGTGCATTCCTCAAGGGATGTATGTTAACTCATCCACCAAGGCTTGCAAGCTTATCAAGTCCCTCTATGGCCTCAAGCAAGCAAGTCGCCAATGGTATGATAAACTCTCCCATTTCCTCATTAACCTGGGTTACCATCAAGCTACAAGCTGATCACTCTCTATTTCTGAAATTTTCTGGCTCATCTTTCACTGGTTTGCTAGTTTATGTGGATGATGTTTTAATTTTTGGAAACACTCTATCTGAATTCTCTTATGTCAAGAAGGAATTACAGCAGGCTTTTGGTATAAAGGATTTGGGAACTCTCAAATAATTTCTTGGTTTTGAAGTTGCTCAATCCTCTCTTGGGATTTCACTTTCCCAACGCAAGTATTGCCTAGAATTGTTACATGATGCTTCTCTACTTGAATGTAAGCCAGCTAACACTCCTCTAGATCCAGCAATCAGACTTCATCAGGATTCTGGTTCTTCATTTTCAGATGTTTCCTCCTATAGAAGGTTGGTAGGTCGCCTTCTCTATCTTACATCCACTAGACCAGATATAGCTTTTGCTACACAGCAGATTAGCCAATTCATGGATCAACCCACTCAAGTTCACCATAAAACAGCCATGAGAATACTGCGCTATTTGAAGAAAGACCCGGGTCTTGGTTTGTTCTTCCCACGTAATTCTTTCCTCCAGATAAAGGGCTTCTCGGATGCTGATTGGGCTGGTTGCATTGATACTAGGCGGTCCATATTTGGGTACTGTTTCTTCATTGGAGACTCTCTCATTAGTTGGCGTTCAAAGAAGCAGACTACTGTTGCTCGGTCTTCAGCAGAGGCTGAATACAGGGCTCTTGCAGCTGCAAGTTGTGAGTTACAATGGCTCCAATTTCTGCTACAAGATCTCCATATCTCTTGCTCCAAGTCTCCGGTTCTCTTTTGCGACAATCAAAGTGCTATTCATATTGCTCATAATCCCGTTTTCCATGAACGGACAAAACACCTGGAAATTGATTGTCATGTAGTTCGTGATAAAGTTCAGTCTGGGTTACTCAGTTTTCTTCTCGTTTCCTCTTCAGAGCAGTTAGCATATTTTTTCACCAAGGCTTTGTTGCCAAAGACCTTCTCTTATCTTCTTTCCAAGCTTGGGGTGTTGAATATTTTCCACCCCCAGCTTGTGGGGGGGTATTGGAAGAAAAACAGAAGCAGCAGAAGCAGCAGGGAGCTTGATAGTCCCACATCGCACAGGATACAAGTTTTATCTTGTAAAACAGAAAACTGTAATTCTGTTATATTCAGTTTGTTCTGTTCTATTCAGTTTTTTCCCTTTTCCCTCTCTTGTATATAAGACCAGCATCTCTATTCAATTAATAACACAACAGAATGAATTTCAGTCTTCTATCTTTGTGAATTCTAATATGAACACATATTCATTGCTATGAGAGTCGGACACATTGATGGCGGATGGCAAGCAACCTTTTGAAGATAATGTTGTCACACCAATCTTCTTTAGAAACCAAAAACAAATTAGCAAAGTTCTTTAACAGATACAAATATTTTTCTTCTTATTTTAATTTTTGGTAATTTTTAATCAATAACATCCATTTCTCAATGGTTTACTGAGGCAAAATATCAAGGTTGAGGATCACATAGGAATGTCAGAGAATTGATCAATTGTACAAACCTTGTTAAGGTTCAGAGGATTTATGTAGTAGCTCTAAACTAATCTACCAGTACCAACAATATACATAGCATCCCATACAATCGACAATGCATTTGATTGTCCTGCTATTTTCACCTGTTCTTGTGACAGTCCTTGTATTGTTCCAACAGTTGGTTCAATGTAATTGTACCCCACGCCGAGAACCAAAACAAATCACAACTTACCAATATGATCATATAATGTTACCTAAAGAAAAAACATAAGGGTTTTAGATATATTTACATATAGTTTGCTTAACCTGAACAAGATGAGGCAAAGTTGGCACCATTCAAGAGTTCTTCCCGTCTTTAAGTTGAGGTAAGTTGATTGATAAGAGATAATATGACTTATCTTTATACAAAGTTAGATTTATTTCATTTACAAATAGATATGGCATGTAAGCTTAACTCCATTAGTAGCTGATAATTGGCCTCTGTGGAATTTCTTAATCATGTGCAGCTAAAATCTTTGTGAAAATTGGTTTTGCTGTATTTATGTTGAAAAATGTATTGGACTAAATTCTTTTCCTTCTACATTTGTTCTTTTTGTCAGTTGTAATTTTCTTGTTCGACTTAATAACTAATGACATAGGAGTTTTATTTTGAAAAGTTTTATGGGGGACTATTTTCATATTTTAATAAGACATGCAGCTTATATGTCCTTATAAAATAATTAATTATTTGTAAAAGAAATGACACTAAAATTTGAAAGTTGACACAAATCATCATTGCCTATCTTTGATTGAACATAAACTGTCCTATTACACATATACCTTCTTCCATCAGACTATTTCTTCTACCCCTCATGGAACAACCCTTATATGGTAGGATCAGTAAGTTTGGTTAATGGGAAGATTAGTATACTCTGCACAACCTTAATGATAAACACTTTCACTCTATGTGGTAGGATCATTATAAAAAGCACATTTAATGGTTTAATTAGTACCACCAACTATGTCTTGTGAATTATTATGGTTTTTTTCCCTAACAGAGTAATAATTATAAGATGATCACCTCGGCTATCAGAAGTCAAAAACAAATGTTCAATATCTCTAACTTAGAACTTTAATGATAGTCACTTCCTGTTATGCATACTCAATTCAGAAAATTGAAAAATTTCCCATAATTAGAAGGATTAGTTATTTTATACTACTATTTTTTTCCTTCTTAACAAAAGTGAAATAGATAAAGTATGATTGACAAGGGAATGGTTATATAGTTATTTCTTTTTATTTTTTTTATCTTTTCATGTATGTAGATAATTGTTTTGGAAGACACTGGAGAATATTTGTGTTAGTATTCCATTTTAATAAACAATGTTTGTGTAGTTGGAGATGCATGATGAATTAGTTCAGACTCAATCTTTTTGCTAGGCATGGTAGTTTAATGATGCTGGCCTTATGCCTTACTGTTAAGATACCTATTGTTCTGTTTTGTATTTAATTTTTTCACCACAGGATTCTAGCATGAATCAGATTATCCATTTGGACATAGATTAGTTGAGATATCAAGCAGGAACTCAAGAGTAAACATTTAGTCAGTTTCTACCTCATGAATGTTGATATGGATACAAATTCTGACTTATAAGTCTTACAAATTAGCTAACTAGCTGGGCATAATTTGATTTTGACATTTTGTACAATTTTTTAAAGGCTTCTTGTCCATTTCTATAAAGGTTATCATTCATTGTTTAGCCTTGCCACGAGTTCTTGCTATGAGAGCCAAATATAGTGATGGCTAATGGCAAAGATTGGAGGTAATGTTGTCACACCAATCCTCCTTGCTCCCAGTGCATATAAATTATGTGATAGGCATCGTTAGGAGTGCAAATCAAAATCAGTAAAGTTCTTTATATTGCAAAAACATATATCTTTCCTTTTATTTTAATTTTTGGTATTTTTTAATCAATGACATCCATTTCTAAGTTCCTAATGGTTTATTGAGACAAGATATAAGGTTGAGAAAGGCATGCCTTAATGAAATTGGAATAGCATGCACAAGAATGTCTGTTGTATAAACCTGGTTATATAAGCAGAGGATTTATGCAGGAGTTCAAAATATAATAACTGATCCCAACACCAACAGTTTACACGCACCAGATATAATTTATAAAGGGTATTAGACATTTAAATGCATTTACATATAATTTGTTATAGAATCAGAGTAACCAGAGAAGAAGCTGAGGAAAAATTGGCACCATTGAAGAGGTTATTCCTTAGGCATTTTAGTTGAGGTAAGAGTAAAAGGTGGCCATTTCAATTGCAATGAATTAATATTAATGAAACAAAAATCAAATCAATAAAAGATAATATGGATAATAGAGACATGATATAGACCTGCAGCTAAATGGGGCATTTTTTAGGGGAAAGGAAAGTAGCAATGAAGTATATGTAAAGAAAAGTAACAATCTCACATGAAGATTTTGCAATGGAAAGCTTTTCTTCTAACAAAACAAAATTTTTCATTACAAAACCTTCAGTAGAATTGTGATTCTTGAATTCTCTTCCAAGTGAGAAGTTTGCTTTCCTATTAGTAAATAGGTTGTAGAATCCCCATATATGATCAATGCAGGGGCAGAGGTTGTCCATTGGTTACATTTGAGCACCATAGCACGAAGAAGTCAGAAAAGAACATGAATACCCCACGTTTTCGAGCTTCTTTTATTTGACAAGGATACAGTTATGATGATTTTATAACTTCTTCAGTCCTTTTTTGTGCAAAACCATATATACCATGGTTAAGAATGCAAATCAAAACATCTGTTGTATATACTTGTTTAAGCAGAGGATTCATGCAGGAGCTATGAATATAATAACTGATTCTTGAAGTCTCTTCCATAAAGAGAGAAGTTTTCTTTACTGATAGTAAATAGGTTGTAGAGTCTCCAAATTTGAACAATGACTTTCCATTAGCAAGAAAAGAAAAAGGAAGTAAGTCAAGAATGAACTTGAATATCTCAAATCTTCAAAATTCTTTTGTTTGATGACAAGTTATAGTTATGACTTATGAGAATGATTTCAAATTTTGGGATGTTAAAACTCCACTAAAGGAAAAAAAAAAAAGGGGGTGTAATTTTAGGGGATAATCAAAAGAAACAAAACAGCACTGTTACAATCATGGGATGAGGTTGATAATCACTTAAAAGTTGGTAGAGAATCTTATTTAATCATGTAGCACACACCTACCAACCTCTGCCACAACCTCCTTTAGCCTTTCGAGATTGGCTGTATGTAATTAAGGTGTGATAAAACTTGGTAGACTGTCTTCTTTACTCATGCTACAGGCACCTACCAACCTCTGTCACCACCTCCTTCAGTCCTTACTCATGTTTATGTCTTTACTGTTGTTGAGAGAGTGTGCGTTGGAATGCGTTGTTGCTAAGTGCGTTTTGGAGTCTATACCGATGTTAGTCTTTACATGAGTGAGTGTGCGTTGAAAATGTGTGTTGTTTGGTCCGTGTTGGAATTCATGGGCATGCATATGTGTTGCTGAGTGTTGAGTCTGGATGTAGGTAAAATTCCTCCATCAAAGTTTGTAGACAACACCTCTATGCATCATGAGTCAAGTTTGTTATTTTTATTGAAAACAAAGAGTACAATAATAGAAGATTATTGATGGAAGTATAGATACATCATCAAAGATTACAAGTTAGAAGAAATAAAAATTACAAGCTTTGAAGCTTCATTTGTTATTTTGAAGCTAGAATTACAAATATAGAAACAATATCTAAGTCCTCTCTTCCATGTCTTGATTTTAGCCAAGCTCTTAGCCAATGTAGTACCTCCTGGACTGTCTGCAATAACCATAAACCAGCTAATGGAAGCTCGGCCTCTGTGATGAGCTTTCATGGGTTTCATGAGATTTCAGCAAATTCCATTTGTAGTTGTCTGATCATCCTCTAAACTTCCCTGCCTGCTCTGTCTGCAAAACCAGTCAGTGAGAGATGCTGAGTAGGAGGAGCTCGAATTTTGTATTGAGGCACGTTACAGACAGGGATCAGATGCTGAGTAGGAGGAGCTCGAATTCAAATGGGAGAAATACATTTTCTTGCTTCAATCAATTGCTCATTAAATATAGACAAAGCAGATGAAGGCTATTCTGCCAACCTATGTAAAAGAATTGCTCAAAGTAAAGGATTGAGCAAAAGCCCAAATCCGCTCTACCTGATTCAAATATATATAATAAGAGCCGCAAAAAATAATGTAACTTAAAGCATTTGCTTCTGCTGATTGATTTTCATACTAGGCATTGAAGCTCTGAATAGAAAACTATTAAGAGTATCACGAGCAGTAAAGCACTAAACACATCAGCAGTACAGGACTCCCTCAATCTGTTAGATCAGTCTTTGAAGCAACTCCTACGTTCAAATGTAAATTCTTCTCACCCTCATATTCAAAAAGCATTATTCTTGAATCCCAATGTGTCGAACAGAACTGGAGTATAACAAATTATGGCCTTGATCCTAGTGAATTGCTAAAAAAATTGATTTTTTATAAGACCAAACTTCAGATATTTGCAATTGAGCATAATGACTATATAACAATTAACATATCCAAAAGAAGGATGCAAAATTCTCTTCCCCTTTACCCCTTTTAATTAGCCATTATGCTTTTTATCATTTTTTAAGCAAAAGAAAATTAATTAATAGGGATCAGCTGATGCGAATAGCCTTATTAAACCAAACTGCAAAGACCAATTACCGATCAGCTCATCCTTAATAAACCAAACTCCAAAACCATTTCAAGAATGTCAAATAGCAATTTGTTATCACGGCCAATATAGCCTTATTAAACTCCAAAGGCCAAATAGCTTTATTAAACCAAACTGCAAACAACAATGATTAAAAGTTAGAAACTTTTATATGGACCAAATAACGCAAATGATTAAACATTAATAATAGCAATGGTTAAAACCAATAATTGAAAGAAAGTTAGTGAAAAGATGTCTATTAAAAATAAGTCCAAATAAAAATGTCAATGACCAATTCATTACAGGGCCACATCGATAACAATATTTGATTGAAAGTTAATAATTATGAATAAATAAAGTTAATAATGAGACCTTTGTTTCAACATGGATTGCAAATGTAGAAACAGGGAAAATTAGACCTTTGTTTCAATCAGTCATTCCATCGAGCACTTGGGGTGCACCTTCACTAGTCAAACAGCCTATGTAAAATTGCTAAGCAAAATAGAAACTTTCTCTACATTGAATTCAAATATTCTTTTGCTACGTAAAACAAACCACACTACCTACCGTCTACAGAAAGGAGATGAGGAATATAAGAGGGGGGAGACATCGAGACTTACAGCTTCACAGACGTGTTGAACCGAAAACGAGCTAACGCGCAGCACTCACTAATCTTATGGAGAAGCTCATCGATAGCCATGGCTGGCTAGAGAAGCACCCAAGTGGTGATGAATATTAGATTTGTCCCAATTCATATGAGTAGCAACAATGGGCAAGGAATGGAACAGGGGGAAGGCTTTCGCGTGAGAGAAAGGTTGGGTTGTAACACAGACAGGTTAACGGCTTTAACTTGGAGCGTCTTGCTGACGTGTCAATATTAATTGAGGTGTCAAATAATTATTGGTGGGACAGGGTGTGAGACACACTTTTGAGACCGAGGATTTGAATCGCATGAGAAGTGGTCCAGCCAAGTTTGCAGGATGTGTGCGGCTGAGTGATGAGATAAAAGAAATGTGATTCATTTAATCTTTTTATCATTTAACTTTTATCTAATATTTATTATAAAAAGTTTTAGCCCCTTTAAGTGATATTTGATGAATTTTATAACATAAATGAGTATAATTTAGATAAAATATATGATACATTTAATTTTTATTTAATATTTAAGAAAATGTTAACGAGTGTCTTTAGGGTACTGATTAAGCATTCATATACAAACAATTTTTATTGAGATGTGAAACATTTAATGTTATAATGCAATCAATATCGTAATTTATAATAAGCAATCGACTTTTCTAACCTGTGCAATGTTGCACAATGTAATAAATCAAAATGAAAAGATTTTATTGAAAAATATAACATTTCATATTATCAATGCATTGAATGTTGTGATAGTTGTAAATTTCAATAAAATTTTTCTACTTTTGATTTATTAACCTGTACAACATTGCACATGTTAAAAAATCAATAAAAAATTATATATATTTATTTTTTAACTAATACTCTTAGCGCACTTGTTAGTAGAACCTTTAGTAATTTCATATTTCGGCCCCCCTTTAAGTGAATCTTGGATCCGTCCTTGTCTGCTGCCAAGTGTTCAGTCTGGATTTGGGTAAAATTCCTCCACCAAAGTTTGTAGACAACACCTCTATGCATCATGAGAAGTGGTCCAGCCAAGTTTGCAGGATGTGTGCCGCTGAGGAATGAGTATGTGGGTAAAATTACTGCAGCATATATAGTTCATAGAGAACACAATCAAGCATCATCAGAAGTGGTCCAGTCAAAGAACCACTACACCAATACTTTTCTTGTTAGAATTAAAATCCTTTGTCTCTTATTCCTGTCCCATTCCCTGTTCCCAATAAAAATTTGACAACTTAAATAAAATTACCACCTCACCTATTTATTAAACACATGTCCCCCTAACTCCGTTATCCTTTCTTCAACACTCACTTAGTGTACAGAAACTGCTTTAATAAAGTGAGATGTTAAAAACACAAACCATTCTCGCACAGTCACACCAGTGCACCACCCCATCAACCATCTTTGCGAAAGTCCGATGCTAAGATGTATAACGTCAGTTTTGAGACTCCTCGCAAGTTGATGCAAGTTAAGATGCATAACTTGCTGTAATTGTACTATAGTTCCAAAATTTTTATTTTCATTGAAATACAATGTCTTCTAATAATCTTTATTCAATCTTTGTATTACTAGTGAAAGTTATGAAGATATCAATAAAATCAGCACAATATATATAAGATAGCCACCAATAACTAGATAAAGTTCTATAGCACAAATCATCAAACACCTGGCGTGTCTAACACTTACATTTTATCAGCACAATATAAGTATTTTGATGACAAAATCAGTGTTTGAAACAAGTCTAGTTTTCAAATTGTGGGAATGGATCTGTTGACTGTAGTATGGATTCTCAAAATTGATATAATGTTGTAGAGTATTGGATAACACGAGAGCGAAACAAAGTCATTTTTTAAAAAATGGTTGATAAGGTGGGATGAATGTTAGGAGGAGGAGAAAGGCTTGAATATATTCCATTCTTTATCATTTTGTTGAAATTGTTGGTATGCAAATCGGTTCATGAAGGTCCCCATCCCTTATGCTTTCACTCTCAACTACATAAAAATAGGATAGCAGAGTTAGAGAAGAGTTAGAGAAGACGTGTGTTTGACATATTGAGAGATAGGTGACATGGAAAATTTATTTTAGTTGTCAACTTCTGATGGGGAGAGACAAGAGAGACAGGAAACCAAGACACAAGATTTTCATCCCTCTTGTTAATATTAGTGCTTGTTTATTTACGGACTTTGCATTCGTCCTTGACAACGCTATTTATTTATATCAATTAATTTTTTTAGTGTTGGACCCCAAGCTTGTTAGACACTCAGCAGATACCTACCAACCTCTGTCGTAATCTTCTTTAGTTTATTGTATATTGGTGAGTGTGCTTAGAGAATGTGTCGGTGCTGAGTGCACATTGGAGTCTAGGTTGATGTTGAGTCTTTACATGAGTCAACGTACGTTGAACTGTGTTGTTGAGTCTGCGTTGGAATTTGTGGGCGTGTTGTATGTGTTCTGAGGGATGAGTCTCCATGTTGGTAAAATTCCTCAACCATACTGAATAATTCTTATAGGGGCACAAACTTAACACCTCACCTTTAGACAGAACCAATTAATAATTGACAACCCAGCAAAATCAAATATAAATAGTAAAAATATAAAAAGAATTTTAATCCATAATTTCCGCTCAATTTTTTCGCTCTCCCATTTACACAGGAATCCAGTTAATATTACCCCATTCTTCCATGGCAATGAAAATGTCTCTGGGAAGCGGCCGCTCATAGGTTACAATCATCCATACTTGGTATAGTTAAAAGAAAAAAGTCATGCATCTTTGAAAAACATGTATGTATTGGGTTAAGACTAAAAATTTAAAACCCAAAAAAAAAAGAAAAAAAATAATAAAAACAAGTATGTCGATGTTTATTAGTAGGAAAACTGTCGCACACTCGCACTCCCTTGTTTGTTTTTCCTTCTTTCTCGGCTAATGGCTATAGGAACAGCGAACAACGTTGTTGTGGGAAAGAGGATAGAGAAGAGGGAAGAAGAGATTCTGGTTACTCAGCGCTTGTAAATTCTGAATTTTTTTTGTTATTTTTTATTTTATTTTGGTGAGTTGTCAATTATTAATCAGTTCAAATAATAAGACAAGATTTTATTGCAATTCAAATAACAGGACAATGAAAGTTAATATACTGAACCATTTTTGTTGAGCAGTAGTAACTGAACCAAAGCAAGTTCATACAACAATATACGCTAACCGCGAATCTAGTAGATCCAAAGCACAGTATGAGTTGAGAAGTGTTTGAGTAGAATAGAAGGGTGATAGCCACAAACAGCATGTTATAAGCCAAAACCTTGTTTGCAGTATCTTAGGAATGAGATTCATCCCATAATACATATACAGTATTGAAGTCTCTGGCAGCCTATTCCATAACAACCCTTTAAAGACAGTGAATTGAAACAAATTATAGGGTCATTTTGTTTGTGTCTGTGTTTCTGATTATATCAGTAGTAACTAAGTCCAACCAAATTCCAAGATCAAGATAGTTGGATAATAAAATAAATTGGAATAGAGAAAGATAACTGCACTAATAATCCTATTCACTTCCAAACTATTCTTTGGCATATATGGTTGAACCGCAACAATATCTCAATATCTGGAGAGCGTATTCCAACTCATCAAGTGATGCGTGAATTAAGACAAATGGTAAATATTAGTGTGATGTTACCCAATAATGATGACAGTGCTAAACAGCCCGGATTGATCTCCTGTATAGCCCCCCTTCGAATTACACGGCTCTTAACACTGATGGGAGTGCTCTGGGAAGTCTTAGCAGGGCTGGTTTTTGAGGTATTTTTCATAATATTGGTATCTCTGACAGTATCCATGCAGAGTTTATGGGAATTTTAACGGGTCTCAACATGGCTTGGGAGAGGAGAGTTAGTAATTTACTTGCTTCACTGATTCTACTTATGCTATTAGTCTAATTAAGGATGAGGATATTGTCTTCCACAAGTATGTTGCTATAATCATGGAAATAAGAGACCTCATAAGGAAACCTTGGAACTTCCAGCTTAACCATATTCTAAGGAAAGGAATTAAGTGTGCAGATCATCTTGCAAGGAAAAGAGATCTTCAGGCAGAATCTTTAGTTATTTGGAAGACCCTTGCTCCTAGCTGACTCTATAGCAGAATCTTCAGGCAGAATCTATTTGTTTTATATGGATTCTAATGAGGTATAGCATGACAGTTGGGGATATTTATTGCGAGGAATATCTCACATAAGTATTTTGAAATTAACTTCTTACCAATACTATAAACCAAGCCTTAAGGTCTCTATGACCCCTCCCTGATCCCACTCAATCAGTTCCTCCACATGACTGTTAAATGGCTTTGTCTTTTTCCCATATGTAAGGGAAAAATTATACTTCTCTAATTTTGTAATTCATTTCACACAGGAAACATGAAACACATTGACTTTTCTCCTTTATGTACAAATACCGACAAATATTCAGAAATCAATCTTACTTGGGAACCTTACATTAACTAGTTATAATACCAGTACGTTGAACGGGTTTGTTTATATTTAATAATCTGATTTTTTAAGAAAATTTAGAAAAATATAGGTAAGTTAATTTTAATATTTATATTAGAGAACATATTTTAAAAAATGATATTTTTTATATGAAATTTAATTACAATCAAGATGTTAAATTATGTTATATTTGTAAACATATCGGTGACATATAACTGTGGATGTCAAAACATTGGTCTTGGAAATTAACATAATCCCATATAATTCAATTATTGTACTTTAGCATTTTTTATTGTTATTGCATAATTTACCTTTATTTGAAAATTATTTTGCAAGTCAAAAGGTCACTTAATGTCATAATTATACTATTTTCTTTTTTATTCATTGTACATTAATTTTAAAATTAAATTTATTGTGGTATTTAATAAATTTAAAGTATAAGTATCATTGTTTACTAATTATTTTGTTCCATTTGAATGATTTTTTTATTTATAAATTTAAGAGAGTAATAATAATTTTTTTCCTATTTTTGTCACTGATAAGAGAGATATAAATGGGTAAATAGTAATGGTTAAAATTAAGAGTTAAATGATTTTTTAATTCTAGGGAATATAATTATTTACAGAGTGAAAAAGTATAAATGTGTTTTTTGGTATTGTTGTTTTACACCATTGGCAAATGATCATCAATATTTTATTAATAATATATTTAAATAAAATATGAGGTACCGGTACATATTATATGAGTTTGTTTATGTTTTTTGTTATGTTTAAATGTTATCATGTTTATTTTTATCTAAATAATTTAAAATAATAATCTATTTATTTAATTTTTAGATATAAAAAATTCATTTTAATTTATTTATAATTAATAAAATTATTTTGAAAGTAAGAATTCACTTTATTAATAAATTGATAACTATAATTTTTATGTACTATTGAGAGTTAAATGATTTTTTAATTTTAGGGAATATAATTATTTACATAGAAGCCCCCTTATCAAGTAATGTATATAGATAGATATAGAATATAGATAGATTATGCAATTATGGAATGAAGAAATAAATAAATAATTAAGAGAATGATTCAAGTCTTGTAACGGAACAATTCTAATTAACTAATTATTCTATGTAATTAAGAGAATGGTTTCTCTTATAAATATAATATCAATAATTGGGTAGCTTTTCATTTTTTCTTGAATATTGCTATTGCCTTTTAAATAATTTTTAATTACTTTAAGATAAAATTATATTATATAATATTTTAAATATTTTTAAATGAGATTGTTATTATTATGATAAAATAAGGAGAATTTTTATTGTGATGCGAAACTTTTTACTTCTTCTTTAACATGGTAATCGCTTAAAATTTTAATTAAAATAAAAATTTAACTCCTTATAAGAAAATAATTTTTATTGCTACAAAAAATTAAGGAGAACGTGGATTGGAAATTTTTTATCGTCCAAGGAAATAATGTTTAATTCATGTACTAAACTAAACAATTATAATTAAGTTAATTGTTCTATATAATTAAGGGACTGGTTCAAGTATTTGTAACTGACGATTATAATTAAGTAATTATTCTATGTAACTGAATTAAGGGAATGGTTCAAGTCTATGTAACTGAATAATTATAATTAAGTAGTTATTCTATGTAATTAAAGTAATGGTTCAAATCTATTTTACTAATGTATATAGAATATAGATAGATTATGCGATTATGGAATGAAGAAATAAATAAATAAAATATTACTAATGGTAACTAATTGTGGAAATTAAGTTCATAGAATATAAAGTTTAAACAATAATAAAATGATATTAAATATAGTTAAAATAATATACTAATATTATATAGAAATATAGATACTGGCTTAAAAGTGAAGGTTCACTTTACTAATTTGCATTGGTTTTTTTTAAAAGTAATACTATGAAAAATTAATTTATATTTATATAATCAGTTTAGTGTTCTGTATTAATATTAAAATAAAAATAGAGTAATCTCTAGCAATAGTATTTCTGTCGGCTACTTGTTATCCATTTTAATTTGCTTTATATTTTATAGTTATAGGAGAGATTTGTACATAAGTTTTTAACATAAATAATTGGTTTGTAATATAATGAAAATAAAATATAAAAAACATGGAAGCAATTTACTTACAAATTACTTGAAAATAGGAACGGAACATTATTATTAAGTGGTTTGTAATATAATGAAAAATAAAATATAAAAAACATGTAAGCAATTTACTTACAAATTACTTGAAAATAGAAACGCAACATTGTTATTTTTTCCTATTTCTCTTTCATAATTACCAATTGTTCTGGGTCATGATCATGAATTTGTTTTCACCTTCTCTTCATTACAAATCTTGGTGGAAGCTATTGAGCTTATTTTTCTATACTACACTCATTCCAAATCTATACTACTCTTCAAGTCCAACATGGCGGCGCCTACAGAGGTCGTGGTGGCGGACATGGCGCTAATGGCGTAAATGGTGGTTTGGACAGAGGAGGCTATAACAGTAACAAAAGGGGGGAAGAAGATTAGGAAGAAAAAGCCTTTGGTGCGGCTGAGAAAAAAGATGAAAGGGATACTTCCACTTGTTCTTGACGACGACGGCTATGAATGTGACATCAATGTACGAAATTGCGGCAAGGAGGGAGAGAGTGATGCACATGAGAAGGAAAAGGAATGTGGTTTAGATGAGAGAAACGACATCCATGTGGGTGGAGGAGACATATTTTACTGCCTCAAGGATGTGAGTGAACTTGGAGAAGGAGGGTTGTGAAGTCAAAGAAAATAGATGTATCAATTTTGGAGTAGGTGGTCTTGTGAGTATTGTGTGTGGATTCTTGTCTCTATATTGCAAGCAAAGGCAAAATCTATAGGTGTCACCTCATATTATTCTTGATGTGGCAAAATTAGACATACGTGGCAATTTTGGAGGTGATGTGTCAATGTAATAGCTTGCGATTCAACTTTTATATATTATAATAGATTCTAAATTTTTGTTTCATCCGTTCCCCATTTCTTAATTATCAAACATGAAAACTGTATCGGGGAGTCAACTTTGTTTAAAAAAAAAAAAAGAAGTAGTGGTGATTGGAATGACATGATAATTGTTTATAACTAGTGTCTCACCCATGCGATGTATGATATTGTTATTCAAACATATTGTTTATACTGAATACTATAATATATTTAATTTAATTAATATAATATGTAAACTTTAGAAAATGATAATGATTAGTGATTTTTTCATATTAAAAATTATAATTATTTATATAGAAATAATTAAAAAATATTAAAACATAGAAAAATTGTCTTAAACAAATTTCAAATATTAATAATTATAAATGTAAAATATACCATATTATATTATTTATATTTTTTTAAATATCTTTTTATACACTATATTTTTCGTTAAATTATAACGTTTAAAAATATAACCATATACAAGAATCCAAAGTCATTGTCGAGACTTCACCCTAGATATAACAACATATAATTGACCACGAGTGAAAACGGTTTTTGAGAAATAAACATCAATGTGTGACAATGTCTAGCTTTGGCTTTTATTAATGGTCACAACTCATTTATTTTACACTTTTTTCACACCTAATATTTTTCTATATTTTTTTTCCTTTTCTCACAGTAAAATATAAAAAAAAATATTAGGAACGATGTATAACTCTACCAATCTAACCCATAGAAAGACTATTCTACCTCTTAATCTATAAATTATCATGAACACCAAATATAGTTTTCACGTTTAATAAAAAAACACTCGAAATAGAAACTACTCTATGTTTATTTTTGTACTTCTCATATCTCTTTCACATACACTTTTCACGCCTAAAAATTGGTTGTTAAAATTTAATACTTAAAAAAACTAAGGATTTTTTCAAAATTTTTTATTATTCACTTTCTTTTGCACTTTATTTGTCTTAAAAAATATCTTTTTTTATCACATTTTCACCTTATTTCTCTTATATCCTTTTTATCTCTTACTTTCATACACCTCACACACTAGAAATGAGGTGTAAAAGTTTTACACTTTCTTTTATACATCATTTTTTATCTCTCTATTACATCAATTATCACATTTTCATCGTCTTCATTTTTCATCTTTATTTTTCTCTATTGCACTTAACATACCACAAAAAATAAGATATCAACATATTAATATATTTTTTAAAAAAATTAATATTATTTTCTACACTTACCACACCCTAAAATTGAGGTATCAAAGTTTTACACTCTATTTCGCACGCCATTTTTTATGTCTATGTTCATTTCCAATCATATAAATTACCATATTTTCCATCTTATCTCTTTTCATTTTATTTATTTTTCTTTTTATCTCTTTTTTTTTCTACGTACACTTATCGCACCCTAAAAGTAACGTGTCAAAGTTTCAATACCCTTAAAAGAAATAAGATGATTTTTTTCACACTCATTTATTTTACACTTTTTTCACACCTAATATTTTCCTATATTTTCTTTTCTTTTCTATCACAGTAAAATATAAAAAACAAATATTAGGAACAATGTATAACTCTACCAACCTAACCGATAGCAAGACTGCTCTACCTCTTAATCTATAAATTATCATGAACACAAAAATAGTTTTCACGTTTATCAAAAAAATACTAAATAGAAAGTACTCTATATCTTACCTATAAACTATAATGATACCAAAATAAAAAACCCTCTCAATGAACAGTATAAAACTATAAATTATCATGAACACCAAATATAATTTTCACGTTTATCAAAAAATATTCTAAATAGAAACTACTCTATATCATACCTATAAACTATAATGATACCAAAAAAAACCCTTTCAATAACCGTATTAAAAAATCTACTGCACTGTAATAGTATAGATAGTTTCAAGATATCATAAAACACTGCAGTTTTATTTGGTGTGTTATTAGCCCTTGCTATTTACTGTGACCAATAGTTCTGTCTGTAAATTTGGAATTTCCATCTTCATCCATATTGTTTTAATTTAATTTTGAACAAATAATTGGTGATGAAATTTGTAATGATTTTGTAAGACAGATAGTTATTAATCCATTATATAAACATTTGTGTACTTTAAAATTTTACATTTATCATTCCGCTTCAAACAAAATCAACTTAAAAAAATCATCGTAAATAAAACCTAATTTATATTTTAAATATTTCTAACATATAAAATTATTTATTTGTTAGTGGATTTTGTTTTTTATATATATGTTTTGTTTACATATGTGTTTGTAGAATTAATTTATCAATGTACATATGTCTGTTAGCCACGTCAGCATAAAGTTAATAGCATAGATCAAAAAGCTAACGGAAAAAATTTTAGGGATGAAAAACCAAAAAAAAAAATTTACAGGGACTAAAAATAAAATGATTCATATTTATAAGGACTAAAAACATATTTAAGCCTAAAATCATTATAAAATAATATACTCACAATTCAAAATAAAAATTGCATATAACATAAACTACAAATTTATTGACAAATTTTACACAATTTATTTTAATATACATTTATCTTTTTAATCAAATCGCGCATCGTGCGAGTATCAACCTAGTTAGCAATAAAAAGAAGGGAAGTAAGTCAAGAATGAACTTGAATACCCCAAACCTTCGAGATTCTTTGGTTTGATAACAAGCTATATTTATGAGAATAATTTCAAATTTTGGGATGTTACAACTCCACAAAAAAAAAAAAATGGTGTAATTTTAGGGGAGAATCCAAAGAAACATAACAACACTTTGTTACAATTATGGGATGAGGTTGATAACCACTTAAAAGTTGGTAGAGAATCTTATTTAATCATGTAGCTGACACATACCAAACTCCGCCACAACCTCCTTCAGCCTTTTCAGATTGGTTGTACCTAATTAATCCGTGATAAAACTGGGTATATCGTGATAAAATTTGATAGACTGCCTTCTTTACTCATGCTATAGGCACCTACCAACCTCTGCCATAACCTCCTTCAGTACTTTTCCCATTGGTTGTGTGCAATTAACCTAAGGTTCACACTAGTATAGGTTTGATAAAAAAAATTATTTAAAAAAAGCTTATTGACACTTTTTGATTCTCCTAATTCAAATAAAAATAAAATAAAAAAGAGATAGCTTATATTCTAATCCATCCATCTTCTTCTTAAGTACCTTATGCTTACATAATTTTTGAATGCACAATTTTGAATGAAGGAGATCTATACTATTGTAATTGTGAAGCAAACGAAAATCCATTAGCAATTTTGCTTTATTATAGCTCCAACAATCTCTATTAGTATTTTAACCAAAAAAAATAAAATCTTATTAGTATCACGTTCAATGGATGAAAGAAGGTATATAAGTTAACTAATCTCTTCTACAGAAAAAAGTTAACTCATCTCATCCATCCACCGTTGAAAGAATGTTCAGTGTGTTTAGTTTATACCAAAACCATGTTTTAAACGTGGATCCGGACAAAATCTACTCTGTAATGTTAGCCTCGATCCACGTTTGAAACGTGATTCTGGGGTAAATCAAACATGCTAAATAAACGTTAGAGAGAGCAACACATATGACAAAAAAACAATTATTCTTGGGAGCAAAATCCACTTTTAGACAATAGTTTACTCTCATCTTTGCATCAACCTCATCTTAGTTCATCGTGTGTCTTCATAAATCATAATTATTTTCCCTTGTGGTTTGAGCAGTGGCTAACGTGAAATTAATATCTGAGGGAACCGAAATAAATGTATAAATATATATAATATTATACACTTAATTATATTTTTAGTGTCTGTTAGGTTTACAGTTTTGTAAAATTGATTTAGATAATTTATCAAATTAATGATAACCACAAGTCTAGGACATCCAAAACTTAGTATGAGATGCAATAGCATATCATAGGCCAAAACCTTGTTTGCAGCCTCTAATTAGGAATGAGAACCATCCCATAATACATATTCAGATGCCTTAGTTTGTAGCAAACCGGATCCATATTCAGATGCCTTAGTTTGTAGCAAACCACAAGTTCCTATGACCCTTGATTGCACGATATTGAAGTCTGTAGCAAACTGGTTCCATAACAACCCTTCCTTGCTTCAATAAATTCTGTGATAGTGGAAAAATAACAATTCTGACAGATAAGTTTATACAATTAGCTAACTAGGTGAGCATAATTAGATTTCGACATTTTGTACAATTTTTAAAAGACTTACAGAAAGGTTATATGGTATCAAGGATGACCAAATTAAGTCTAGGAAGCATTTTTCTTTGAGATGTGGTGTGTTTGGGCTTCTTATTGAAGCTAATAGTATCATTGTTAGCCTTGCCACACATTCTTGCTGTGAGAGCCAAAGACAGTGATGGCTAGCTAATGGAAAAGATTGCAGGTAATTTTGTCACACCAATCCTCTTTGTTGCCACTGCATATAAATTCTGTGATAGGCATAGTTGGGAGTGCAAATTAAAATTAGGAAAGTTCTTTATATAGCAAAAGCATATATCTTTTCTTTGATTTTGTTAATTTTTAATCAATGATATCGATTTCTAAGTTCATAATGGTTTATTGAGGTAAGATATCAAGGTGGAGAAAGACATGCCTGAATGGAATTGGAATAGCTAGCATTGCACAGGAATGCCTATTGTATAGACCTGGTTAAGCAGAAGATTTATGCAGTATCTCTGAATATAACAACTAGTCCCAACACCAACAATATATATTGCACCACCTATAATTTATAATCCATTTGATTACTCCGCCCTTTTCAGCACTTCATGCTGTACTCATAATATTTCAGCTGCTGGTTCAATGAAACTGTACCCTACACCCATAAACAAAAAAAAACCAGCACTGGCTAGTATCACATAATGGTAAGTAAAGAAAAAACAAAGGGTTTTAGACATGTAAATTCATTTACATATAGTTTGGTTATAGAATCAGATCGAGTTACCAGAAGAAGCTGAGGCGACACCACTCAACAAGTAAGCTGGTAGGTAAAAGGTAGCAATTGGTAAAAGGTAGCAATTACAGCTGCAATGAATGGATGAATATTAATGAAACAAGAATGAAATCTTAGCAAAAAAATAAAAGGTAATGTGGGTAATAGGAAAATGATACAGACATGTAGCTAAATGAGGGGTCTTTGAGGGAAAGGAAAGTAGCAATGAAGTCTATGACAATGAAGTATGTGGAAAGGAAAGTTATAATTCCACATGAAGGTTTTGCAACGGAAAGATTTTCTTTTAGTAAAACAAAGCTTTTCACTGCAAACCTTAGGTAGAATTGTGATTCTTGAAGTCTCTTTCACAAGCAGAGAAGTTTGTTTTACTTAACAGTAAATAGGCTGTAGAGACCCCAAATATGAATAATTTAGTGGTAGAGGCTGTTACATTTGAGCACCATAGAAAGAAGAAGGGAAGTAAGTCAAAAAATAACTTGATAAGACTACAGTTCTGAGGATTTTATAACTTCTTCCATCCTTTTTAATTGGTACAATTTTCAAAAGATTGTTTTTTGAAAATTCAATTCCTATTCATTTATAATTTTTAAAAGTTCAAGATGTCATTCATTATTATTTTTAAATTATAGCCTTATATTTATTTTAAAATAAATGAAAATAATAATGAGAAATATGTTAATTAATATGAGAAATAAAAGATATAATAAAAAATTAGATAATAATTTTCATATAAATGAAACATTAATTTCATTTCTTAATTCTTTACTTAAGCAAAGCTAGTTGTGACATGAAGAAGTACTATGACATTCAAACTTAATTATTGTATCTAGGGCTAGAATGAATAAGATTTATGATAAGTAGACACCTACTCTGACTATGCAAGATAAAATAGAAGAGAAAAAAGTGATAAATATAGTGGATGATGTGATTTGACTAGAAAATAGATATGATAAGTGTCAAATGGTGTTGAATAGAGGTGAAAATAGATCATGGGCTTATGACCTAGTCTAAGTTAGGCCAAAGTGAGGTGAAACCAATTTATTAAGGGAATTGATTTTTACCCATAGCTTTATTAATTCTACAATTTTTTTTCTAAAATACCATTTTTAATAATAAATTTCTAAAGAGGAAAATAAAAAAAAATATTTCTATTTTCAAAATGAAAAATATAATAATTATTAATAAAATTTAAAGTTAAGAAAATAAGATTATTATTAAAAAATATGTCATTTAATATAACAATATTTTAAAACACTATTTTTAATAATTACTTTTTATTTGATTTGTATAAACAAGCGTTCTTAGAAATGTTTTAACCTTTGTTTCAGTAATATAAACCTTTGTCATCATTTACACCTTTTTTTTTGTCTAAAGTTCAGACTAAGTCATCATTCTGTTGAACTTCATATGCACCAACTGTGTAACTAAAAATCCACAAGTAGTTTATGGTAGTGTTGCAGCACCAAACACCTAGCATTCAACCTTTTCAGATTGTCTGTGCATGATAACTTGTGTTAAAACTTGTTAGATTGTCTTACTTACTCATGCAATAGGCACCGACCAACCTCTATCGCAACCTCCTTGAGTCTTTTCAGAGTGGTTGTGTTCAATTAACCAGTGCATGTCTATACTGCTAATGAGTTTTTAGGTGAGTGTTGTAATGCATCATTGCTGAGTGCGCATTGGAGTCTATGCTGATGTTGAGGAGTGAGTGTGCGTTGAAATGTGTATGTTGCTGAGTGCACGTTGGAATTCGCAGCGTGCAGTACTGCGGCTAAGGGGATGAGTATGCATATGGGCAAAGTTAGCATACAACACCTCCAAGCATCATGAGAAGTGGTCCATCAAGCAACCAATACTTCTCCTGTTAATATTAGTGTTTGCTTATGTATAGAGTTCGCATTCATCCTTAGCAATGTCATTTATTTACATCAATTAATTTTACACAATAAAATAAACATTTTAATACTTTTATGTAATATAAAATTTATTAAATTAATAATATATATATTAAAAATTCATATACATGTTATATTGTTAATTAATATAAGTTTATCTATTTTAATATAAATATATATTTTTTAATTAAGATATTTCCTGTTTAACTGGTTCAACCTAGTTGAACCTGCTAACCATGGATTGAACTCATTTGTTGACCAGTGATTCAGTGACCCATTGCTATGACCAAGTCAATCACTGGTTCAATTATAATAACATTAAATATAGCACACATGTATCTATAATAATATATACCAAAAAAAGTATTTATAATAATATAAAATGAAAATTCTCTAAGTTCGTCATATATACAGGCCAGTCCAACGTAAGTGGAGACCTAAAGGAGATTTTAATTAAAAATATAATTAAGAAATAAAAATTTGGCCTTTATTTTTAGGGGGCCTCCAAGCAATGACTTACCAACTATGTTATTTGTAGGCCATACATATATGATATTGGTTTTAAACTTTCACGTCGAAAGCGTAACGAACTCGATCCCTCCACAGGCAACCTTGTTTATACTTAAACTCTTTTTCCCTCAAAAGAGTTTAAAATTACTCTTCACTCTACTATTTTAAAACCATATTGTTCCTCCTTTACACATAAATACGTATTACACTATTAATCATTTTAATCTAAATTTTTTTTTTAATGGTAATGAATGGCTTGAATGAATTTGAAAGTATTATAGATTTTAGAACTATTGTAAATAAAATGAAGTTTTAAAAACACATTTTATTATCTTTGAAACTTCAGACAACGTATTTATTCTATGTACAATTAACCCTCGTGAGTAAATGAGTAAGGGGATTAGAATCAACTATTATTTGTTATATAGAATCACAAGTAGAAAAAAATTGTCCGTGAGAAATTTGTTTATAATAAAATAGATAAAATTATGTATATTTATCTCTAAATAAAAGAAATGTAGATTTTAAAATAAGAGGGATGTAATTTAAACTTCTTTAATCTAAAATAAATGAGGGTGAAATTTTCTAAGAAATTTATATAATAAAAAATAAATCAGAATATTGTTGGTCAAATTTTTTTTCATCCTTATTATTTTAAAAACTCTCAGAAAAAGTCACAACTAAGTCTTTCATTGATAAAATTATTGTGTGGGAAAACAAATTCTGTTCATGTAAAAAGTAAAGTGAAAAAGCATTAATTAGAGAGAAATTAAATTAAAAATTTATGAAAGCCAAACATACAATAATGAAAATTTGAATAAAAAATGTAGCTTAACGAATGTCCAAATCTAAACATGAATATCTAACCCACAGAAAGAAATGAATCAATTATTTTGACGAGAAGAAGACCGTTAGCTAGTTAGACGAGTTTGGTAAGTACAATCTTAACAATTGACACGAATCCATGCAACATGCGTAGCATGAAGAAGACTCCACTAAAGAAAAAAATGGAGTAATTCAGGGGAGAATCAAAAGAAACATAATAACACTTTGTTACAATTACGGGATAAGATTGATAACTACATAAAAGTTGGTAGAGAGTAGAGTATGATTTACTATGTAGCTGAGAGCAAAACCTACCAACCTCTGTCACAACCTCTTTTCAGCCTTTTCCAGATTGGCTATGTGTAATTAACCAGTGTTAAAACTTGGTAGGCTGTCTTATTTACTTATGCAACAGGCACATACCAACCTCTGTCACAACATTCTTCAATCTTTTTAGATTGGTTATGTGCAATTAACTTGTGCTTATGTCTATGATGTTGTTGAATCTTTAGGTGAGTGTGTTGGAATGTATCTTGCTGAGTGCGTATTGGAGTCTATGTTGATGTTGACTATCTATGTGAGTGAGTGTGCATTGAAACGTGTGTGTGTGTTGCTGAGTCCGCGTTGGAATTCGTGGGCATGCAAGATGTGTGCTGCTAAAGAATGAGTCTTGTTAATAAACACCTCCAAGCATCATGAGAAGTGGTTCAACCAAGCAACCCCCAATACTTCTCTTGTTAATGTTAGTGCTTGCTTAGAGTTTGCATTTGTCTTTAGCAACACTATTTATTTATATCAATTATTTTTTGGTGTTGAACCTCCAGGCTTGTTAGACTATCTTATTTAGACACGCATCAGACACCTAACAACCTCTGTCACAAACTCCTTCAATCTTTTCAGATTGGTGTTGTGCAATTAACCTATGCTTATGTCTATGTTGTTGCTGATTGTGAGTGTGCATTGTAATGTGTCTTTGTTGAGTGCACATTGGAGTCTATGTTGATGTTGAGTCTTTACAATGAGTGAGCGTGCGTTGAGATGTGTGTGTATTGAGTACGCGTTGGAATTCGTGGGCATTTAGGAAGTGTGCATATATATGGATAAAATTCCTCAAGCATGATTGTATTGTTCCGATTTTAGTAATTATATTGGTCCAGCCATTTTAGATCCAGCTGGTTGCTACCTCACTAACATTTTGAAACTGAAAACTACACAGATAAAGGACCCTCACTTCCAGACCCTGGTTTGCTACCTAGTGCTGCCTCATTAACTTTTCCAATTTCAAACTCATGCTGAACAAAGGATATATGCATACACTGCTAACTTAATATTATAGACTGCTTCCATGATAACAAGATTTGGTCTAACAAGCAACACCACATTCATCTGATTTGAACCTGATGATCAAATGTCCATTATACCCCATTTTGCAATGATTGCTTTGCCTTGAAGATTCAAATCTAAAATTGCTGACAATGCTTTCTGTTTTCTACTCAGCTAACATCCACAACTAACTAACAGAATGAATGTTAGAAAGTCAAATAAATCTAAAATTGCGCATAATGCTTTCTGTTATCACAGTGAAAGTGCTTCATTGTTTCTTATCAATCTATTGGTTTAGCTTTAATAAATGAGCTATAAGCTTATTAATCATGCCAATTGCTCATTCTGAAACACTTGCATTAGGCTTCCTGGTCACTGAACATTATTGCAGATTAACAAATAACAATTTTCATATAATTAAGTAACCTGAACAACAGGATCATCATATACTGCTTCCAAGTGTTGAGTGCAAATCCTATGTAAAAAAATGTCTAGTTATTTCACACAATCTCACCTCAATACAAGCAAATTCTATTTGGTTAATTAGTATAACCTATCATAAACCGAGCTCCTAGATTCATGCTTCACTCCTCAATCTTTATTTTGCATATCATTAAAAGACTATCACATTGAGATTGAGATTTGAATATACATTAATTAGTCTTTACATAAGGTAAGTCATAAAACAACTACAAGTCTAGGAGATCCAAAGCATATTGTGATTTGAAAAGTGTTTGGCTAGGTATAAAGGAGATTGCTTTTAGAAATCATATAATGTCCAAAACTTCTGTGAGATGAAGACTATCCCAGAATACATATTAGATACATTAGCATATATCCTATAGATCGTCTCTAGCAGTCTCTAGCAAGCCCGTTACACAACAACCCTTGGCTCTCTGAGTGCTCGTGGCTACATGCAAGAGCTAATTATTGGTGGATGTGTTGTTGATAGAACAGAAGCTGGTATAGAGCAAAACCACTAAGATCGCTCCTCTCATGTAAAAAAACTGAAGTGGACAGTTTAATGTAAACTCTTGGCAAGCAATGTGTCCATAGAAATTGTACAAACATCCCATTGTCTATAATCAATTTCCAAAACAGCAAAAAACAGATGACTATGCAGAATAGTGGAAATTTATGTTAATGTTAATTGAAATAGATCTTCGTAGTACGTTTTTTCTCTATAGCATGTGGAAATATTGTGTTAGTATTCCATTTTAAAAAATAGTGTTTGTGTAGTTGGAGAATGGAGATGCATGATGAATTTGTTCAGACTCAAGCTTTTTGCTAGGCATTGTAGTTTAATAATACTAGCCTTATGCCTTACTGTTAAGATACCTATTGCTATGTTTTGTATTTAATTTTTTCACTACATGATTCTAGCATGAATCAGATTATCCATTTGGAGATTGATGAGTTGATACATCAAGCAGCAAATCAAGAGCACACATTTAGTCAGTTTCTACAAAAAAAAAAATTAGGACTATTCAAAATTTTTTAATGACTGTACCATGCCATGAATGTACTGCACTTTACAAAAAAAACCAAACTATATTGCAATTCAAAGAACATGAAAAATGAAAACTAATATACTGACTCAACCATTTTTCTTGAGCAGTAGTAACTGAACCAAAGCAAGTTCATACAACGATTTTATAGAAACACATTAAGTTTTTCAATTCAACATACATTGGCTTCTTTAGTCAACAAGCAAGTTCTTACAACAATGGTAACCGAAAATCTAGGAGATCCAAAGCATAGTATGAGCGGAGAAGTGTTTTATTAGAATAGAAGGAGATGCCCGCGAAAACATATTATAAGCCAAAACCTTGTTTGCACTTGCAGTCTCTTAGGAATGAGAGTCATCCCATAATACATGTACAACATTGAAGTCTTTGGCAGCCTTTTCCATAACAACCCTTTAATCCGTGACAGTGAAACACATTAACAATTCTGATTGATAAGTTATACAATTAGCCTAGGCTGAGCATAATTAGTTTTTGACATTTGGTGTTGGGTTCTTATTGAAGTTATAGCATCAAGAAGGGAATAAGCTAGAATGAAGTTGAATACCCCAAATTTTTACATGTGTGTTGGGCTTCTTATTAAAGTTAATAGCATCATTATTTATCCTTGCCACACATTCTTGCTATGAGAGCCAAAGATAGTGATGTCTAATGGCAAGATTGCAGGTAATGTCACACCAGTCCCAGTCCTCCTTGCTCCCGGTGCATATAAATTTATGACGACATGGTTAGGAGTTGCAAATCAAAATGACTGTTGTTGTATAAACCTTAAGCAGAGGATTTATGCAGGATCTATGAATATAATAACTGGTCCCAACGCCAACAGTGTATATATCACCAGATATCATTTATAATTAATTTTTTTTCCTGCCATTCTCAACAGCGGATTGATTGAAATTATACCCTACCCATAAAAAAAAACAGCATTCACTAGTATCACATAATGTTAAGTAAAGAAAAAAAAACAAAGGGTTTTAGAGGCAGACTTGAAACCAGAAGAATTTGAGGCAGACTTGGAAGGATTCAAGAGGTTATTCTTTAGACATTCAAGCTGAGGTAAACTTGTGGATAAAAGGTTAGCCATTTCAGCTGCATTGAATAAATGAATATTGATGAAACAGAATCAAATCCTTGTTGGAAAGAAAGAAGGTAATGTGGGTAGCAAGAAAAGGATATAGACATGCAGCTAAATTAGGGTCTTTGAGGGGAGAAAAAAGTAGCAATGGAGTCTATATAAATGAAGTCTTTCATTGCAAAACCTTCTGTAGAATTGTGATTCTTGAAGTCTCTTCCGCAGGGGAGAGAAGTTTGCTTGACTAATAGGAAATGAGTTGTAGAGTCTCCAAATATGAACAATGTAGTGGCAGAGGCTGTCCATTAGCAAGAAGTCAAGAAGAAATAAGGGAAGTAAGTCAAGAATGAACTTGAATACCCCAAATTTTGGAGCTTTTTTGTTTGACAAGGCTACAGATATGAGGATTTTATAGCTTCTTTCACTTTATTTAATGAATCGTAACAACAGAAAGAAAATATGTACTTGAAACAAATTTCAATAACTGAATGTAGGGTAATTTAGGCAAGTGTAAGTTACATAAGTGTAAAGTATTACACCATTGACACATATGCCAACAATACCAAATCAATCCATACAACATGGGTAGCATAAAGATCACTCCACTATAGAAAACATGAATCGGTTATTTTGACTAATCGAAGACTGTTAGCTAGTTATAACAGTAAAAAGATGTTGAGTTTGGTAAGTAAAGTCTTGAACAATTGACACATTATCTTCAGGTGTCAACAATCAAATCCATGCAACATGTGTAGCATGAATGGAGTAATTTTAGGAGAATCCAAAGAAATATAACAACACTTTGTTACATTAAGGGATGAGATTGATAACCATTTAAAAGTTACCAGAGTGTTTTATTTACTCATGCACCAAGCACCTACCAACCTTTGCCACAACCCCATTCAGTCTTTTCAGATTAGCTGTGTATAATTAACCCATGTTAAAACTTATTAAATTGTCATATTTACTCATGCAACAGCACCTACCAACCTGTCACAACTTCCTTCAGTTTTTTTAATTTGGTTGCGTGCAATTAACCCGTGCATGTTTATGCTGCTGCAAAGTTCAGGTGAGTGTGCATTGGAATGCGTCACTGCTGAGTGTGTTGAAATGTGTGTTGCTGAGTCCGCGTTGGAATTTGGGGGCGTGTGTAGTTGTGCTGTGCGGCTGGGTGAGGAGGGATGAGTTCTGTGGGATTGTGGGTAGAATTCTTAAAGCATAGTTAGTAAACAACACCTCCAAGCATCATGAGAATCCAGCTAAGCAACCACTACCATACTTCTCTTGTTAGTATCAGTGCTGGCGGAGGGAGAGAGGGCGCAGGCCGTGCGGAGGGAAGGCCAGGGAGGTAAACAAGGAAGGGACACAAAAAGAAACAGGGAAAGAGGGGGAGAGAAGATAAAGGTGAGGAGGAAAGCAAGAGGAAACATTATTAAAAATACATATACATGTTTATATTATTAATTATAATTTATCTATTTTAACATAAATATATATTTTTTAATTAAGATATTTCCGATTTAATTGGTTAATCCTGGTTGAACCAGTAACTCAATGGACGCGGATCCTCTCCCGTCAATAAAAACTGGAGAATCTCAAGTTTAAAAAATCTGAACCGTATATTAGTTTCAAAATCTCATCAATGATTCATAATAGCACACATCAACTCAATTAAACTCACCATTTTATTTTCTTTTTCTTTTTCTTTTCATCATTCCACCTCCAAAAACATTCTTCCAACAGCACACTCTGAACAACCATAAACATGGAGCTAGGCAAATGAAACAGGGGCGACGGGTGATGTTAGTTACACTTCCATTTCAATCAATTTTCCTGCTAACAAGGCATCGATCTTGAATATGTACACATAGTTTATAGATTTCGCTTTGAAGTACTTTTTCAATTATCCACTAGTTGTAACCTTTCAGTCTATTGTCCAATTACTTTTCCAATTGAAAAGTAAAAAATCCAACCATGAGAGGAAACCATTATCTAGCAAGCAAACAAATTTACATAAAGAAGCCGCTACTTCACAGAAATATACGAGAAATTAAAAACTTAAACAATTGGCCACACAACACCTTCTAAAATCTAGGTTGAGACATAATTTTTCTTCAAGTTTCCTGCACACAATCCCATGTAAGTAAGGAAGACAAACAAATGCATGGGATAGAAAATCGCTCCATCCATTGCCACTTTAGTTGCTATACGGCTCGTGTAGACTTTGGCATTAGTTGAAGCTTAAGTGTGAGAGAAAGATCAGAGGACACAGGGAGATCGAAGGAGGATAGTCCATTGTTGCAGCCGCACCACCGCGTGCTTCTCAGCTGTCGACCACTGCTGTTGGCCGCTTTATTGAGCCTTCCCGCACACGCCGCTACGTCCCCTCACCGGTGTGAGCACTGAACCTGGAGATGGACACGCGAAGGGAGAAGAAGCGCGGGTTTGTGAGTTTCATGATTAGTAAAACGGTGCGTTTTAATTCAATGTAATGTGAACCGTTGATTCTGAAACAGTTTTAATCTACTGTTTATATTTCGTGAACTTGAGATTCTCCCGTTTTCCTTAACGGGAGAGGATCCGCATCCGTAACTCAATGACCCATTATTCTAATCAAGTCAATCGTCGGTCCAGTTATAATAACATTAAATATAACACACATGTATATAATAGTCTGTACCAAAAAAAGTATTTATAATAATTAAAATAAAAAATTCTCTAATTCTTCATATATATCGGGCCAGTCCCACGTAAGTGGAGACTTAAAGGAGATTTTAATATTATGAAATTTTATTTAAATGTTATATTTAAATTGGTTGACATCTAAGATAACTCATTGAACTAGTAAGTATCATGTGCATTGCCACTTTTTTAAATTAAAACTTAATTTTTTAGGAGAAAATATATTTTTAAAAAATATGTCTATAATTGAAAAAAAAAATTAATGATAATCAAACTAATTAATTAAATAAATAATTTATTTAAATTATTAAAGTATCTTTTCAAAATTTTTATAATTTATTTTAAGGTTTATCTTTCAAGATTTTAAAGATGTAATTACCTACTAAATTTGTGCAAAGAATTTTCTATAAAAAACAACTAATTTAAAAAAAATAGTCACTAACGAAAAAAAAGAGTTGTAGTTAAATAAAGATCTATATTTTAAGGGAAATATATTAACTTCTATATTATTAATAAAATAATTAATAATTTTTATTTTTAAAAACATAATTACGAAAAAAAAAAATTGGCCTTTATTTTTACGGGCCTCACGTTATAACTTTTGTAACGTCCTAATTTCCCAATCAGAAATAATGCCCGTTGGAGACACTATTCCTGAAATTATGAAATTATTTCGTTCTATTTTCGATATCTTCAAACAATTCGCTTAAACTCCCAACGATTAGCTTAAGCTGTCCAAAAACATACATCTTAATCTCCTAATAACTGAAGATCTTAATTAAACTTAGGGAAAGAACCTACACTTGGAGTGGTGTGGTTCATGAGATTCATACCGGAAATCCGGCAGAGTCTCCCTAAAAACTGGATGTTACCAATTTCAAGTTCAACCTGAAACTCAGTAAAACCACCAGCACAGTTTAATAACATGAATTCACTAATATCATAATTAAGCCTCCATGGCTAAGAAACATGTACATATATATTTACAACATTAATCAATCATCCATGAGTACAAATGAACTAATTCTATTACAAGAAGCTTCCATTGTAAAACAAAACTCAGCTCCACCGTCACCTTTCCTGCCTTATCATTACCTGGAATTCCTGCACAACTAAAGTAAATCCCCGAAACGTGGGGTGAGACTACAGTCTCAGCGAGCACAACTATGCAACGCAGTGTAGGAGAAATCAATCATATAAAATGTAACACTTAAAACATGCTAACATATAGTTCATAGTTAAATTCTGATTCTTTTCATAAAGAAAACTCATTTTAGCTCAAGGTAAAGATACATGTACAATTCCAATACACAACGGTTATGACCCAAACTCATGCATCTCAATCATCTCAATATAAATGCAATATGACTTGCTGTGCCCAGCAGGCATGATCTTATCACTTAAACTGGAGTTAGAACTGAGCTCAGACTACGGAGAACGTCTTCTCGGGGACGAATCCCACCATTACTGGACCGAAGTCAAGTTTTCACATAATTACTTAATTTTAACTCACAGCGCGAAGGCGACTTGAATTAACTCACGGTCGAAACGGCTTATATTACTCAAATGCACATAATCTCAATGAACTAATAAATGATATTCATCAAATGACAATAACATCACTTTTGTAAGTTTCGCAAGTATCGTAAGTTTCGTAACCTAAGGTTCTCAATAGCAACAACAATAATTCTACAAGAAAAATACTCAATTCCTAAACTTAATCACATGAATTTCATATAATCACTAATCATTAATCCATACAAGTATGAAGAAAGGGAATTAGAGAGTAGGGTTCATACTCGAGATAATAAAATTACAATGTGAAAGTGTGTGAGTTGTACTCACCTTAAGAGTACTCAAAGAGAAGGAATTGAAGTAGAGGAGAAATTAGAAGTGAAGATCCAAGTCCCTACTAAGCCTTCAAGCTCCAAAACACCATTTCTACCAAGAATCCTCCTCCCTCTCTCTAAAAAGCTCTGACCTCTCTCTTTAATGGAGGAAAATCGGATGAATGGAGAGAGGAAGATGATGATTCAAGCTCCAAGGGTGGTGGAGTAGCCTCCAATCTAGCTCTCTTCTTCTCCTAGCTCCCTCTCTCACTAAACTAGTCCCTCTCTCTAGGAACCCTAGGAAACCAAGGAAAATGAGGGGAGAGAGTGAAACCCTCTGTTTTTAAAAACTGAATTCGTGTATTTTCGCTCAAGCCAAATATTTTCGCTTGAGCGAAAATACCCCAGAGAGCAACCTTCTCTGGACAATTCTCGCTCAAGCGAGATATTTTCGCTTGAGCGAGTATGAGTCTGTTTTGGGAGTTCAAATGAGCTCGGAACCCTATCATATAACCTATCAAACTGAAGCCCCGGAAGTTAGCTTTCTAATGGAAGGAATCACCTTAATGACACCCATGGCTCTAGATATTTGCGAATTAGTGCACCAAGGTCATAGGCCTAACTCCCAAAATCAAGCAATAACCTGTTTGTGCCCCTCTTCCAATTCAATTCTCTCTCTCAAACCTACTTCCTATCCTTCAAAACTTTTCTAACTTAGTTCTTCTCATCCAAACCTTCCCCACTCTAATCCTTGATAAATCCATTCCCTTGACTACGAGGCTTATTCTTCCACGCTTAAAGGCCAAGATCTAGGGTGTTGCTCTTCTTTTTAACTCTTAGTCCCTCCTCTATACTCTTTTAAGACACATGGTTCCAAATGGATTTTCCCTAATTTATTGTCTGAAGTCACATTTAACCTCCGAATTCTCATCCTTCTAAATCTTGGCTAGGTCTACCGCCTAAGGCTTTTCTTATGTTTCCTAGGTTCCAGTTTTCGGGATGTTACAATTCACCCCCTTAAGGAATTTTGTCCCCAAAATTCGCTCCGATTATCTTTTAACTCCAATTCACCTCCTAACGACCGCTAGGTTGTACTCTTAGAGTCCTCCCATTATTTGTTACTTAAAACCTTCATTGCCCAAGGTGACTCAAGGCTCTAAGAGTTGGTTGACCTCCTAATCTTGCCTCTTCTACCTTCTATTTCAATTCTGGTTCTCATTGCTCTATGAATCCGTTCTAGGGCTGACTCGCTGCCTTACTGTCCTCACCTCTCTCTTCTCTTCTCACCTCCGAAGTTAAGTTCCTAACCTGACTCTCTTAATTCGCTCACGGCGTCTAGATCATCTAAAAGTGCACCCTTATGGTTCCTTAACTTTAAGTACTACCCCCGTTGATGTGTGTTATCTTACAATCGTCCCTAAACTTGGAAAGCTTAATGAGTCTATCTTACCCAGGATTTCCCAACAGGCTTCCAGATGACTACGGGTCATATCTAAATAAATTCACTCCTTCAAATTCTTCCCCTCACCTAGGGGTATCCTAATGTCAAAAAAAGGAATAGGTGTAGGCTTCTGCTGCGCACTCTGGTTAAAAGGGGGTCGGGTTGGGTCTATCCCATAATCCCTACCTACAATCGTTTCCTTGCCTATCTCCGACCTCCGTACTAGAGTAATTAACCGCCTTGTTACATATGTTATGAGTCCTCAAATCTCTTTTATATGGCTACCCCCCTTAAGGGCTTAGCCCTTCCTAGCAACACTATAGGCTCTAAGTCTTCCTCATGAAACTATCCTGCATTCCCAAGGATCTGACTAGTTGAAACACAATCCTCTAACAACATCAGATTATCACTAGTATAAAATAACACACAGGTCTCTAGAAAAGAGTAAAGTTTGCAACCAAGTAAAACAACGAAACAAGAGTAATGAACCAGAAAATGACCCCCCTCTGGAAGATTCTCGCTTGAGCGAGACCATTTTCGCTCAAGCGAAAAACGTCCAGAGAGCCCTAAAAAATTTCCCTGTTCTCGCTTGAGCGAGATCATTCTCGCTCAAGCAAGATATGCAGAAAACCAATTCCTCAATTTTTCTGCATAATTCGCTCAAGCGAGGATAGGCTCGCTTGAGCGAGAACCCTGCAACCTGATTTCCTAATTTTAGACCCTCTGGCTTTTCTTACCAATTTCTTACCTTGTTATTCCCTACTCACCATTATCAGATTACCACACCCCTAACCAACGTAAGTTACGACTAATTTTCCCCCTTAACATCCCAAGCAACAACCAATCAAAGGGTTTAGATTTACCCTCAACCACTAAGGTCCCGATTCCAATCATGTTCAAGTCGTGGGTTCGAATGCTCTTAAATCGCTAAACCATTCTAATGGGGCTAAGGAAAACGTTAACATCCAGTCCAAGCACTCTATTAACAGGCCTCATCATAATACATGTACATTTTAAGGATTAAATGGATCTAAGGTTATCAACTCACCCATATTAAATTGAAAGGATAAGGGAAGGCTACAACCTCAATTCCTTTGCAAGACCTACTACTCCCATGAGATAAAATTCCTAATCAATCCTTTGAAAGGGTAAACTAACCACCACCTGATCGATAAGTCGAGTCTTGGATTGACAAGGTATACTAGATTCCAACTTGGTCTCTAGATTCAGAAATCCTCCAATAGTTCATGTAACATGGATACGCTAAATAGCTAGATAATGATCATGTACCTATGAGAACCGAAACTACTTCTAATAACCATTTTGGCACTCTAAGAGTATTAGTCTAATATCTTAGGGGACAAGGGATCGCTTACCTACTGCATACTAAACCAAATCGTGGGATGTAACGACTTAAATATTCTTACCTCATCATATTAAAATCGTTGACTGTAGCAATAACCGCCCACATGCGCATACACTATTAGGGACCTGAAGTAAGGAAGGCAAGTGTGTGGGTTGGAGGCCTAAATTCCATCCTTCTACTTGTCTCTAAGATCACCCGCCTCAAGGAGGTAACTTAAAAGAAAAACTAGGATTTACTCCCGTGAGTCCCATACTTCCCCTCTAACTCCTCCCTGCTAAAAGTCTAGCCCACTAAGCAAGAAATCCTATATTCACAAAACCTCAGCTCAAAATATTCATCCACCACTCTATAAAATTACCATTCACCTTCCACTTACATGTCTTCTAGAACCATGCAACCTAACTTAAAGCCATGCAATTTCCATCATAACTCATTCATCAAATTATCACCTAGCACAAAGCATACATTCATTCATAAAACACATACAACAACACTCAAACAACCATTCAGGTAGAAAAAGAATTTAACATTGTTCAAACACATTACATCGCGAAGGTTCACTTACAAGCAACCAATACCCCACTAGCCTACTAGAAGCTTATTCATCATCCCCTCTAACCTTTCCTCTTACTTCTACCTTCCAAAACCAACTACACACTCTTTCTCATAACCTCTTTCTGGTCTTTCCTTCTAAGGGTACCTTAATTCTTCCAGGAACTAAAATGACATCACATAAGGCTTTTGAGGTGGAGATCTTACTCTAGGAAATAGACCTATGTCACTCTCCCTGACTATCATGTAGGTGGCTCTAACCTTGTTAGAGAAGTGTCCCAATTCCCTCAACAAGGCACCCTAATTACGTTACTAACCATAATTCGTGTACAACATAACCAGTAGGGGTGATCAGTCCCTAAACTGAGCATGAGGCACGGTGGAATTATAGTAAGTTACGGGAACTAACCTAACCACAGTAATTGGATTGAACTGCTATGATACCAAAATGTAACGTCCTAATTTCCCAACTCAGAAATAATGCCCGTTGGAGACACTATTCCTGAAATTATGAAATTATTTCGTTCTATTTTCGATATCTTCAAACAATTCGCTTAAACTCCCAACGATTAGCTTAAGCTGTCCAAAAACATACATCTTAATCTCCTAATAACTGAAGATCTTAATTAAACTTAGGGAAAGAACCTACACTTGGAGTGGTGTGGTTCATGAGATTCATACCGGAAATCCGCAGAGTCTCCCTAAAAACTGGATGTTACCAATTTCAAGTTCAACCTGAAACTCAGTAAAACCACCAGCACAGTTTAATAACATGAATTCACTAATATCATAATTAAGCCTCCATGGCTAAGAAACATGTACATATATATTACAACATTAATCAATCATCCATGAGTACAAATGAACTAATTCTATTACAAGAAGCTTCATTGTAAAACAAAACTCAGCTCCACTCCCACTGTCACCCTTTCCTGCCTTATCATTACCTGGAATTCCTGCACAACTAAAGTAAATCCCCGAAACGTGGGGTGAGACAACAGTCTCAGCGAGCACAACTATGCAAACGCAGTGTGGGAGAAATCAATCATATAAAATGTAACACTTAAAACATGCTAACATATAGTCATAGTTAAATTCTGATTCTTTTCATAAAGAAAACTCATTTTAGCTCAAGGTAAAGATACATGTACAATTCCAATACACAAGGTTATGACCCAAACTCATGCATCTCAATCATCTCAATATAAATGCAATTATGATGCAACTCACTGTTGTGCCCACAGGCATGATTTTATCACTTAAACTGGAGTTAGAACTGAGCTCAGACTACGGAGAACGTCTTCTCCGGGACGAATCCCAGCATTACTGGACCGAAGTCAAGTTTTCACATAATTACTTAATTTTAACTCACAGCGAATGCCGACTTGAATTAACTCACGGTCGAAACTGGTTTATATTACTCAAATGCACATAATCTCAATGAACTAATAAATAATATTCATCAAATGACAATAACATCACTTTTCGTAAGTTTCGCAAGTATCGTAAGTTTCGTAACCTAAGGTTCTCAATAGCAACAACAATAATTCTACAAGAAAAATACTCAATTCCTAAACTTAATCACATGAATTTCATATAATCACTAATCATTAATCCATACAAGTATGAAGAAAGGGAATTAGAGAGTAGGGTTCATACTCGAGATAATAAAATTACAATGTGAAATGTGTGAGTTGTACTCACCTTAAGAGTACTCAAAGAGAAGGAATTGAATGAGTAGAGGAGAAATTAGAAGTGAAGATCCAAGTCCCATACTAAGCCTTCAAGCTCCAAAACACCCATTTCTACCAAGAATTCTCCTCCCTCTCTCTAAAAAGCTCTAATCTCTCTTTAATGGAGGAAAATCGGATGAATGGAGAGAGGAAGATGATGATTCAAGCTCCAAGGGTGGTGGAGTAGCCTCCAATCTACCTCTCCTTCTTCTCCTAGCTCCCTCTCTCACTAAACTAGTCCCTTTCTCTAGGAACCCTAGGAAACCAAGGAAAAATGAGGGGAGAGAGTGAAACCCTCTATTTTTAAAAACTGAATTCGTGTATTTTCGCTCAAGCCAAATATTTTCGCTTGAGCGAAAATACCCCAGAGAGCAACCCTTCTCTGGACAATTCTCGCTCAAGCGAGATATTTTCTCTTGAGCAAGTATGAGTCTGTTTTGGGAATTCAAATGAGCTCGGAACCCTATCATATAACCTATCAAACTAAAGCTCTGGAAGTTAGCTTTCTAATGGAAGTGGAATCACCTTAATCGGAACACTCGTGGCTCTAGATATTTGTGAATTAGGGCACCAAGGTCATTAAGCCTAACTCCTAAAATCAAGCAATAACCTCAGTTTGTGCCCCTCTTGGTTCCAATTCAATTCTCTCATTCTCAAATCTACTTCCTATCCTTAAAAACTTCTTCTAACTTAGTTCTTCTCATCCAAACCTTCCCCACTCTAATCCTTGATAATCCATTCCTTGACTACGAGGCTTATTCTTCCACGCTTAAAGGCCAAGATCTAGGGTGTTGCTCTTCTTTTTAACTCTTAGTCCCTCCTCTATACTCTTTTTAAGAACACATGGTTCCAAATGGATTTTCCCTAATTTATTGTCTGAAGTCACATTTAACCTCCGAATTCTCATCCCACTTCTAAATTCCTTTCTTGGCTAGGTCTACCGCCTAAGGCTTTCTTATGTTTCCCAGGTTCCAGTTTCGGGATGTTACAACTTTACCAACTATGTTTATTTGGGTAGGCCATGCATATACGAAAAAAAACTCTAATATATATATATATATATATATATATGATATTTTATACTTAAACTCTTTTCCCTCAGAAAAGTTTAAAATTACTCTTCATTCTACTCTTATTTTAAAATCATATTGCTCCTCCTTTACACATAAACACGTACTATACTTTTGTTTATTTTAATCTAAACAAATATTTTAATGGTAATGAATGACTTATGAATGAATTTGAAAATTTATTATAGATTTTAGAACTTATGTAAATAAAATGAAGTTTTAAAAACACATTTTATTGTCTTCGAAACTCCAGACAACTGACAACATATTTAGAATTGACTGTTATTTGTTATAGAAAATACACTAATTTAGTTCTTATTGCTTAGTTTTGCTACAGATTTTGTTACGGATTATTTACAAATTTTATTGATAAGATTAAACTGATGTATTTTCAATTTTTAGGGACCAAAACCAATTGTTTTAAATTACAGGGACTAAAACCAATTGCAAATAAACTGATGTATTTACAAATTTACAAACTGACAACATAAACACGTACTACACTGTTATTTATGGTCCCTAAAGAATTGAAAATACACTAATTTAGTCCTTATTGCTGAGTTTTGCACTAGTAAGTATCATGTGCATTGCACAATTTTTTTAAATTAAAACTTAATTTTTTTAAGAGAATATATATTTTAAAAAATATGTCTATAATTGAAAAAAAATTAATGATAATCAACTAATTAATCAAATAAATAATTTATTTAAATTAATTAAAGTATCTTTTCGAAATTTTTATAATTATTTTAAGGTTTATCTTTCAAAATTTTAAATATATTCTTATCATTATAATTTTAATTTATTTAATTATATATTATTATTAAATAATAATAATTAGAGTTCAATAGCAAAAAATTACCTATTATTATACTTTATGATTGAATAATTATCCAGATATGAGAAGATTGACTCTTGGATAGGGGAGAAGAAAAGTGTGGTGGAAGAAAAGGGAAAGTGGCTAATTTTTTAGGAAAAAAAGATATATATGAAAAAAATAAAGGGAAAGATTTTTAATTTATTTAAGTGAAATCAAGACCATTAAATATAATCTAAAGGCTATTATTAAATATTCTCATTTCTCACAATAAACAAGTGTTCTCACTTGATATTGTTCCCTATATATATATATATATATGTGATATTTTATACTTAAACTCTTTTCCCTCGGAAAAAGTTTAAAATTACTCTTCATTCTACTCTTATTTTAAAACCATATTGCTCCTCTTTTACACAAACAAGTATTACACTTTTGTTTATTTTAATCTAAACAAATATTTTAATGGTAATGAATGACTTATGAATGAATTTGAAAAATTTATTATAGATTTTAGAACTTATGTAAATAAAATGAAGTTTTAAAACACATTTTATGTCTTTGAAACTCCAGACAACTAACAACGTATTTAGAATTGACTGCTATTTGTAATAGAAATACACTAATTTAGTTCTTATTGCTTAGTTTTGCTACAGATTTGTTATGGATTATTTACAAATTTTTATTGATAAGGATTAACTGATGTATTTTCAATTTTTTAGGGACCAAAACTAGTTGTTTAAATTACAGGGACTAAAACCAAACTCCAGAAATTTTTTAGGGGCAAAAACATTTAACGCATAAAAGAATCATGCCATTTATACCCATTTTTACCATATATCACCTAAAAAACTCTAATATATATGCATACAAGAAAATCTTTTAACAATCTCCACTCATCATTATTTAATAATTATATGTGTGTATATATATATATATGATATTTTATACTTAAACTCTTTTCCCTCAGAAAAGTTTAAAATTACTCTTCATTCTACTCTATTTTAAAACCATATTGCTCCTCCTTTACACAAACACGTATTACACTTTTGTTTATTTTAATGGTATGAATGACTTATGAATGAATTTGAAAAATTTATTATAGATTTAGAACTTATGTAAATAAATGAAGTTTTAAAAACACATTTTATTGTCTTTGAAACTCCAAACAACTAACAACGTATTTAGAATCGACTGTTATTTGTAATAGAAAATCACAAGTAAAAAAATCTGTCCGTGAGAGGTTTGTTTATAATAAAATAGATAAAACTATGTATATTTATCTCTAAATAAAAGAATGTAGATTTTAAAATGTAGTTACTATAGATTTTAAATATGTTTTTGGTCCCTCAAAAATTTCTAGAATTTAGTTTTAGTCCCTGTAATTTAAAATCACTGATTTTGGTCCCTAAAGAATGAAAATACACTAATTTAGTCCTTATTGTTGAGTTTTGCTACAGATTTTACTATGAATTAGCTACAAATTTTTATTAATAAGAATTAAATTGGTGTATTTTCAATTTTTAGGAACCAAAATCAGTTGTTTTAAATTATAAGACCAAACCAAATTCCAGAAATTTTTTTGGGGCGAAAAACATATTTAACAGGTAAAAGAATCATGGCATTTATACCCATTTTTACCATATCACCTAAAATCTGAGGTGGTCTCTTCCCCACTCAAGAAACTCTTGAACCATTCTTCGTAATCACACAGTGTACTTTATTATTCAGAAACATCGCCTCGCCTCCACTGAACCCTAACCCACCCCATCTCTCTCCCATATCCACCACCACTTTCTCATCCCTCAGCTAGGCCTCCTGCTCCCTCCTGAAAGCTCTGTGTGTTTGGCTTGGTGTATGACCAGCGCGCTAACATTATTATTTTGCTCGGCCTTCTCCTCCTCCTCATCCGACGTTCACCGCCTGAAGAAGCTGCCGTTGTGGCACGATGGAGGTCTGCAGGTGTCCGATAGCCTCCGCTGTTCACTCGCCGCTGTTGACTGCCGTTCCTGGTCCGTTGTGGATGTGAAGATCGGAAATGCGAAAGGCCGCTGTTCACTGCTGTCCACCGCCCCAAGGTTGTTCATCACCGCCCAAAGACCATGAAATCGAATTTCCACAGATTGTATTGTTTGTCAAACACGGGTAACCCGTTTGCTTCCTTCTGAACGACGTGCGTTCTGACTGTGCGACCACCAATGAAAAGCCGTGAAATCCAAGGAAGTGCGGCCACCATTGGCGATGCCAGACATGGTATGAGTTTCTCTCCTCTTGGCTCTCTGTCTCCCACATCATTGATGGCCTGTACTATGTGTATCATATTGTATGCCTCTGTGCCTTATTTTGTGATCTGTAATAGTCTGGTGATCAAACAAAATTTGGGGGGATTTGCCTGCTTGCTAATAACCTAAATAGGAAATCTTTCTTTTACATAGATCTAAATTTTTGTCCAGTGTTCAATCAGGGATATTTAGTTTCTTGGTCACACGTGGCTTATTCAGTTGTAGCTTCACGCATATTCTTTATTGGGCTGGGTAATCTTGGAGTGCATTCCATAGTGTTGGGGTGTTGAGACTCTGTTGTGGGATCCATTCTGAATAATAATAGGTTTGTGAATTAGATTTGTAGAGTGAGTTTTCTGAACACTATGTCATGTAGGATATGGGTTTAGGCGATTAGATTGGTCTTGCAGGGCTATTGTTTGTAGCAGTATCTTCAACTATGTGTGTCAGAAAGTGGTTAGAAAAACTTCTTATTTTTTCACATTAGATTTGAAAAAGAGAAAATAAAAATTGCTTCACAGAACAACTGGTGAATTGAGTAGCATTGTGGCATTCTAGCTTTGGAATGACAACTTTTGGGATGACAAATTGTCTGGTGTCTATGAGGATGAACATGGTTTGTCCTCTTTCTTTTCTATACCATTTATTTTCCCTACTTTTCTTTTTATCTTTCCCATACATAAACTTTTGGACTATCTGTAGCTTAATAATTAGAGAAATTAAGTGATTATAGAAGAAAATGTACACTTTTCTTCCACAAATCAAGTTGATGTATAGTGAAAGAAAAATCACTTTCTTCCTAAATGTAGGAACGACTCTTTTGTCATCTGATGCCACACTTTTTCTCTACTTCTTTGCTCCATCACTCAAATTTCTCTATATGAATGTAATCTTTGGAAGCCCATATCAAAAGCTAGCAGGAAATTCATTTTTTTTTATTCCTCTTACCTGAGAAGAATTTCCTTTTTCTTTTTTTGTACAACTATTAGTACGTGTCTGTGTTCTTTTTCATCAAAATGATTGTTTCTCTGTCGATTCTTAGTTGAAACATCGAAGCTCTATTTTGTTTACTTCTTTGTTGGGAAATGATTTATACTCAAGACATTCCATATTTTGTGCTTTCAGGGAATTGGTAAATTATCCTTTATTGTTATCTCTACAACTCAGTCTGCAGCTAATGTTGTGTACGGAAAAAGGGAAGAGATCATTGTTAAGGTAGTTTGTGTACATAGTTTATTTTTATGGCATTCCTTGATTGTTTAGCTTACTTGGTTTGTGTATTCTGGGTGTTTTTATTTTCTATGAAAACTGATTCACGTTTTCAGAATGGAATTCTGATTCCTTTATTCTTTTACTTTTGTTGCACTTGAGTTGTGAGCTCATTTTCCCATCATTGCTAGAGTTATTGGATCATTTGACATAATTAAAAATATATGTGGGGTAATATATTCTTGGAGGAATAAGATTAAGGTTATTATACTTGTAGGTAGCTCAAGTGTTGTTAACACTGCCATAGGATTAGACAGGTGGATGAGATAGAGAGCATTGTTATGTCTTCATGCCAGGAATTGCTTTGTAGTATAGGCTGATTTTGTGGAATGGATTGAGGTTGGTGGGCCAATTGAAGGAAATGTGTAGATATAGTGGAATACTGTGATTAGTTGGTCCTTCTTGAGATTGATAAGTGTCCTTCGTTAAGGTGGCGATAGGCCACAAAACAGGGGTTATATATGGACAGGTGGGTGCATATCTCATTACTATATAACAATCGGAGGCTTATAAAGGAGTATGAAGTATTTGGTGCTAGCAAAGTTGAGGTTAATGGGTAGTTTGTTGTATTATTCCTTCTTAAATTGCTCCTTTTTTTTGTTAAATTCTTAGGTTGACTGTAGCCATCCCTACGCTTTGGCAGCAATAACCAATGTGGCAGATACACTACTTGAAGTAGGACTTGCAAAACATAAAACCTCTTTTGGTAGCAATACAATTATTGATTTCCACCTTTTGGAGCAAGTTGAACAATCTGATAAGAAGCATATACTCGAGGTAAGAACGGGGGTCCCAACAATGTTTGACATTTCCACTTTTCTTTCACTGTTAACTATTCTAAACTGAATTTTGTTTTTGTACATATCCGTTCCTGGCCTCTGCAAATTTGGTTATGTGAGTTTTCCATATCAGTTTTGGCTTATAGCTTGGGGCCATGGGAGTTTACCTTTGTTGGGAAGCTCTAACTTCTCTGCATTTTCGTTCTGTTTTTTTTAACCAATAATACAATCTCCCTTTCATTAGATAGTTATCATTTAGCTTCCATATTTATGAATCATACAGTTTCTGGAGGAAAGACAATTAAATTAAAGTCCTTTTAATGGTTTCACATGGGATTTTCCGTAGTCATCCTACACATCTTTATTGACCTATCCTCAACTCTTTCTATTGGAGCTTATATTAATCTTCTCCTCACATGACCAGAATTTTTTGCTACTGCAGGTGTAAATAAAAGAATTAATGTTTTCAATTGTGACACAACCATAAATGAGGGTCGTGATATACACTATCCAGTAGTGGAGATGGTTATCCGGTCAAAGTTGAGCATTATATGTTGGAATACTTACATCAAAAGTCAAATTGCTTCAAGTAACTTTCAAGGTGTTGTACAGGTATGTCAATGCTTGTGAATCATAGGTTGTCTATGATTTCTATAGCAATAGTTGTAACTGATTGGTCATCTTTTTTCAGTAATGGGATTTGAGAAGAAGTCATGTGCAGTCTGAAATGAGGGAGCATGAACAGTGGGTATGGTCAATCTATGGAGTAGGTTGTCTATGATTTCTCATCAGCAGACCCAACAATGTTGGCAATGGTAAGTGGGAGCGATGACGGTTCTGTCAATCTATGGAGTATCAATCAGGCAATTCTACTTTTGCACTTGGTGGATGTCAGCTTTGAAACTAAAAGTACTGCAGTCATCTATTGCATGTTTTATGTGTTTAGTCCTAGATGTATGATGGGTTCTTCTCACCTGGGCTGTTAATGCAGGGAGTTAGTGTTCGTACCATTAAAACAAATCTGCCCCTGTTCACTTCTTTTTGAGGTTTCACCATTTTTGTCAATAAGTTTCTACCTAATTAAACAACAAAACTATAAATTAAACAATGTAATTTTACAATTTTTTTTAATTATACATCTATCTTTTTCAATCAAACCGCTCAACGCTCGGTTCTAAAGCTAGTTGACACATTACATACATGGATAACATGAAGATAACTTGGAAGAAACATAAAAGACCTCACCTTTGTCGCATAGGAATCAGTGTGTTTACATTAACCTCACCTCTACTAGCCTCTGTCTTGTTGAAATCTGTGTTGAGTTGGAATCTGAGTGTTATTGATGAGTCTGTGTGTTGCTTTGTAACTTCTTCAATAGACTACACCTCACCTCTTAGTCTTCATGTGGGCGTGCGTGCATGGAATCAGTTTGTGTTGAGTCTTCAAATGGGTAGTGGCCTAGTCAAGCAGCCACTACGCCAATGTTTCTCTTGTTAATATTAGTGAGTGCTCATGTGTATAGAGTTCACATTCTTCTTTTGCAATATTATTTACTGATATCAATATATTAATTTTAAACAATAAAATAAAAATTTAAATATTTATAAATAATATAAAATATATCATTAAATTAATAATACAGATTATCAAATATGAATATATTTTTACATTATTAATTAGTAGGTAAATATTCAGAACTGTTTCTGCTCTAAAATTCACTGTGCACTATCAAGGAAGAAGAGTTGTGCACTATCAAGGATGAAGAGTTTTCCACCCATCACTTGAGAGGTAGAGGACCTTTGTATCAACGCTTCTGAGGACTTTTGATGTTGCACGGAGAAAAACCTGCAAGGTGGGAATAATCAAGTGGTGTGAAGTTGTGACCGTAATGCTTTATATATGGAATGGAGATGACAGTTAAGGCCATATGAGATTGGGATGTCCACAATCAATTTGTTAGAAATAAGAATGTCGTTGCATATGTCCACAATCAATTTGGAGCTAATTTTCTTTTCTGTTTTTGTTGTTTTTTGTAATTTGAGTTATATTAATGGTTAGTTTATGGGTTCTTTGACTTCCATGTTCCAAAAAACAAAAACTGGAAGAAAAAAAATATTAATTTTCATTGGAAAATGAAAATATTTTTTACAAAATAAGTCCCCCATATTCCAAAATAGCTTTTTCATATCCCCTGTTATGGAACAGCTTGAGTTTATCCTCTCTACACCACTTCTTCCCACTCAATAACCCGCTCTTTCTAGGACTACCTATCCACCTTCATTGTCTTGTGATTTGAACAAAGCAGAATTTGTAAAACCAATTTAATTCAGATAAAGCAAATAGCCATTTCATGAAATTTCAAGATTAGTCCAGGATGTCATGTCAGTGTAATGAGTGCCTCGAGTCAAGGCTAATTAGGGGATCAAGCTCAAGCGTAGCAATGTCTTGATTTAAGTTGTGTGGTATCTTCATTGGAGTGAGAGGAGAATGTTTGATTAGGATAGTAGGGAAATGACAGCAAATAGCAATCATAAGCAAAAAAACCTTGCTTCAGTCTCCTAAGGATGAGAGCCATCCCACAATACATATTCACATGCCTTAGCACAAGTTACTTAGGACTCTTGATTGAAAAATATTGAAATATCTAACAAACCCTTTCTATAACATCCCTTATTTGCTCCAATCAATCCTGTGATAATAAAACAAATTAACAGCTCTGACTGATAAATTATACAATTAGCTAACTAGGCTGAGGATAATTAAATTTTCACATTTAAAATTATTTTTAGAAGGCTTAGTGACCAAGTTTTGAAAAGGTTGGAAGGCACCAATGACGCCTAAATTGAGTCTACGAAGCATTCTTCACAAGTTTGATATGTTGTGTTGAGCTTCTTATTAAAGTTAATAGCATCATTGTTTAGTGTGGCTACACATTCTTGCCATAAGAGCCAAAGATAGTGATGACTAATGGTAAGATTAGAGGCAATCTTGTCACACCAATCCTCTTTGCTCCCACTACATATAAATTCTGTCATTGGCATGGTTAGCACCAAAAGTATACATAATATTCCAGCAGCTTTAATGAAGCTGTACCCTACACTAGCTAGTAACAAAAAAACCAGCACTCACTAGTATGATCACATAATGTTAAGTAAATAAAAAACAAAGAGTTTTAGATATTTAAATACATTTATATATAGTTTGATTGTAGAATTAGAGTAAGTAGAAGAAGTTGATGCAAAATTGGCACCATCAAGAGGTTCTTCCTCTGGCATTTAAATTGAGGTCCTGGTGAGTAAGAGTTAGTCATTTTAGTTGTAATGAATGAATCGATGAATATTAATGAAACAAGTATCAAATCCTAGTTAGCAAAAATAAAAAGGTAATATGGTAATAGGATGATATAGATATGTAGGTAACTGGGTTTTTGAGGGGAAAATAAAGTAGCAATGGAGTCCATGACAATGACATATATACGTTTTATTCATGAAGAATAATGTAGATGTTGGTGGTGCACTAAATATTATAATGATGTTATTATATTTTTAGAACTTTAGAAGATAAAATGATCGTTTTAAAAATTCATTCTATCGGCTTTGAAACTTCAGATAACATATTTATTCATAATACAAATGTCTCATAGTTGAGAGTAAGTGTTTAAAATCACATACTAATTGGTATTGAGAAACACAAATAAAAAAAAATTCCATAAGAGGTTTGTTTATAGCAAAATGGACTAGACTATGTATATTTATCTCTAAATAAAAGAAATGTAGATTTTAAAATAAGAGGAAAAATGTAATTCAAACTTTTTTTAGTATCTAAATATATGAGATTGTAATTTTCTCAAAAACTTAGGCCCGTGTTCATGGTCGTTGCGAGTTTTCATTTTGGTTTTTAAAAATTTTTAATCAAATTTTACATTTCAAAACCAAAAACTGAAAATCTCTTTTTGTGGTTTTCAAAACAGACATTTTGGAAACCACAAAAAGAGTTTTTGTTTTTGAGTTATAAAAATTTGTTTAAAAATTTTTAAAAACTAAAAACTGAAAATTTGCAACCACCCTGAACAAGCTTTTACATAACAAAAAATAAATCAGAATATCTTTAATTTTTTCATCATTAATTTTTTCATCCATAATTTAAACTCTAACAAGTTAATAGTTTGACAAACAAAAAACTGTTAGCCAATAATAACAGTACTACAAAGTGGTAGTGTGGTAAGCAGGTCTTTAACTATTGACACATCATATGTTGAACATAAAAGCATATGATTCTATTTTTCATACTTTTCCAATTAAACATAGAATTCACTTATACTCAATTCAATAAAGGAATATGAATATGATTCTATTTTTCATATTTTCAATTAGGGATGGAATTCACTTGTACTCAATTCAATTTGACAGTTTATCATTCTTATGTTTTCAAGGTTAATAATGTTATTTATAATAGAAACCAGACTACTGACCAGATATAATATGGGCATGTGTTGGAATCCATGTAATGCTCTGAGTCTTCATGCGACTTATTTATAATAGAAACCAGACTACTGACCAGATATAAGACGTAATATGGGCATGCGTTGGAATGCTGCTCTATGTGATGGGTCTTCACGTTACTGATTTGTTTTGGTGTTTGTTGAACTTTCTCTGTGCTGCTCTTGACAAGACATAATGTGGGCATGTTTTGGAATCCTTGTGTTGCTTTATGTGATGGTCTTCACGTGACTGATTTGATTTTGGTGTTTGTCGAATCTTTTGTTTGCTGCTCTTACAAGACATAATGTGGGCATGCATTGGAATCAGTGTGTTGCTTTATGTGATAGTCTTCACTATTTGGTTTTAGTGTTTGCTGAATCTTCTGTATGCTATTTTGTATTTTTAGTCTTTATGTGTGTGATGAGTTTTTCATTACAAAACCTTCAGTGGAATTGTGATTCTTGAATTCTCTTCCACAAAGCGAGAAGTTTGCTTTCCTACTAGTAAATAGGTTGTAGAATCCCCATATAAGGGGCAGAGGTTGTCCATTGGTTACATTTGAGCACCATAGCGAGAAGAAGAAGAGAAGACCAAAAAGAACTTGAATACCCCACGTTTTCGAGCTTCTTTGATTTGACAAGGATACAGTTAAAACTAGGGATGACAATGGGTACCCTCTGGGCAGGGTACCACAGTGCCCGTCCCCGTTTTAAAAAGAAGCCCGTACCCGCGCCCATACCCGCGTGGGCAGTAACTTTAGTGCCCGTCCCCATACCCGCTGGGCACCTATATGCCCGTACCCGCGCCCGTTACCCGCACTTTATTAAGTAAAAAATTAACAGCTCACTAAAAGAATATTAATTAAAGAAAAATATATCTCAATTTAAAAATTATTCGAAGATCGTCCAAACATAATTTTTAAATATCAGTGACACAACAATTTAATTAAATTGAAACACAATATGTTAATGTTCTAAAACACAAAACAAATTTTTTATTAAATATTATAATATACTTTCACGTCACACTATTTTATAAACTTGGATATCATATGTTAGAATTCTCCAAGATTTGTAAAAAGTGATTTTTAACACTAATTAGTCATATATTATAAAGTAATAAAAATACAAATAGATAGTTTTAAAAATATGTATAAATATATTAGATATTTTAATAAAATTAATATATCTCTATATATAATTATATATGATATTATTTATTAAATAGTTATATATATGAGTGCGGGTATGGGGCGGGCTGAGCATCATAGTTGCCGTACCCGCGCTCATCCCCATGAAAAAATGCGGGCTATTGCCCGTACCCGCGCCCATACCCTCTTTGCGGATTTTTACCCTGCCCATTGCGGGTAATTTTTGCGGGTACCTAGGGCCTGGGCTCAATTGCCATCCTTAATTAAAACATCTTCTGTATAAACTTGTTTAAGCAGAGGATTCATGCAGGAGCTATGAATATAATAACTGATTCTTGAAGTCTCTTCGATAAAGAGAGAAGTTTGCTTTACTGATAGTAAATAGGTTGTAGAGTCTCCAAATTTGAACAATGCAGTGACTTTCCATTAGCAAGGAAAAAAAGAAGTAAGTCAAGAATGAACTTGAATATCCTAAATCTTCGAAATTCTTTGGTTTGATGACAAGTTATAGTTATGAGAATGATTTCAAATTTTGGTATGTTAAAACTCCACTAAAGAAAAAAAGGTGTAATTTTAGGGGATAATCCAAAGAAACAAAACAACGCTTTGTTACCATTATGGGATGAGATTGATAATCACTTAAAAGTTGGCGGAGAATCTTATTTAATCATGTAGCAGACACCTACCAACCTCTGCCACAACCTCCTTCAGCCTTTCGAGATTGGCTGTATGTAATTAAGGTGTGATAAAACTTGTTAGACTGACTTCTTTACTCATGCTACAGACACCTACCAACCTCTGTCACAACCTCCTTCAGTCCTTTTCAGATTGGTTGTGTGCTATTAACTTGTTTATGTCTTTATTGCTGTTGAGTCTTTAGGAGAGTGTGCGTTGGAATGCATCGCTACTAAGTGCGTTTTTGAGTCTATACCGATGTTAGTCTTTACATGAGTGAGTGTGCGTTGAAATGTGTGTTGTTTAGTCGGTGTTGAAATTCATGGGCATGCATCATGCCATGAGCTAGAATGCTACTCTTAGATGAATTCAAAAAAAAAACATTTTACACTCAATGTATAAATTTACAGTCCAACTACAAAATAATTGAGTTCAAATGCCAGTTTCCAATGGACATACAAAGCATACATAGAAAGGAAGCATCCTAATATGCTAGAAAACAAAAACAAAAACAAAACAAAGCCCCCTTCCTCAAGATGCCATGACAAGAAACTGATAGATATGCGAGAAGGCCTCTCTTACAAATTCATCCTACCAAGATTGCTGGAAGTGCTTTTTGAAAATCACCAAAACAGTACTAACCTGAAAGATCCCCCACTTAAAACATTCAGCAAGAGTGCACCCCAAAACCTGTAGACAAATTCCATGGTAAACTGCAATTAAATCATTGGCTCAGTACTCATTTCAGTTGTAACTCATGAATGAATAAATATTAAAGAAACAAGAATCAAATCCTAGTTAGCAAAAAAAAAAATTAATGTGGGTAATAGGGAAAGCATACAAACATGCAGCTAACTGGGGTTTTTTTAGGGGAAAGAAAAGTAACAATGGAGTCCATGATAATGAAGTTGGAAAGAAAAGTAACAATCATATAGAAAGGTTCTGCAATGGAAAACCTTTATTTTATACCAAAACAAAATTTTTCATGCAGAACTTTATGTAGCATTGTGATTCTTTAAGCCTCTTCCACAATGAGAGAAATTTGCTTTGAGAATAGTAGCTAGGTTATCCATTGGTTACATTTGAGCATCATAGCAAGAAGAAGAAGGGAAGTCAAGAAAGAACTTGAATGCCCCATGTTTCTTAGCTTCTTTGGTTTGGCGATTTTATAACTTCTTCAATCTTTTTACTTTGGTACAATTTTTAGAAGATTTTTTTTTTCTGAAAATTCAATTATTTTTTAAAAAACTTCTTCCTATTTGTTTATATTTTAAAAATTCAAGATGTCATTAATTATTTTTTAATTATAGCCTTATATTTATTTTAAAATAAATAAGAATAATGAGAAATATGTTCATTAATATGAGAGACAAAATATATAACAGAAAATAAGATAATAATTTTCATATAAATAAAAATATTAATTTCAAATAGTTTGAATTATAAAATTATTAATTATTCAATTAATATTCATAGGAATAGAGAGCGTCAATCATGTTCAATCATTTGAATTGAGATGCAAGAGAATTAAGTTTTCGGACTGTTCTAACAATTAATCAAACAAGGCTAATCAACGGATATATATACTACCATGACATAAATTTTCTAAAAAAAATAAAAAATCTTAAAATTACATTTCATTCTTCTCTTATTTTTAAAACCTTCATTAGTACTATTTCTTAATAGATAAAAAAATATTACACTTTTATTCATTTTAACATTAACAAATATTTTAATGGTGGTGAATGAGCCTTCCAACACCAATTTTTATTTCTCTATAATTTTCATTGTTATTGCCAACTAATTTTTAAGATTTTATTATGTTTTGAGTTATCACATATATACTTTGTATCTCACCTCTCAGACTTCAAATGAGCATACAGACTATCTACCTCACCTATGTGCTGAATTGGAATCATGTGTTACTGACTTTTCTGTGTGACCTCACCTCTTAGACTTTACTTGTGGGCATGCAGGCTTAACCAAAAACTACCTTAATGTTTCTCTCATTAATATTATGGAGTTTCAACCAAGGGTTTTACCAACCTTATTCTTCGGGCTACCCTTCACATAATCACATACTTAAAATCTTTTAAAATTACATCATTCTTTCTGTAAAAAAGTTTAAAATTACACTTCACTCTTCTCTTTGTTTTTTTAACCTAGAATAACCTTTTTCAATGAAGTGTCAGGTTGAATGTGATTCAAAATCCATGTTCCAAGACTAATGTGCACTAAAGAGATGCTGACCACACACATCTGGACAACCTATGTTATGTCACAAGTGTTAACGTGCATCTGGAGGTAATATTATCACACTACCCAATACATATAAATTCTTTAGAATTTAGAAATGCTACCCAAAATCAGCAACCAAAGACAAATATTTTCTTTTTATTTTAAATTTTGGTAATTTTTAATCAATGGCACTCATTTCTAAGTTCCTAGTGGTTTATTGAGGCAAGATATTAAGGTTGACTCATTGACACTGACATGCCTGAATGAAAATTGAATAGCATCGCTCAGGAATGTCTGAGAATTGATTGTATAAACCTTGTTAAGCAGAGGATTTATGTAATAGTTCCGAATAAAATCACTGGTTCCAGTTCAAAGCAAGCATGCCTTTTATTTTGTTGGACAAACTTGATCGTGATTAGTTGATGATTGAGTGGACTTCGTGAATACAGATTTTGATGCTAGATGAGCCTGATCGTATTCTTGACAGTGGATTAAAGAACTAACTAAATGTAATCATCTCACAACTTCCATGATCTTGCAAGACAAAGTTTGAAAGACCCAGAGTATTTGAGTGTGCACAAAGAGACTGTGATTGCTATTCCTACTCTGTTGAAACATGTTAATCACAATGATGATTAGTCAATGCAGCTCTAACTATGATTTTGAAGAGTTTTTTACAGTTCAAGGAAATGAAATTTGATTTGATGATTGAAACTTAAGAGTGGTCTCATTACTTTTGTATATAATCCCAATTTTGAGTAGCCACCAAATGGTTGTTTAAAAGAAATATGCTTCAAATCATCCCAATTTTAAGTAGTCACCAACATGGTATTTTAAGTCATTCCTAACAACATTTTCATCGATTTTCTTAATTTTCCCACACCTGATATTTGTGCTAGGACTAGGAGTTGAGGAACATAGATAAAAGATGAGTAAAGCAAAATGGAAAGTTTTATGTTACTAAGCTGAAAGCTCAAAAATATTTTGTGATATTGCTTCATGAGCTTGACTCTTGAACATTATGAACTTCTCTGTTTACATTTTTTGTTTCAGTTTACCTTTTTAAAGTTCCTCTCACCTAGAGCTGAGTTTAATGTAATATTGGTTATACTTTTACTTTTATGATTTGTATAAAATGATATGCATTGACTTCTATTAATTCATTGTCATGGTATTCATATTATCTCTTGCAGTCTTGATATGAAAGATTCTTGGTGTCCATAGCTGTTGCCAATATGCATTGCCTTTTCTCTTCCCTTTTTTAAATGTCAATCTTATTTTTTCTTTCCATTTTGAGGTGGCTAATAAAAGAATTAACTGAAAGTTACTAACAATAAATGAAGGATTCGTAGAAATTAATACTAATTCGAGGATTCGTAGGTGTCTACTTTTCATTTCAGCAAGGCAATTCTTTTTCAGCACTCTTCATAGGAGTGTGGGTATCTCTTCATCTTTTTCTCCCATAAAATTTGTTTAAGTCCTTGTTTGTTTGAGTAAAAATGAGGGAGAAGAGAAGTGAAATGGGTGGAAGTGGAGGGAAATTGACATATTTCCCTTGTTTGGTGGCACAGTGGAAATGAGGAGAAATGCACTTTTTCGGTGGGTCTCACGCCTTTTGTATTTCTCCCCAAATTTGTGGTCCGATTTTAATAATTATAATGGTCCGATTTTAATAATGGTCCGATTTTAATGATTATATTGGTCCAGCCGAACAACAACTACACCAATGCTTCTCTTATTAATATTGGTGCTTACTTATATATAGACTTCGCATTCATTCTTAGCAACGTCATTTATTTTATTAATTAATTTTATACAATAAAATAAACATTTAAATACTTTTACATAATATAAAATTTATTATTAATTAATAATTTAAGAAAGCAACATTATGACATACTAATGACTCAATTGTATAGGAGATCAATAAAATGTTTCAACTTTCAAGTCCAATTACATGGAAGCATTCGTACCTATGCATTAATATGCACCATTTGTTATCTCCTAGGAAAAGGAAACACATCCCTAGACAAGTCAAACAATTCAGCCATTATATCCAACACAAAGGTAAGAAAGTTTCCAGAATCTGATTTGATGCAAATAATAAGACATGATATTCAAAGGCTCTTGAAATAAAGAGGACTTGCCAAACCATCTCTCATTTATAGACATCACAAACATAAATCAACCACTATAATAGAATTGCCTCCAAATCAAAGTTGGTGGAAGAGAATCAACGACCGTAACAAGTAAGGCTGCAACATACAAATAAAATCAGTGGGGAAAGCGGGTTTATCTATCAGTAGCCAAATAAACATATAGACTCTATTAGTTCTCTCATTAATCCCATCAACTAATTAACTTCAAACACATTTTTTTATAATTTTTTTTTCTTATCCTTAGTTCTGGAAATAAAACTTACCCAGAACAGATTCAATATTACGACAAATAAAAATCTTACATAAGCATAGATACAAAGCTACATTATTTTAGATCCCAGCGGGTTTCCTACCTGGCGCTACCTCACTAACATTTTGAAACTGACAGCTACACAGATAAAGGATGCTCACTCTCAGACGCCAAGTTTTCCTACCTAGTGCTACCTCATTAACTTTGTCAAATGAACCAGCAACTTCAAACTCATGTTGAACAAAGGATATATGCATACAAACAACACCACAATCATCTTCTTATATAGATTTGAACCTGATGATCAAATGTCCATTATACCCAGTATAGGTAACCATAGTTTTGCTAGAGGATTCAGATCTAAAATTGCTGACAATGCTTTCTGTTATCTACTCGGTAAACATCCATAACTAACTAACAAAATGAATGTTAGAAAATCAAATAAATCTAAAATTGCGCACAATGCTTTCTGTATCACACGTGAAAAGTGCTTCATTGTATTTCTTATCATTCTATTGGTTTAGCTTAAATGAGCTATAAGCTTATTAATCATGCCTATTGCTCATTATGGAACTCTTCCATTATACTTCATCGTCATTGAACATTATTGCACATTAACAATTTTCATATAATTAAGTAACCTGAACAGCAGATCATCATACACTACTTCCAAGTGTTGAGTGCAAATCGTATATGTAAAAAATATGTCACCATTATTTCACACAAATCTCACCTCTAATGCCTGCAGATTCTATTTGGTTAATTAGTATAAGCTATCATAAACCGAATTCCTAGATTCCATGCTTCACTCCTCAAATTCTGCGTGCATATAATTAAAAGACTATTCTAACATGAATATGGGCACTTTTTGTTACCTACCAAGCACCAGCAACAAGCACGATGCATCTCTATGAGTTGTTGAACACAAAAAAATACTTATACATCAAGTTTAGATAAATATAGTCTTTGTTCCGTTACAGGAAACTTTAAAGCTCACATTGAGATTGAGATTTGAACATACATTAATTAGTCTTTTACATAAGCTAAGTCTATGAAATCCAAAGCATAGTGTGATTTGACAAGTATTTGGCTAGGTATAAGGGAGATTGCCTTTAGAAATCATATAATCCTCCAAAACCTTGTTTACAGCTTCTGTGAGATGAAGACTATCCCAGAATACATACTTAGATACATTAGCCTATGTTACTGTAGATCCTTGATTGCACATGACAAGCCCGTTACAAAACAACCCTTACTTGCTTCAAACAATCCTATCACAGTGTAACAAATTAACATTCATGTTTAATGAGCCATGCAATTAGCTAGCAAGGCTGAGCATAATTAGATTTCGTACATATTTTGAAGGCCATGTGACTATGTTATAGGAGGGTTTAAAGACATCAAGGACCACCAAATTAAGGCTAGGAAACATTTTTAATTAGTTTTTTGATGTGGTGTTGAGTTTCTTATTGAAGTTGATAGCATCATTGTTTAGCCTGAACACATATTCATTGCTATGAGAGTCAAACACATTGATGGCTGATGGCAAGCAACCTTTTGAAGATAATGTTGTCACACCAATCTTCATAGGCGTGGTTAGAAACCAAAAACAAATCAGCAAAGTTCTTTTAACAGATACAAATATTTTTCTTCTCAATGGTTTACTGAGGCAAAATATCAAGGTTGAGCATCACATAGGAATGTCAGAGAACTGATCAATTGTACAAACCTCGTTAAGGTTGAGAGGATTTATGTAGTAGCTCTAAACTAATCACTGCTACCAGTACCAACAATATATATAGCATCCCATACAATGGACAATGCATTTGATTGTCCTGCTATTTTCACCTGTTCTTGTGACAGTCCTTGTATTGTTCCAACAGTTGGTTCAATGGAATTGTACCCCAAGCCGAGAACCAAAACAAATCACAACTTACTAATATGATCATACAATGTTACCTAAAGAAAAAACATAAGGGTTTTAGATATATTTACATATAGTTTGCTTGTAGAAGCAGAGTAACCTGAACAAAATGAGGCAAAATTGGCACCATTCAAGAGTTCTTCCCTTTAGTCTTTAAGTTGAGGTAAGTTGATTGATAAGAGATAATATGACTTATCTTTATACAAAGTTAGATTTATTTCATTTACAAACAGATATGGCAAGTAAGCTGAACTCCATTAGTAGCTGATAATTGGCCTCTGTGGAACTTCTTAATCATGTGCAGCTAAAATCTTTTTGAAAATTGGTTTTGCTGTATTTATGTTGAAAAATGTATTGGACTAAATTCTTTTCCTTCTACATTTGTTCTTTTTGTCAGTTGTAATTTTCTTGTTCGACTTAATAACTAATGACATAGGAGTTTTTATTTTGAAAAGTTTTATGGGGGACTATTTTCATATTTTAATAAGACATGTAGCTTATATGTAGGGGTGTTTAAGACCCGATCCGTCCCTTTAGCCCGTCCCAACCCGTCCTATTCGGGTCGGGTCTGTTCCTAACTTCCTGTCCTACAAGAAAAAATAGAACCAAATCGGGTCTCATCGGGTCTCTTTTTTGACCCGGTATCGAGTTGAGGACGGGTTCGGGTTAACCTTCGGGTTACCCGACCCGTCCTTTATATATAAATATAATATTTATTACTTATGATTTTCTATTATGTCAGGTCCTAACCTTATTTTTTCATTTTAGATAAAGTTTTTGAGTCTAATTTTCCTCTATTTACCTTTAAAAATACATTGTATATATAAAATTATATAGTGATATAATGTTATACTTGGTTTAGTAATGTCCCAAACTTTTAAAAAAGTAAAAAATATTGCATATATTAAGAGATATTCTATTGTATGCAATATACTTATTAATTGTAAGAACTATTTTCTTTTGAACATTGTTATATGATCATTTCATGATTATATTTAGCTTATATATCGGGCCAACTCGGTCCTGTCCTACTCAGACCCGGTCTTATCTAGACCCGCACATCATCGGGTCTATGGACGGGTTCGGGTCCATAGACGGGTTCAGGTCCATAGAATTGGCCCGATCAAAAATTTGGGCCGGGTAAGGGACATGTAAAACTCGTCTCAACCCGTCCCATGAACACCCCTACTTATATGTCCTTATAAAATAATTATTTATTTGTAAATGAAATGACACTCAAATTTGAAAATTGACACAAATAATCATTGCCTATCTTTGATTGAACATAAACTGTCCTATTACACGTATACCTTCTTCCATCAGACTATTTCTTTTACCCCTCATGGAACAACCCTTATATGGTAGGATCAGTAAGTTTGGTTAATGGGAAAATTAGTATACTCTGCACAACCTCAATGATAAACACTTTCACTCCATGTGGTAGGATCATTATAAAAAGCACATTTAATGGTTTAATTAGTACCACCAACTATGTCATGTGAATTATTATGGTCTTTTTTCCCTAACAGAGTAATAATTATAAGATGATCACCTCGGTCAAAAACAAATGTTCAATTTCTATAACTTAGAACTTTAATGATAGTCACGTCCTGTTATGCATACTCAATTCAGAAAATTGCAAAATTTACCATAATTAGAAGGATTAGTTATTTTATACTACTATTTTTTTCCTTCTTAACAAAAGTGAAATAGATAAAATATGATTGACAAGGGAATGGTTATATAGTTATTTCTTTTTATTTTTTTTATCTTTTCATGTATGTAGATAATTATTTTGGAAGACACTGAAGAATATTTGTGTTAGTATTCCATTTTAATAAACAATGTTTGTGTAGTTGGAGATGCATGATGAATTAGTTCAGACTCAATCTTTTTGCTAGGCATTGTAGTTTAATGACGCTGGCCTTGTGCCTTACTGTTAAGATACCTATTGTTCTATTTTGTATTTAATTTTTTCACTACAGGATTCTAGCATGAATCAGATTATCCGTTTGGACATAGATTAGTTGAGATATCAAGTAGGAACTCAAGAGTAAACATTTAGTCAGTTTCTACCTCATGAATGTTGATATGGATACAAATTCTGAATGATAAGTCTTACAAATTAGCTAACTAGGCTGGGCATAATTTGATCTTGACATTTTGTACCATTTTTTAAAGGCTTCCTGTCCAGTTCATAGAAAGGTTAGAAGGTATCCAAGAATGACGATAAAATTGAGTCTAGGAAGCATTTGAGATGTTGTGTTGAGCTTCTTATTGAAGTTAATAGTATCATTCATTGTTTAGCCTTGCCACACATCTTGCTATGAGAGCCAAAGATAGTGATGGCTAATGGCAAAGATTGGAGGTAATGTTGTCACACCAATCCTCCTTGCTCCCAGTGCATATAAATTCTGTGATAGGCATGGTTAGGAGTGCAAATCAAAATCAGTAAAGGTGTTTATATTGCAAAAACATATATCTTTCCTTTTATTTTAATTTTTGGTAATTTTTAATCAATGACGTCCATTTCTAAGTTCCTAATGGTTTATTGAGATCAAGGTTGAGAAAGGCATGCCTTAATGAAATTGGAATAGCATGCACAAGAATGTCTGTTGTATAAACCTGGTTATATAAGCAGAGGATTTATGCAGGAGTTCTAAATATAATTACTGGTCCCAACACCAACAGTTTACACAGCAACAGATATAATTTATATTTCATTTGATTGGCCTGCCTTTTTGAGCTGGGGGTTGATTGAAATTGTATTCTACACCCATAAACAAAAAATATTCAGCACTCATATCACATAATGTTAAGTAAAGAAAAAACAAAGGGTATTAAACATTTAAATGCATTTACACATGATTTGTTATAGAATCAGAGTTAACCAGAAGAAGCTGAGGAAAAATTGGCACCATTCAAGAGGTTATTTCTTAGGCATTTGAGTTGAGGTAAGAGTAAAAGGTAGTCATTTCAGTTACAATGAATGAATATTAATGAAACAAAAATCAAATCAATAAAAGATAATATGGATAATAGAGACAAGATATAGACATGTAGTTAAATGGGGCATTTTTTTAGGGGAAAGGAAAGTAGCAATGAAGTATATGTAAAGAAAAGTAACAATCTCACATGAAGATTTTGCAATGGAAAGCTTTTCTTTTAACAAAACAAAGTTCTTATTACAAAACCTTTAGTAGAATTGTGATTCTTGAATTGTCTTCCACAAAGTGAGAAGTTTGCTTTCCTATTAGTAAATAGGTTGTAGAATCCCCATATATGATCACTGCAGGGGCAGAGGCTGTCCATGGGTTACATTTGAGCACCATAGCGAGAAGAAGAAGAAGAGAAGTAAAAAAGAACATGAATACCGCACATTTTCGAGCTTCTTTGATTTGATAAGGATACAGTTATGAGGATTTTATAACTTCTTCAGTCTTTTTTTTTTCAAAACCATATATACCATGGTTAAGAATGCAAGTCAAAACATCATGCAGGAGCTATGAATATAATAATGATTCTTGAAGTCTCTTCCATAAAGAGAGAAGTTTACTTAACTGATAGTAAATAGGTTGTAGAGTCTCCAAATTTGAACAATGCAGTGACTTTCCATTAGCAAGAAAAAAAGGAAGTAAGTCAAGAATGAACTTGAATATCCCAAATCTTCGAAATTCTTTGGTTTGATGACAAGTTATAGTTATGAGAATGATTTCAAATTTTGGGATGTTAAAACTCCACTAAAGGAAAAAAAAAAAGGTGTAATTTTAGGGGATAATCGAAAGAAACAAAAGAACACTTTGTTACAATTATGGGATGAGGTTGATAATCACTTAAAAGTTGGTAGAGAATCTTATTTAATCATGTAGCAGACACCTACCAACCTCTGCCACAGCCTCCTTCAGCCTTTCGAGATTGGCTGTATGTAATTAAGGTGCGATAAAACTTGGTAGACTGTCTTCTTTACTCATGCTAAAGGCACCTACCAACCTCTGTCACAACTTCCTTCAGTCCTTTTCAGATTGGTCGTGTGCTATTAACTTGTGTTTATGTCTTTACTGCTGTTGAGTCTTTAAGAGAGTGTGCGTTGGAATGCGTGCTAAGTGTGTTTTGGAGTCTATACCGATGTTAGTCTTTACATGAGTGAGTGTGCGTTTAAATGTGTGTTGTTTAGTCGGCGTTGGAATTCATGGGCATGCATCATGCCATGAGCTAGAATGCTACTCTTAGATGAATTCAAAAAAACATTTTACACTCAATGTATAAATTTACAGTCCAACTACAAAATAATTGAGTTCAAATGCCAGTTTCCAATGGACATACAAAGCATACATAGAAAGGAAGCATCCTAATATGCTAGAAAACGAAAACAAAAACAAAACAAAGCCCCCTTCCTCAAGATGCCATGACAAGAAAACTGATCGATATGCGAGAAGGCCTCTCTTACAAATTCATCCTACCAAGATTGCTGGAAGTGCTTTTTGAAAATCACCAAAACAGTACTAACCTGAAAGATCCCCCACTTAAAACATCCAGCAAGAGTGCACCCCAAAACCTGTAGACAAATTCCATGGTAAACTGCCATTAAATCACTGGCTCAGTACTTAGAAGCAAGGATACCTGAACCTGGAAAAATCATAACATGTAAGATAATGACTTTCAAATTTCACCAAAAAGGGGTAAACTAAAGGTCACAACACAAAATGGCCAGACTTTGCCCAATCTTGGTCACAGGATTGAAAAATTTATACAAAAGAAAGGGAGACAGAAATTGTTTTCCCATTACTCTCTGCATAACTTACTACATGAAGTGAAAAACAAGAGGGGTCTAACTACTTTGATGAATGGATCCTCCGATATCTCATTTTATCATGACCGTGTCATGTGAAAGCATCTGAACCATCCATTATATTTTTAAAATAAATCCATGGTGTGTATAAATCCATGGCATGCAAGAAAATCAGAGGGGGCAATGGTAAAGCAAACATCTTAGATTTTGATTGAAGGGAAAGGAGGGGAAGATGACAGTGCTGGTGTCATTGGGAGGGGGGCTTATTGCTTGGAGGAGGTGATGTTGACAAGGGTTCAAGAGAGAAGAAGAGGGAAAATAAAAATGTGAAATTGTAGGGAATGAGAAAATGAACATTTCAATTTTTCAACATTGATTTGTTTTTAAATGTAATGACTGGATCAGAGGGTTTAACATTATATCATCATGTAAAAATAAGACATGAGAGGATCCACTCCCCTTTAGATAGACTACAGAAGGTGTTATATAAAAATGCAACAGAAGCAGCTTTGAAAAAAATTCCTGGCAGAATTTGAAATTTTTTGAGAAACCTATCATGAAGCAGAACAAGCTATTACATACAATTAAGCAAGCATCATGCATTCAAAATAAAATGGTAAACTCATTTAAAACAAGGGGTGGGGAGGTGAAGGAAACACTCCATATGACAGAACAATGCACCTGTACCACCTGCACAGTGGAAAATGGGTGGTAAGCTATAAGAATATGCATATCCTCCTTCTTGAGGTGGTTGATCTTGCTGCTGATGTATGTCCACGATGCTCATTACCATCTTACAAGTGCCCATTATTACCATCATTGTTTCCCTCAGAATTAATTTTATTTGGATGTTCTTGCTATTCCCTCTCCCTATTCCACTGTTCAATTCTTGCACATCTCTCTTCACTGCCATCTCTGACTGGACTGCATTTCCTCTCCTTCCTTCAGGACTTCCACTTCTGCTCCTGTGTTTCCTGCTAGGACTTTCATGATGATAGCTCCTGTCATCATGCTCACGATGAGACCGCTCCTCATGGCTTCGATGCATGTAAGGACTCCTGCTCCTGCTTCTGCTTCGACTTTGTTTGGTGCAGCGGTGCGCCTCAATTCCCTGAAGAAAACATAAAATAAACATATTTAAGCTTTTAAATTGGATGGGTAGATGGACATTCACAGTTCACACCTGAATACTAGATAAAGGACAAAATCACCTGCGCCCAAGATTGTAGGTGATATTGTTACACCAATCTTGTTGCTCCCACTGTATATAAATTCTGTCAATGGCATTGTTAGCACCAACAGAGTATAAGTAACATTCCAGCTGCTGGTTTAATGAGGTTGTACCTACACCAGTAACAAAAAACTAAACAAAGGATTTTAGACATTCAAATGCATTTACATATAGTTTGGTTGTAGAAAGTGGTCAGACGAAGCTGAGCCCAAATTAGCACTGCCATTTAAGCTGAGTTAAGCTTGGTGATTAGGAAAAGATACTCATCTCAGCTGTAACTCATGAATGAATAAAAGGTAATAGGAAAAGCATACAGACATGTAGCTAACTGGGGTTTTTTGAGGGTAAAGAAAAGTAACATTGGAGTACATGACAATGAAGCTGGAAAGAAAAGTAACAATCCTACTGGAAGGTGGAAGGTTCTGCAATGGAAAACTTTATTTTATACCAAAACAAAGCTTTTCATTGCATAACTTTCTGTAGTATTGGTTACATTTGAACACGTAGCAAGAAGAAGAGAAGTCAAAGAAAGAACTTGAATACCCATGTTTCTCAGCTTCTTTGGTTTAGCAAGATTACAGTAATGGGGATTTTATAACTTCTTCAATCTTTTTTATTTGGTACAATATTTAGCAGATTTTTTTCTGAAAATTCAATTCCTATCTTTTTATATTTTAAGAAATTCAAGATGTCATTAGTTATTTTTTAATTATAGCCTTATATTTATTTTAAAATAAATAAGAATAATGAAAAATATGTTAATTAATATGAGAGACAAAATATATAATAGAAAATAAGATAATATTTTTTATATAAATAAAAATATTAATTTCATTTCTTAATTTTTTTTCTTAAGCAAAGCTAAGGTCTTAACATAAAATAAAATTATTAATAAAATTTAAAATATTCATTGAATAAAATATTCAATGAATATTAGCCATTGAATAAAATATTCATATATCTTATCTTCGTAAATCTTCCTCTAGTAACATATATCATTTCTTAGCGAGAGAATCTAAAAGAACATTAAACATCACCTCTACCAACCTCTGTCTTGTTGTAAAACGTGTACCTCATGATTTCAAGTGGGCATGCAGGCTCTGAGTTGTAATTTGTGTGTTGCTGACTTTTCTGTGTGTTGCTCTCTAGCTCACCTCTGGGTTGGAATTCGTGTGTTGCAGTGCTGCTCTCTGACTCACCTCTTAGACTTCACATGGGCATGCATGCCTGGGTGTAATTTGTTTCTACTGAGTCTTCAGGTGGTCGTGCAGCAATAGAGTAACGGAAAAATACTTCACTTCTTACAGCAATAGCCTGCCAACCACTGAGTCAATGCTTCTCTTATTACTATCAACTTGGTAGGGAGAGAATTCAGAGAAACATAAAACATCTCTCTTTTACCGACCTTTGTTGCCTTGGAATCTGTGCTGAGTTGGAATCGATGTGCTTTGTATCTCACCTCTCAGACTTCAAGTGGGCATACAGGCTCTCTACCTCACCTATGTGCTGAATTGGAATCATGTGTTGCTGACTTATCTGTGTAACCTCACCTTTTAGACTTCAAGTGTGAGCATATAGCCTTAACCAAAAACTACCTTAATGTTTCTCTCATTAATATTCAACCAAGGGTTTTACCAACCTTATTCTTGGGACTACCCTTCACATAATCACATACATAAAAATCTTTTAAAATTACATCATTCTTTCTGTAAAAAAGGTTTAAAATTACACTTCACTTTTCTCTTTGTTTTTTTAATCTACAATAACCTTTTTCAATGAAGTGTCAGGTTGAATGTGATTCAAAATTCATATCCCAAAACTCAGGTGCACTAAAGAGATGTTGACCATACACATCTGGACAACCTATGTTATGTCACACCACATTAATAAGTGTTAACGTGCATCTGGATGTAATGTTATTACACTAATCTTCCTTGTTCCCAATGCATATAAATTCTGTCATTAGCATGGTTAGAAACTTGGAATTTAGAAATGCTGGCCAAAATCAGCAAGCAAAGACAAATATTTTCTTTTTATTTTAAATTTTGGTAATTTCTAATCAATGACACTCATTTCTAAGTTCTAGTGGTTTACTGAGGCAAGATATTAAGGTTGAGACTGGCATGCCGAATAGAATCGCTCAAGAATGTATGAGAATTGATTAATTGTATAAACCTTGTTAAGCAGAGGATTTATGTAATAATTCTGAATAAAATCACTGGTTACAGTACAAACATTATATTTACTTATGCTGGTTGCTTGTGCTGTTCTGAACTCTATTGTTTTTGTTAGAACTTAGAAGGATGGTTGGTATTTGTGTGCGGTTATTTTTCTAGTTTCGATCACCTTGAATTTGGTGTTATATTAAAAGCTGGAATTCCAATTTAAAAGCTTTGATTGTCTTGTGATGCGGATTTCTTTGTTCAAGATAAGTAATTTATTTCCTGGTGTATGCCATGTGATGTGGCTTATTGTGGAGAGTAGCAGTGGTCCCTATATGATGTCTTGATGAATATGTGATGGTATCATTTTGATGCAACATATGATATTGAATATTCATTGGTTATAGTGGCTGTTTAATTGGCATTGATTATATTAGCTGGTCTGCACTGCTTTTATATGGTGCAGGAGTTTGAATGCTTTGTTCTCATTTTCAATGTATTTTTGAGAATTTACTGATATTGCACTTTTGTATTGAATCTTTTTTCCAGTTATGATCTCGTGCTTTCTATTTGCATATGGATTGGAGTATTAATTTAATTTCATTATTTTTGCTGAACAAAGAAATATAGCACCAGATATAATTGACAATGCATTTGATTTTCTTTCTATTTTCACCAATTCATTTTGGTAATCCTTGTAGTATTCCAACTGTTGGTTCAATGGAATTATACCCTACACCCACAACTAAAAATTAAAAATAAGAACTTACCTTTGTAATAGTGGTTGAAACAGAGTATTTATGTTGTTGAATTTTTTTTTATATGGTTGAGCCCTTTTTAAAGCATAAAATATTAATTTCAAGTTCCAAAGCAAGCATGCCTTTTATTTTGTCTGACAAACTTGATCGTGGATTTTTATCATTAGATATTTTGTAAATATAGTTGATGATTGAGTGGACTTCGTGAATAAAGATTTTGATGCTAGATGAGCCTGATCGTATTCTTGACAGTGGATTAAAGAACTAACTAAATGTAATCATCTCACAACTTCCATGATCTTGCAAGACAAAGTTTGAAGGACCCAGAGTATTTGAGTGTGCACAAAGAGACTGTGATTGCTATTGCTACTCTGTTGAAAAATGTTAATCACAATGATGATTAGTCAATGCAGTTCTAACTATGATTTTGAAGAGTTTTTTACAGTTCAAGGAAATGAAATTTGATTTGATGATTGAAACTTAAGGGTGGTCTCATTAGTTTTGTATTTAATCCCAATTTTGAGTAGTCACCAAATGGTTGTTTAAAAGAAATATGCTTCAAATCATCCCAATTTTAAGTAGTCACCAACATGGTATTTTAAGTCCTTCCTAACAACATTTTCATCGATTTTCTTAGTTTTCCCACACCTGATATTTGTGCTAGGAGTTGAGGAACATAGATAAAAGATGAGTAAAGCAAAATGGAAAGTTTTATGTTACTAAGCTGAAAGCACAAAAATATTTTGTGATGTTGCTTCATGAGCTTGACTCTTGAACATTATGAACTTCTCTGTTTACATTTTTGTTTCAGTTTACCTTTTTAAAGTTCCTCTCACCTAGAGCTGAGTTTAATGTAATACTAGATTTAGAACCTTGCTTTGCGCGGCTAAAAGTAGGAATGTGATTATATATTTGTGTGATAAATATAGCAATAATAATTAGAGTTTAATATATATACACGGTTAACAAGGTCGGACATTCAACAAAGCAATTAAGGCCACTGTCTAGAGTCTCTAAATTTATAAGGCCCCCAATTTTTTTTAATAGTAGTATTATTGATATAAATTATTTTTTAAAAAAATTAAAAATGTTTGAGATAGGGCCTAATATTTTATAAGACACGTATCTTACATTTTTTATATCTCTTTTTTCTTATCATTTAAACTACTTAAAAGTCCACAACCCATTTATTAGTTTTTGCAAATGAAAAGTCACTCAACACTCAACAGTGAGTTTCCTTGTATCAATAGTATTGTTGAGCTTATGATCTATTAACTACTTGTACGGTTACCACATTAATACAATTTACTTTTCTTTGATAATAGATTTTGAGTTTTGAGGACCATTCTGATATTGATGGTCTTGATTTGTTTTCAGAATTAAAGTTATTGAAAGAAATTCTAACAAATGAAATTAACATACCATTAAAAATATTAAACTATATAAAACGATTAGGTTCTTTTTCAAATACATACATTGATTATAGAATATTATTAACATTACATGCAACTGTCGCGACCGCTAAAAGAAGTTTTTCAAAATTAAAATTAATTAAATCATAGTTAAGATCAACTATGCTACAACATAGATTGAATGAGTTAGCTATATTATCTATTGAGAGTGAGATGTTAGAATTAGTTGATTATAAAACTTTAATAAATAATTTTGCAGCTCAAAAAGCCAGAAAAATAACATAAAATTATTAGTCTATTTTAACATGGGCTCATGTCTTAATTTTTGCCTAAGGCCCCGAAATTCCTAGATACGGCCCTGACGGTTAGTGTAAAGAAATTTTATACAAACGTTCAATTATGTGTTGTCACATTATTTATTAAATTTAATAACACATGAGGTATCATATTCATTAAATGTTGTCACGACATTCTGGATTTACCTTAACTTTGAATAAGCATTGGTTTTTCATAAAATGACCTTATCTGATGCATTTCTTATAATTGATTCTTTATTATTAAATTAATATAAGGGTAAAATATATATGAAAAAGTTTATTTATTACTGTAATGGACTTGTAAGCGGATAGTTAAACCGGAGATTTTTTTTTTCAAAAGTTCATAATTAAATAGGAAGAGATAGTAGATCCGGTCCTTATTATATACCTTATTTATTTATGTTTCAAATATGCTCTTAATAAAATAGGTGAGTATAAATGAGACTATTTAATAAAAATTATATAAATTTAGATATATTTTAAAAAAAAATTAATTTTTGTGTATAAGCTTAAATAATAGAAATCTTGAAATGAAGGGAGTAAAACAAGACATTATTGAATGAAAATCTAAAATTTTACTCCAATAATACATAACAGTTAAATTTATTATATAATATAACATATTTAATTTGTAAATTGAAATTGAACTATTATTTTAACTCCCCAAATTTTTTTGTTTAAGTTCCGCCAATAGTGTGTCTTTCATTTGCCTTGGAATATTATTTTTCATTCGCCTAATGACATTAATTATGATGAAATGGGCTCCTTCATTTAATAAAAAAAATTGTCAATTAAAATATTATTAATATTGTTAAAGGAAGAAAAGAATAAAATAAACGAATTTTCATGCACTTCGAATTATAATGGCAAAAAAAGAAATTACGATATGAAATACGTATAATGAAATATAAAAAAATACATATAATGAATTAAATATAATTGTTTCATTTAGACATTGTCATGTATTTTTATTGTCAAATATTGATTGTCGGTGTGTTATATTTAAATTTTCAAACATTTATTAAAACGACAACTATTGATGTTTAATATATGACTAATACTTTTAGATTTGTTTTTACTTTTAGTTTTTGAGAAAAACGTTAAAACAATTTTTTTAAGTTTTTTAAAAAGAATATTTTTATCATGTACTTTAATTTAACTTTTTTAAAAAACAATTCTTCAAAAATTGGAAAAAATTTAAAATAATATTATTTATAAAAAATCTTATTGGAACATAATTTGTATAAATATAGTTGTTAAATTCATGTGAATATTACATGGTGAGATTCTTAGAATAAGATGATGAACCAATTCGGCTATCATATAAAACCCTTAAATGATTCCTTAAATGTTGTAACGGTAAGTTGTTGAGACATGGGATTTTTTGGAAGTGGAAAAGGTTTTATTTTTAGAAATGAGAAACGCCTTACATTACAGGTAAGGTAACACTCAATAATTTCATACAAAGGAACGATTTTGAAGATAGAATATTAAGCTGACACGTAGGCTTAATTTTGACGTGGTAAAAATTGGAATAGGTGGCAACAATAAAGCTGAAATAGCAACGTCTAAATCCGCAACTCAGCTTTAATATATTAAAAGATAGATTGGTTATACTTTTACTTTTATGATTTGTATAAAATGATATGCATTAACTTCTATTAATTCATGTCGTGGTCCGGGACGGATCTAGAGGGGGCAAGCGGGGGCTTTGGCCCCCCTTCCCTCCTCAAACTTTTACTTTTCATATAACAGTTGTAAAATGATTACTTATAAACTTTCACATAGGTAAAAAAACACTTAGCCATATAGCTTAGTCGTTAGAAATATTAGGATATATGTTTTTTAATAATTAATTAAAAAATAGATGAAAATAATTATATTATTATTATTGATAAATTTAATGTTATATTTTCTCTCATTTCTTAATTATATCATAATTTATTTATTTACCCGGGTCTCAACCTAGTAACTAATTATTCGTAAAAGAAATGACACTAAAATTTGAAAATTGACACAAATCATCCTTGCCTGTCTTTGATTGAACATAACTGTCCTATTACACATATACCCGTCATGGAAAAACACAATGCTTTTCAAATGACATTAAAATTAGCAAACCCTTATAGCCGCATCAATAAATTTGGTTAATGGGCAGATAGTATACTCTGCACAACCTCAATGATAAACACTTTCACTCTAGCTATATATGTGTTGGGATCATTATAGAAAGCACATTTAATGGTTTAGTACCACCAACTGTGTCATGTGAATCATGAAGGTCCTCTCTCCCTAACAAAACAATAATTAAAAGATGAGCACATCGGCTAGCACAAGTCAAAAGCAAATGTTCAATATCTCTAACTTAAGCTTTAATGATGTTCAATAGCTTCAATGTCTTTTTTAAAATTGGTTGTGTACAATTGACCAGTTCAGGTCTATGCTGTTGCAGAGTCTTCAAGTGAGTGTGCAGTGGAATGTGTCACTGCTGAGTGTGTTGAAATGTGTCTGATGCTAGTAAGTCCGCGTTGGAATTTGGGGGCATGCAGGATGTGTGTTGTTGAGGAATGAGTCTTTATGTAGGTAAAATTCATGAAGCATAATTTGAAACAACACATCCAAGTATCATGAGAAGTGGTCCAACCAAGCAACCACTACACCAATACTTCTCTTATTAATCTTAGTGCTTGCTTATGTATAGAGTTAGCATTTGTCTTAACAATGCCATTTATTTAAATCAATTAATTTTACGCAATAAAAAAAACATTTAAATACTTTTATATAATATAAAATTTATTATTAAATTAATAATGTACATTATTAAAAAAGCATATACATGTTTATATTATTAATTAATATAAATTTATCTATTTTAACATAAATATATATTTTTTAAATAAGATATTTCTGGTTTAACTGGTTCATTTTGGTTGAACCAGTAACCCATTGGTTGAACCAGTACTCAGTGACCCATTATTCTGACCAAGTCAATCACCAGCCCAGTCCCACGTAAGTGGAGACTTAAAGGAGATTTTAATATTGTTGAAGTTTTATTTAAATGTTATATTTTAAATTGGTTGAGATGTAAAGATAACTCATTGAACCACAAAACTAGTAAGTATCATGTGTATTGCACAATATTTTTTACATTAAAACTTAATTTCATTTCATTTAAGAGAAAATATATTTTAAAAAATATATTTATAATTGAAAAAGAAATTAATGATAATCAAATTAATTAATCAGATAAATAATTTACTTAAATTAATTAAAATATATTTTCAAAATTATTATAATTTTATTTAAAGTTTATCTTTCAAGATTTTAAGGATGTAAAATTACCTACTAAATTTGTGCAAAGAATTTTCTATGAAAAACCAACTAATTTAAAAATAAAATAGTCACTAACGAAAAAAAAGTTGTAGTTTAATAAAGATCTATATTTTAAGAGAAATATATTAACTTCTAATATTATCCATTAATTAATTAATAAATTTTTATTTTAAAAAATGTAATTAAGAAAAAAAATTGGTCTTTATTTTTAGGGGGCCTCAAGCAATACCAACTATGTTAATTTGGGTAGGTCCTGGATATAAAAAAACTCTAATATATGATATTTTATACTTAAACTCTTTTTCCATCAATAATTAATAATTTTTATTTTTAAAAATGTAATTAAGATAAAAATTTTGGTCTTTATTTTTAGGAGGTCTCAAACAATGACTTTACCAACTATGTTAATTTGGGTAGGCCACTAGGCCATGCATATACGGAAAAAAAACTCTAATATATGATATTTAATTATGAAAGCCAAAACATACAATAATGAAGAATTTGAATAAAAAATGTAGCTTAACAAAATGTCCAAATCTAATCATGAACATTAAAACATGGTAAACTGTCTTATATATTTACTCATGCAACAGGGGACTTCTGTCACAACCTTCTTCAATCTTTTTCAAATTGATTGTGTGCAATTAACCTGTGCTTATGTCTATGTTGTTTGCGTTGCAATGTGTTGTTGTTGAGCATGCATTGGAGATGTTGAGTATTTACGTGAGTGAGTTGCCTGCGATGAAATGTGTGTTGTAAGTTGAGATCGCATTGGAATTCATGGGCATTCAGTGAATTGCTGAGGAAGTGGTCCAGCGCCAAGCAATCACTACCCCAATACTTCTCTTGTTAATACTAGTGCTTGCTTATCTATAGAGTTCTCATTTGTCCTTAGTAACACTATTTATTTATATCAATTAATTTTTTTGTTGTTGGACCTCCAATTTTGTTAGACTGTTTTATTTACACACGCAACAGATACCTACCAACCTCTATCACAACCTCCTTCGGGTGAGTGTGTGTTGTAATGTGTGGCTGCTGAGTGCGCATTGGAGTCTATGCTGATATTGAGTCTTTACATAAGTGAGCGTGCATTGAGATGTATGTGCTATTGAGTCCGCGTTGCAACTCGTGAGCGTGTAGAATGTGTGCTGTTGAGGAATGAGTCTGTATATGGGTAAAATTCCTCAAGCATAATTATAATGGTCCGATTTTAATAATTATATTGGTCCAGCCAAAAAATCACTACACCAATGCTTCTCTTATTAATATTGGTGCTTACTTATATATAGAATTCGCATTCATCCTTAGCAACGTCATTTATTTTATTAATTAATTTTATACAATAAAATAAACATTTAAATACTTTTACATAATATAAAATTTATTATTAATTAATAATTCAAGAAAGCAACATTATGACATACTAATGACTCAATTGAACAGGAGATCAATAAAATGTTATCTCCTAGGAAAAGGAAACACATCCTTGACAAGTCAAACAATTTAGCCATTATATCCAACACAAAGGTAAGAAAGTTTTCAGAAATCCGATTCGATTCAAATAATAAGACAGGATATTCAAAGGCTCTTGGAATAAAGAGGACTTGCCAAACCATCTCTCATTTATAGACATCACAAACATAAATCAACCACTATAATAGAATTGCCTCCAAATCAAAGTTGGTGGAAGAGAATCAACGACATCAACAAGTAAGGCTGCAACATACAAATAAAATCAGTGGGGAAAGCGGGTTTATCTATCAGTAGCCAAATAAACATATAGACTCTATTAGTTCTCTCATTAATCCCATCAACTAATTAACTTCAAACACATTTTTTTATAAATTTTTTTCTTATCCTTAGTTTTGGAAATAAAACTTACCCAGAACAGATTCAATATTACGACAAATAAAAATCTTACATAAGCATAGATACAAAGCTACATTATTTTAGATCCCAGCGGGTTTCCTACCTGGCGCTACCTCACTAACATTTTGAAACTGACAGCTACACAGATAAAGGACGCTCACTTTCAGACGCCAAGTTTTCCTACCTAGTGCTACCTCATTAACTTTGTCAAATGAACCAGCAACTTCAAACTCATGCTGAACAAAGGATATATGCATACAAACAACACCACAATCATCTTCTTATATAGATTTGAACCTGATGATCAAATGTCCATTATACCCAGTATAGGTAACCATAGTTTTGCTAGAGGATTCAGATCTAAAATTGCTGACAATGCTTTCTGTTATCTACTCGGTAAACATCCATAACTAACTAACAGAATGAATGTTAGAAAATCAAATAAATCTAAAATTGCGCACAATGCTTTCTGTATCACACGTGAAAAGTGCTTCATTGTATTTCTTATCATTCTATTGGTTTAGCTTAAATGAGCTATAAGCTTATTAATAATGCCTATTGCTCATTATGGAACTCTTCCATTATACTTCATCGTCACTGAACATTATTGCACATTAACAATTTTCATATAATTAAGTAACCTGAACAGCAGATCATCATACACTGCTTCCAAGTGTTGAGTGCAAATCGTATATGTAAAAAATATGTCACCATTATTTCACACAAATCTCACCTCTAATGCCTGCAGATTCTATTTGGTTAATTAGTATAAGCTATCATAAACCGAATTCCTAGATTCCATGCTTCACTCCTCAATCTTTATTCTGCGTGCATATAATTAAAAGACTATTCTAACATGAATATGGGCACTTTTTGTTACCTACCAAGCACCAGCAACACGCACGATGCATCTCTATGAGTTGTTGAACACAAAAAAATACTTATACATCAAGTTTAGATAAATATAGTCTTTGTTCCGTTACAGGAAACTTTAAAGCTCACATTGAGATTGAGATTTGAACATACATTAATTAGTCTTTTACATAAGCTAAGTGTATGAAATCCAAAGCATAGTGTGATTTGACAAGTATTTGGCTAGGTATAAGGGAGATTGCCTTTAGAAATCATATAATCCTCCAAAACCTTGTTTACAGCTTCTGTGAGATGAAGACTATCCCAGAATACATACTTAGATACATTAGCCTATGTTACTGTAGATCCTTGATTGCACATGACAAGCCCGTTCCAAAACAACCCTTACTTGCTTCAAACAATCCTATCACAGTGTAACAAATTAACATTCATGTTTAATGAGCCATGCAATTAGCTAGCAAGGCTGAGCATAATTAGATTTCGTACATATTTTGAAGGCCATGTGACTATGTTATAGGAGGGTTTAAAGACATCAAGGACCACCAAATTAAGGCTAGGAAACATTTTTACTTAGTTTTTTGACGTGGTGTTGAGTTTCTTATTGAAGTTGATAGCATCATTGTTTAGCCTGAACACATATACATTGCTATGAGAGTCAAACACATTGATGGCTGATGGCAAGCAACCTTTTGAAGATAATGTTGTCACACCAATCTTCATAGGCGTGGTTAGAAACCAAAAACAAATCAGCAAAGTTCTTTTAACAGATACAAATATTTTTCTTCTCAATGGTTTACTGAGGCAAAATATCAAGGTTGAGCATCACATAGGAATGTCAGAGAACTGATCAATTGTACAAACCTCGTTAAGGTTGAGAGGATTTATGTAGTAGCTCTAAACTGATCACTGCTACCAGTACCAACAATATATATAGCATCCCATACAATGGTCAATGCATTTGATTGTCCTGCTATTTTCACCTGTTCTTGTGACAGTCCTTGTATTGTTCCAACAGTTGGTTCAATGGAATTGTACCCCAAGCCGAGAACCAAAACAAATCACAACTTACTAATATGATCATACAATGTTACCTAAAGAAAAAACATAAGGGTTTTAGATATATTTACATATAGTTTGCTTGTAGAAGCAGAGTAACCTGAACAAAATGAGGCAAAATTGGCACCATTCAAGAGTTCTTCCCTTTAGTCTTTAAGTTGAGGTAAGTTGATTGATAAGAGATAATATGACTTATCTTTATACAAAGTTAGATTTATTTCATTTACAAACAGATATGGCAAGTAAGCTGAACTCCATTAGTAGCTGATAATTGGCCTCTGTGGAACTTCTTAATCATGTGCAGCTAAAATCTTTGTGAAAATTGGTTTTGCTGTATTTATGTTGAAAAATGTATTGGACTAAATTCTTTTCCTTCTACATTTGTTCTTTTTGTCAGTTGTAATTTTCTTGTTCGACTTAATAACTAATGACATAGGAGTTTTTATTTTGAAAAGTTTTATGGGGGACTATTTTCATATTTTAATAAGACATGTAGCTTATATGTAGGGGTGTTTAAGACCCGATCCGTCCCTTTAGCCCGTCCCAGCCCGTCCTATTCGGGTCGGGTCTGTTCCTAACTTCCTGTCCTACAAGAAAAAATAGAACCAAATCGGGTCTCATCGGGTCTCTTTTTTGACCCGGTATCGGGTTGAGGACGGGTTCGGGTTAACCTTCGGGTTACCCGGCCCGTCCTTTATATATAAATATAATATTTATTACTTATGATTTTCTATTATGTCAGGTCCTAACCTTATTTTTTCATTTTAGATAAAGTTTTTGAGTCTAATTTTCCTCTATTTACCTTTAAAAATACATTGTATATATAAAATTATATAGTGATATAATGTTATACTTGGTTTAGTAATGTCCCAAACTTTTAAAAAAGTAAAAAATATTGCATATATTAAGAGATATTCTATTGTATGCAATATACTTATTAATTGTAAGAACTATTTTCTTTGAACATTGTTATATGATCATTTCATGATTATATTTAGCTTATATATCGGGCCAACTCGGTCCTGTCCTACTCAGACCCGGTCTTATCTAGACCCGCACATCATCGGGTCTATGGACGGGTTCGGGTCCATAGACGGGTTCGGGTCCATAGAATTGGCCCGGTCAAAAATTTGGGCCGGGTAAGGGACATGTAAAACTCGTCCCAACCCGTCTCATGAACACCCCTACTTATATGTCCTTATAAAATAATTATTTATTTGTAAATGAAATGACACTAAAATTTGAAAATTGACACAAATAATCATTGCCTATCTTTGATTGAACATAAACTGTCCTATTACACGTATACCTTCTTCCATCAGACTATTTCTTTTACCCCTCATGGAACAACCCTTATATGGTAGGATCAGTAAGTTTGGTTAATGGGAAAATTAGTATACTCTGCACAACCTCAATGATAAACACTTTCACTCTATGTGGTAGGATCATTATAAAAAGCACACTTAATGGTTTAATTAGTACCACCAACTATGTCATGTGAATTATTATGGTCTTTTTTCCTAACAGAGTAATAATTATAAGATGATCACCTCGGTCAAAAACAAATGTTCAATTTCTATAACTTAGAACTTTAATGATAGTCACTTCCTGTTATGCATACTCAATTCAGAAAATTGCAAAATTTACCATAATTAGAAGGATTAGTTATTTTATACTACAATTTTTTTCCTTCTTAACAAAAGTGAAATAGATAAAATATGATTGACAAGGGAATGGTTATATAGTTATTTCTTTTTATTTTTTTATCTTTTCATGTATGTAGATAATTATTTTGGAAGACACTGAAGAATATTTGTGTTAGTATTCCATTTTAATAAACAATGTTTGTGTAGTTGGAGATGCATGATGAATTAGTTCAGACTCAATCGTTTTGCTAGGCATTGTAGTTTAATGATGCTGGCCTTGTGCCTTACTGTTAAAATACCTATTGTTCTGTTTTGTATTTAATTTTTTCACTACAGGATTCTAGCATGAATCAGATTATCCGTTTGGACATAGATTAGTTGTGATATCAAGCAGGAACTCAAGAGTAAACATTTAGTCAGTTTCTACCTCATGAAATTGCCTCCAAATCAAAGTTGGTGGAAGCATTCGTACCTATGCATTAATATGCACCATTTGTTATCTCCTAGGAAAAGGAAACACATCCCTAGACAAGTCAAACAATTCAGCCATTATATCCAACACAAAGGTAAGAAAGTTTCCAGAATCTGATTTAATGCAAATAATAAGACATGATATTCAAAGGCTCTTGAAATAAAGAGGACTTGCCAAACCATCTCTCATTTATAGACATCACAAACATAAATCAACCACTATAATAGAATTGCCTCCAAATCAAAGTTGGTGGAAGAGAATCAACGACTGTAACAAGTAAGGCTGCAACATACAAATAAAATCAGTGGGGAAAGCGGGTTTATCTATCAGTAGCCAAATAAACATATAGACTCTATTAGTTCTCTCATTAATCTCATCAACTAATTAACTTCAAACACATTTTTTTTATAAATTTTTTTCTTATCCTTAGTTCTGGAAATAAAACCTACCCAGAAAAGATTCAATATTGCGACAAATAAAAATCTTACATACGCATAGATACAAAACTACATTATTTTAGATCCCAGCTGGTTTCCTACCTGGCGCTACCTCACTAACATTTTGAAACTGACAGCTACACAGACAAAGGACCCTCACTTTCAGACGCCAAGTTTTCCTACCTAGTGCTACCTCATTAACTTTGTCAAATGAACCAGCAATTTCAAACACAACCTGAACAAAGGATATATGCATGCATAAACTGCTAACTTAATATAGACTGCTTCCATTGATAACAGGATTTGGTGTGACAAGTAACACCTGCTTATACAAGGATAGCTTTGGCTCGAAGATTAAAATCCAAAATTGCTGACAATGCTTTATGTTATCCAAACATCCGCAACTAACTAACAGAATGAATGTTAGAAAGTCAAAATAAATCTAAAATTGCGCACAATGCTTTCTGTATCACACGTGAAAAGTGCTTCATTGTATTTCTTATCATTCTATTGGTTTAGCTTAAATGAGCTATAAGCTTATTAATCATGCCTATTGCTCATTCTGGAACTCTTCCATTGTAATTCATCACTGAACATTATTGCAGATTAACCATTTTCATATAATTAAGTAACCTGAAACAGCAGGATCATCATACACTGCTTCCAAGTGTTGAGTGTGAATCCTATGTAAAAAATATGTCTCGATTATTTCACACAAATCTCACCTCTAATGCCTGCAGATTCTATTTGGTTAACTAGTATAAGTTATCATAAACCGAATTCCTAGATTCCATGCTTCACTCCTCAATCTTTATTCTGCGCACATATCATTAAAAGACTATTCTAATGTGAATATGGGCACTTCTTGTTACTTACCAAGCACTAGCACATGCACATGCACGATGCACCTCTATGAGTTGTTGAATACAAAAAAATACTTATACATCAAATTTAGATGAATATAGTCTTTGTTCAGTTACAGGAAACATTAAAAGCTCACATTGAGATTGAGATTTGAACATACATTAATTAGTCTTTTACATAAGCTAAGTTCATACAAGTATACAACAACTACAAGTCTAGGAAATCCAAAGCATATTGTGATTTGACAAGTGTTTGGCTAGTTATAAGGGAGATTGCCTTTAGAAATCATATAATCCTCCAAAACCTTGTTTGTAGCCTCTGTGAGACGAAGACTATCCAGAATACATATTTAGATACATTAGCGTATGTTACTGTAGATCCGTACTTGCCATCACACTGAAACAAATTAACATTCCTGTTTAATGAGTCATGCAATTAGCTAGCAAGGCTGAGCATAATTAGATTTCGTACCATATTTTGAAGGCTATGTGATTATGTCATAGAAGGGTTTAAAGACATCAAAGACCACCAAATTAAGGCCAGCAAAAATTTTTAATAAGCTTTGTAATGTGGTGTTGAGCTTCTTATTGAAGTTGATAGCATCATTGTTTAGCCTGACCACACATTCCTTGCTATGAGAGCCAAACACAGTGATGGGCGGATGGCAAGCAAACTTTGGAGATAATGTTGTCACACCAATCTTCATTGCTCCCAGTGCATATATATTCTGTCATAGGCATGGTTAGAAACCAAAAACAAATCAGCAAAATTCTTTAACGGATACAAATATTTTTCCTCTTATTTTAATTTTTGGTAATTTTTAATCAATAACATCCATTTCTTAATGGTTTATTGAGGCAAAATATCAAGGTTGAGCATCACATGGGAATGTCAGATAATTGATCAAGTGTACAAACCTTCTTAAGGTTCAGAAGATTTATGTAGTAGCTCTAAACTAGTCACTGCTAACAGTACCAACAATATATATAGCATCGGATACAATCGATGATGCATTTGATTGTCCTGCTATTCTCACCCGTTCTTCTAACTGTCCTGTTACACATATACCTTCTTCCATTAGACTATTTCTTCTACCCCTCATGGAACAACCCTTATATAGTAGGATCAGTAAGTTTGGTTAATGGGCAAATTAGTATACTCTGCACAACCTCAATCTTAACACTTTCACTCTATGTGGTAGGATCATTATAAAAAGCACATTTAATGGTTTAGTGCCACGAACTATGTCATGTGAATCATTATGGTCCTTTTTCCATAACAGAGTAATAATTATAAGATGATCACCTCGGCTATCACAAGTCAAAAACAAATGTTAAATATCTCTACCAAAGAGTTGTGGCTCAGTTGGCAACGCAGGCTGAGATTGTGGGAAGAGCTCCCGGGTTCGATCCCCACTAAACACATTCTTTGGGAGAGGTGAAAAGCTAGGTCCCGAATAGGATTGTCCCTGGTAATAGGGGGTACCTATGGTTTGCACCAAAAAAAATGTTCAATATCTCTAACTTAGAATTTTAATGATAATCACTTCGTTTTATGCATACTCAATTCAGAAAATTGCAAAATTTACCATAATTAGAAGGATTAGTTATTTTATACTACTGTTTTTCCTTCTTAACAAAAGGGAAATAGATAAAGTATGATTGACAGGGGAATGGTTATATAGTTATTTCTTTTTATTTTTTTATCTTTTCATGTATGTAGATAATTATTTTGGAAAACACTGAAGAATATTTGTTTAGTATTCCATTTTAATAAACAATGTTTGTGTAGTTGGAGATGCATGATGAATTAGTTCAGACTCAATCTTTTTGCTAGGCATTGTAGTTTAATAATGTTGGCCTTATGCCTTACTGTTAAGATACCTATTGTTCTGTTTTGTATTTAATTTTTTCACTACAGGATTCCAGCAGGAATCAGATTATCCATTTGGACATTGATTAGTTGAGATATCAAGCAGGAACTCAGTAAGCATTTAGTCAGTTTCTACCTCATGAATGTTGATATGGATACAACCCTTCCTTGTTTCAATAAATCTTGTGACAGTGAAACAAATTAACAATTTTGACTGATAAGTCTTACAAATTAGCTAACTAGGGTGAGCATAATTTGATTTTGACATTTTGTACCATTTTATAAAGACATCCTGTCCAGTTCATAGAAAGTTTAGAAGGTATCCAAGAATGACGATAAAATTGAGTCTAGGAAGCATTTGAGATGTTGTGTTGAGCTTCTTATTGAAGTTAATAGTATCATTGTTTAGCCTTGCCCACACGTTCTTGCTATGAGAGCCAAAGATAGTGATGGCTAATGGCAAAGATTGGAGGTAATGTTGTCACACCAATACTTCTTGCTCCCAGTGCATATAAATTCTGTGATAAGCATGATAGTCTTACAAATTACTCTTAGGTTTATTGAGGCAAGATATCAAGGTTGAGAAAGACATCCCTGAATGAAATTGGAATAGCATGCACAAAAATGTCTGTTGTATAAACGTGGTTATATAGCAGAGGAGGATGCACGATCTCTGAATATAATAACTGGTCCCAACACCAACAGTTCATACAGCACCAGATATAATTTATAATTCATTTGATTGCCCTGCCTTTTTGAGCTGCGGGTTGATTGAAATTGTATTTTACACCCATAAACAAAAAATATTCAACACTCACAAGTATCACATAATGTTAAGTAAAGTAAAAACAAAGGGTTTTAGACATTTAAATGCATTTACATGTAATTTGTTATAGAATCAAAGTAACCAGGAGAAGCTGAGGCAAAATTGGCACCATTCAAGAGGTTATTCCTTAGGCATTTGAGTTGAGGTAAGAATAAAAGGTAGCCATTTCAGTTGCAATGAATGAATATTAATGAAACAAGAGTCAAATCCTAGTTAGCAAAAATAAAAGGTAAAATGGATAATAGAGAAAGGACATAGACATGTAGCTAAATGGGGCATTTTTCAGGGGAAAGGAAAGTAGCAATAAAGTATGTGGAAAGAAAAGTAACAATCCACAGGAAGATTTTGCAATGGAAAGCTTTTCTTTTAACAAAACAAAGTTTTTCATTGCAAAACCTTCTGTTGAATTGTGATTCTTGAAGTCTCCTCCACAAGGTGAGAAATTTGGTTTCCTATTAGTAAATAGGTTGTAGAATCCCTAAATATGAACATTGCAGTGGCAGAGGCTGTCCATTGGTTACATTTGAGCACCATAGCAAGAAGAAGAGAAGTCAAAAAAGAACATGAATACCCCACATTTCCGAGCTTCTCTGATTTGACAAGGATACCGTTATGAGGATTTTATAACTTCTTTAGTCCTTTTTTATTATTTTTGTGCAAGACCATATATACCATGGTTAATAGTGCAAGTCAAAACGTCTGCTGTATAAACTTGCTTAAGCAGAGGATTTATGCAGGAGCTATGAATATAATAACTGATTCTTGAAGTCTCTTCCATAAAGAGAGAAGTTTGCTTTACTGATAGTAAATAGATTATAGAGTCTCCAAATTTGGACAATGAACTTGAATACCCCAAATCTTTGAGATTCTTTGGTTTGATGACAAGCTATAGTTATGAATGAACTTGAATAAAAGAAGGTAAGTAAGTCAAGAATGAACTTGAATACCTCAAATCTTTGAGATTCTTTGGTTTGATGACAAGCTATAGTTATGAGAATGATTTTAAATTTTGGGATGTTAAAATTCCACTAAAGAAAAAAAAAGGTGTAATTTTAGGAGATAATCCAAAGAAACATAACAACACTTTGTTACAACTATGGGATGAGGTTGATAATCACTTAAAAGTTAGTAGAGAATCTTATTTAATCACGTAGCAGACACCTACCAACCTCTGCCACAACCTCCTTCAGCCTTTCGAGATTGGCTATATGTACTTAAGCTGCATAAAACTTGGTAGACTGTCTTCTTTACTCATGCTACAGGCACCTACCAACTCTGTGACAACCTCCTTCGGTCTTTTTCAGATTGGTTGTGTGCAATTAACCTGTGTTTATGTCTTTACTGCTGTTGAGTCTTTAGGTGAGTGTGTGTTGGAATGCGTCGCTGCTAAGTGCGTTTCGGAGTCTATACAGATGTTAGTCTTTACATGAGTGAGTGTGGGTTGAAATGTGTGTTGTTTAATCAGTGTTGGAATTCATGGGTGTGCATTATGTGTGCTGCTAACTGTTTGAGTCTGGATGTGGGTAAAATTCCTCCATCAAAGTTTGTAGACAACACCTCTATACATCATGAGAAGTGGTTGACTGATGAGTATGATGTGGGTAAAATTCCTGCAGCATAGTTCATAGAGAACACTTTCAAGCATCACCAGAAGTGGTCCAGCCAAACAACCACTACACCAATACTCCCTCCTGTCTCAAATATAAGCAACAAAAAATCATCTTTTGCTGGGCATTCCTTGCCTATTAGCTCTTTATGTTGTATGGGTTGGAGTACCTCTTGTACTCCTTATCAATTCATTTTTGCTTATAAAAAAAAACACACACACACACAAACCATTCTCGCACAGTCACACTAGTGCACCACCCCATCAACCATCTTTACGTCAGTTTTGAGACTCTTTCTCGCAAGTTGATGCAAGTTAAGATGCATAACTTGCTGTAATTGTACTATAGTTCCAAAATTGTTTTTTTCATTGAAAAACAATGTCTTCTAATAATCTTTATTCAATCTTTGTATTACTAGTGAAAGTTATGAAGATATCAATAAAATCAGCACAATATATATAAGATAGCCACCAATAACTAGATAAAGTTCTATAGCACAAATCATCAAACACCCGGTGTGTCTAACACTCACATTTTATCAGCAAAATCTGTGTTTGAAACAAGTCCAGTTTTCAAATTGTGGGAATGGATCTGTTGACTGTAGTAAGGATTCTCAAAATTGATATAATGTTGTAGAGTATTGGATAACACGAGAGTGAAACAAAGTCATTTTTTAAAAAATGGTTGATAAGGTGGGATGAACGTGACGAGGAGAAGAAAAGGCTTGAATATATTCCATTCTTTATCATTTTGTTGAAATTCATGGTATGCAAATCGGTTCATGAGGGTCCCCGTCCCCTATGTTTTCACTGTTTCTTTACACTCAACTGCATATAAAAAAGGATAACAGAGTTAGAGAAGACGTGTGTTTGACTGATTGAGAGATAGGTGACATGGAAAATTTATTTGAGTTGTCAACTCCTGATGGGGAGAGACAAGAAGGGGGACAGGAACCCAAGACACAAGATTTTCATCCTCTTGTTAATGTTAGTGCTCTTTTATCACGGAGTTTGCATTTATCTTTAACAATGCTATTTATTTATATCAAATAATTTTGTTGGTGTTGGACCACCAAGTTTGTTAGTAGAAATTTTATTTATTTATATTAATTAATTTTGTTGGTGTTGGACCTCCAAGTTTGTTAGACACTCAGCAGACACCTGACAACCTTTGTGGTAATCTTCTTTAGTTTTTTTTATTTGTGTTGTGCAATTAATTTGTTCTTATGTTTATGCTGCTGTTGAGTCTTCAGGTGAGTGTGCATTAGAATGCGTCGGTGCTGAGTGCACATTGGAGTCTATGCTGGTGTTGAGTCTTTACATGAGTAAGTGTGCGTTGAAATGTGTGTTGCTGAGTCCGTGTTGGAATTTGTGGGCGTGCAGTATGTGTTCTAAGGGATGAGTCTGCATGTTGGTAAAATTCCTCAACCATACTTTGAAGATAACACTTCCAAGAATCATGAGAAGTGGTTCAGCCAAGCAACCACTACACCAATACTTCTCTTGTTAATATTGGTGCTTACTCATATATAGAGTTAACATTCATCCTTAACAACACCTTTTATTTATATTAATTAATTTTATATAATAAAATAGATATTTAAATACTTTTACATAATATAAAATTTATTATTAATTAATAATTTAGGAAAGCAATATTAGGAGATACTAAAGACTCAATTGCATAGGAGATCAATAAAATATTTCAATTTTCAAGTCCAATTACAGGGAAGCATTCGAAAAATAATTACCTCTGCATTAGTATGCACCATTTGTTATCCGCTAGTAAACACATCCCTACTCAAGTCAAACAATTCAGCCGTGATATCACACAAGAAGCCAAGAAGAAGAAGGGAAGTAAGTCAAGAATGAACTTGAGTACCCCAAATTTTCGAGCTTCTTTGGTTGGATAAAGCTACAGTTATGAGGATTTTATAACTTCTTCCACTTTGTCTAATGAATCATACCAACAGAAACAAATTTCGATAAAATTGATTTAGGCAATGCTTTTAGATTAGAGGAGGGTTCAGTTTATACCAGTTGTAAGTTACAACAAGTATTGCACCATTCACACATATTATCTTGAGGTGCCAACAATACCAAATTCATTCAACATGGGTAGCATATAGATATCTCCGCTAAAGAAAAATGGAGTAATTTTAGTGGAGAATCCAAAGAAGCATAACAACACTTTGTTACATTAATGGGATGAGATTGATAACCATTTAAAAGTTGATAGTGTCTTGTTATGCAGAAGCACCTGCCAACCTATGCCACAATCTCCTTCAGTATTTTCAGATTAGTTGTATGTAATTAACCCGTGTTAAAACTTGTTAAATTGACTTAATTACTCATGCAACAGGAACCTACCAACCTCTGTCACAACCTCCTTTATTCTTTTTAAAATTGGTTCTGTGCAATAAACCAGTGCATGTTTATGCTGAGTCTTCAGGTGACTGCGTTGGAATGCGTCACTGCTGAGTGCATTAAAATGTGTATGTTGCTGAGGGATGAGTCTGCATCTGGATAAAATTCCTAAAGCATAGTTTGTAAACAACACCTCCAAGCATCATGAGAAGTGGTCCAGCCAAGGAACCACTACACCAATGGTTCTATTTTTAATATATGTGCTTGCTTATGTATAGAGTTTGCTTTCGTCCTTAGCCATGTCATTTATTTAAATCAATTAATTTTACACAATAAAATAAATATTTAAATACTTTATATAATATAAATTGTTTTATTAAATTTATAATGTACATTATTAAAAAATACATATACATGTTTATATTATTAATTAATATAAAAGTTTATCTGTTTTAACATAAATATATATTTTTTAATTAAGATATTTTCGGTTTAATTGGTTCATACTGGTTGTATTCAGTGGCTCAGTGACCCATTACTGTGACCAAGTCAATCACCGGTCCGGTTATAATAACATTAAATATAAGCACACATGTATATATAATAATTTCTACCCAAAAAAAAGTATTTATAATAATATAAAATGAAAAATTCTCTAAGTTCTTCATATATACAGACAGTTACACGTCAGTGGAGACCTAAAGGAAATTTTAATATTGGGCCTTTCAATATTATTGAAGTTTTATTTAAATGATATATTTTAAATTGGTTGAGATGAAAAGATAACTCATTGAACTAGTAAATATCATGTGCATTGCACGATATTTTTATATGAAAACTTAATTTAATTTCATTTAAGAGAAAATATATTTTAAAAAATATATCTATAATTGAAAAAGAAATTAATGATAATCAAATCAATTAATCAGATAAATAATTTAATTAAATTAATTAAAGTATTTTTTCAAAATTGTTATAATTTTATTTAAAGTTTATCTTTCAAGATTTTAAAGATGTAAAATTACCTACTAAATTTGTGCAAAGAATTTTCTATAAAAAAACAGCTAATGAGGCTTACAAAATGTGTGCTAATGAGGGATGAGTCTGCACGTGGGTATAAGTCCTCAAACGTAATTCAAAGACAACACCTCCAAACAACCAATGCACCAATACTTCTCTTGTTAATTATGTATATAGTTCACATCCATCCTTAACCTTAGCAACACTATTTATTTATATCAATTAATTTATTTATATCAATTAATTATATATAATAAAATAAGTATTTAAATGCTTTTACATAATATAAATTTTTTATTAATTAATAATTCAGGAAAGCAACAATAACTCAATTGTAAGAGATCGATCAATAAAATATGGAAAGTGCTAACGAATGTCCTTAGTAAAAAAATTTATTGGAATGTGCAACATTTAATATTACAGATATGATCAATACCGTAATTTTCAATAAAAAACTTCTATTCATGCGTGCCTTGGGGCACTCGTTAGCCAAACCCATGAAATATTACAACTTTCAAATCCAATTACATTGAAGCATTCATACCTCTCGTAATTTGCACCATCTGTCATCTCCTGGGAATCATATCCCTACTCATGTCATGCATCTGTTATCTCTTAGGAATCATATCCCTACTCAAATCAAACAATTCAGCCATGATATCCATCTTTCTAAGGTGCACAAATTTACAGTACCCGAGAAAAATTTACCTACATTAGCATGTGTTTCCTATTTTCACACAATTTAAAAAATTGTAAAAAAAAGTCACTGATATTTGTATTTTACATTATCTTCATTCCACTAACAATTTTTTTTGCCTTGTTTCTTCATTTCTTCTGTATTGAAGATTTGTCAATCATTCAATTCCATTCACAGGCAATAAACATTTGGAAAATTAATTAACTAATAAATATATTCATAAATTATTTTTATATTCGTTTTCTAGAAAAAATAAAAGCATTTAACATTTGATCTTAAACTTGAAGAGGTACTAAGGGGGTCAGGTTCAGTAGCACAATAGTAATTCCTAAAACCAGGTCTATACACTCTCTTTTTACTCTTTTGTAACACCTGCCCCTACTTTAATCTGTGTCCAAAGCACGAGACCATATGGAAGAGATAACAATTGAGTGGACAAGTGTGACTCACTGGAAAACTGAGGATGTGGAAAAGGAGGAGTGAAGACCATGAAAATTTTAAGGGCAAAATCAGAGTCTCACGATAGCTAGACATGAATAAGTAGGAGTGAAGCCCTCAAGATCCAAAGAATGGCCATAGGTGATACCTTTGGGTTCTGCTTCTACTTTGTTTAAATTGTACTCATCCATGTAATGTTCTCTCTCATATCATGTTATTTACAACACCTTTCAACACACTCACTTCAGGATTGGTACAAGAACAACTTTGATAATGACAAACAGTGCTCACAAAAAGAGAGAGGAGTGGCAGAGAGAAATTTGTGAGGAGAGAGAGGACAGACTCTCAAAGGTTAAAGAGCAAAATTTTATAATCAATTAATCCAAGTCATGGAATTGTTTTTTTTTTTAATTAAACCCAATGGTACATTTATCCAGTGTATCATACATGTCAAGCCTACCCATTATATTTTAGTTGTTCCCATACTATATTTTCTGTTTTAGATTAAAGTTATTTTTCTAATCTTGGATTAATTTTGTTTGGAAATGTAAAGTTGAGGCAAACAAAGTGCTAGCATATTACCTTATGTTTGGTTGTTGAATATCTGTCACTTCATAAATGGTTATCAATTAAATGCTCAATGTCAATGACAAGATACTAATTGGTAAATGTCATATATTGGAAGATTATTATTCAATCCTTCCAACAAAAATGTGTGCGTGTATTTTATAATTGGGTAAAATTGATTTCAATGAATTTATAGAAATAATAGTAAGATGAATAATGCAATATTTATGAAACACATTGGACGGAATTGGATTAAAATCAATTTTAGAGAATTAATTTTATCTGTTAAAAAATATTGGGTTGATTTTTTCATAGTTGTAAATCATTAATATTTTTCTTTTATATGTAAAAATTTAGGACACATGAAACAAATATGTTACAATTAACTTATTACTAGGTTGTGACACGCGCGGTGTTATATATTAAGTATTTTACATGTAATAATAATATAATAAATATTGTTATGTCAAATGTTACAAAAATAATATATTAATCTATTACATTAATTTTTTCTGGTGAATTAAGGGCCTTAAAGGCCGGGAGAAAATCTATTATATTAATTTAATGATATTAATCTTTATGATTGGAATTTTACATTGGTTGCAAATTGATGTACAATGAGAAGTTTTTTTGTTTAAAACTTTGATCATTTAATTTTTTAAAGTCTTGTTCATTTGTGAATAACATTTTTTAAATAAATGACATTATTAAAAAGTAGAATAATTTCATAGATGATTAATCTTATAAAGGAGTTTTTTTTTAAAAAATGTATTTATTAAATAAGAGAAATATTTGTAAGGATATTTGATTTTTGTGTATATTTAATAATTAATTATATTAATTATGAAAATAGGATTTTAATACTAATTAGTTTATGAAAGATATAAATCAGTGACATGGTTAGGAAGTAAAATAAATTCATAGATAATTTATCCTTTGAATTGATTTACTTAATTAGTGTAATGATAGTTTTATAAATTTCACTTTTTTAACATTTTTTTGTGTATATTTAGTAATTTATTATATTAATGATAAAAATATATTTTTAATGCTAATTTAGATATTATTGACATTATCAATGAGGCAACACATTAAAATTATGAATCTTGTGTGGATTTTGTATTAAATTTTTAGTTATTTTTTAATATATATAATATGATATAATGTGTTTAATTGCATTTATATGGAAGTTTTGGTATTTCAAGAGTCTCTCATAGGAAATAGAAAATCAACATAGGGAAGATAGCTAAGAATAGTGACACATCATATTTTTATTGATGTGACACAAATAGATAGATGTGGCAATATTGGAGGTGATATGGCAACCCTGAGTTACGCGAGTAAGCTTTAATATATATATATATATATATATAACTAGATTGTAACCCACGCGTTGCTCAGGTATTCAAAGGTTGATTTTAATATATGTGTGTGTAATCTAAATGTTGATATTATTATAAAAAGGTAAATTAGGATTGAAGTTGAGCATAACTCTCCAAAATTCCATGAGTGTTTCCCAAGAAAACCACCACCAGTATCACCGGAGGAGGAAGATCTTGTACACCAGAGTACAAAGAAACTAAAAGAGAATGTCTCTGCTGTGATGGAGGTGGATCCAGAATCTACAAACAATGTTAAGAATCTGAACCAAGGAGCCATATATGTAGAGGGTTTCCTACAAAGATAAAGTGATGGAGGTGGATTCGAACTTCAACTTCCAACCGGAGGAGATTGTCCGTATGGTAACTGAGGAACTCTTTCCAGGGTTTACTCTTGCTTATATATATCAACAATCATGAGAGGAAATATTTCAATCCTAACCCAACTGTCAATGTTGAACTGGAGGAATATGAAAAATGGTGCAACCCATTGAAATTCAGTGTCATCGTTCGTCTAATGGGAAAACGTGTTGGTATCCGTTTCATGAGTTTGGAATTGAAACACCTGTGGGCCAAGAAAGGGGATGTCAGGACCATGGACATATCTGAAGATTTCTTCTTTATAAGATTCTCTGAAGAAGGGGACTACAAACATGCACTCTATGAAAGGCCATGGCTGATAGCTGATCACTACCTTCTGGTGCAAAGATGGAGGCTTCTCTTCAATCCGGAGGACTATGCTGTAAAAAAAATTGTGGTTTAGGTATGTATCCCTCATTTACCTGTTGAGTTTTATAATCCTCACTTTCTGTTGAGAGTTGGGAGTCAACTAGGAACACTGTTAAAGATTGATGAAAATACTTCTATTCACACTAGGAGTAGATTTCCTAGAATTTGTATAGAAGTTGATTTAAGGGATAAATTGATTCCCTACTTTAATGCACTTGGTCGTACCTTCAAAGTAGAGTATGAAAGGCTTCACATGATCTGTTTCGAGTGTGGGAAATATAGGCATAAGAGTGATCCATGCCCGGAGAGAAGAATAGCAATACACCAAGAAGGTGTGACCACTGATTCCAAGAGTCTTAGCCAGAAAGCATTCCTCCTCAGATTAAAGTAGCCTCTGCTCATAAAAACTAATGAAGGCCTTGTTCAAGATCACACTAATCAAGTGTGTCTGGAGAGCCAACAACAGAACATGACTGACCTGCGAACAGGTATTGATAGTGATGAAGCCATCTTTGGGCCACAGCTGTTAGTTAAAAGAACACCAAGGAAGAGATTCAAGTCCAACTCCCAGACCAGTGATACAACACAAGTGATTAACACAGATACAAATTTGCCCCCTCAAAAAGAAAATTCTACTAGATTTGATGTTTTACAAACCAGACCTGAGGACAGCAAGAAATCAAACTTAGAGAAAGGAAAGATTCCTTCTAGCACAAGGCAACTTAAGCCAAATACCAATAGGCCAAGTACTTCACACCAGACCACAAGTAAAACACAAAAATACAATCCTATACATCAGAAGAAAAACATTCCTTATCAGAAAGACCAACAGCAAAAGGTGAGTAAAGCCATTAAGTCAAATCAATAGCAACAGCAGGATCCTCCCCAAAAATGCATCCTCATATGAGGTCCAAGTTATCAAAAAGAATAAGGACTGGGAGAAGGAGATAATGGCTATGATGAACAGATACCACAAAAGGAGATGGGATGCCCATTCTAAAGGAGACTATGTTGGTGATCTTTTCAGTCTTGACAAAAAACAGTTTTTTGAAACCTTGTATGGCAATTCTTCAACTGGTATCCAGGGATATATGGGGCATTCTGATCTGGATAAGCCCCCTGACTACAATGTAATTGATGTTGAAGCTAGCAACCTTGATGAACAAGACAAGATCATTCCTGAGAGTGGTGCTATGCTTGATGGCAACCCTTCCAATCAATCTTAATGAATTTATTGTGTTGGAATTGTATAGGGGCAGGTGCTAAAATATTTCTTGGTTTAATAAGGGATTTAAGTAGGATGTATCATCTGAATTTTGTGTCTCTCCTTGAGCCTAGAATCAGTGGCTCTAAAGTTGATAAAACTATTAAAGGTATGGGTTTTTTTGGTAGTGTGAGAGTTAATGCCCAGGGCTTTTCAGGGGGTATTTGGTGTTTATGGAAGACTGAAGACATCATTGTGAAGGTCATTAAAACATCTTCTCAATGTATTCATCTGAACATGGTAAATGTGGGAGAAATTAATTGGACTCTCACAATTTGTTATGATAGCCCAAATGAGAATACCAGGGATGTTCTTTGGGAGGAGTTAACTTCTTTTGGATCTACCATTATGGAGCCTTGGTGTGTGATGGGGGACTTCAACTCTATCCTCTATGATTTTGAAAAGGTTGGTGGAGCTGGGGTGAATAGGAGAGCTATGAATGCTTTTGCAAATTGCCTTGATAACTGTAGTTTATATGAAAATCTAAAGGACCTTTCCTGACATGGCAAAGAGCGGATGTAAAGGAGAGACTTGATAGGGTGGTTTGCTCTCAATCTTGGAGATTGTTTTTCCATAATGCCTCTGTGATCAATCTGGCCCTTCCATCATCAGATCATAGTGGCATCTGGATGAAGTTGGAACCCAATAATCCTCATTCCATGATCCAAAAGCCATTTAAATTCTTTGCTTGCTGGCTTTCTCATCAGGACTTTCAAATCCAGGTTAAGAAGTTCCGGGATCCCAATAAACAGTGGAATCAGAACCTTGAAATGTTCCAGACCCAATTGACCTCATGGAATAAAATTGTGTTTGGAAATATCTTTCAACAAAAGAAGACTATTTTGCTTAGACTTGAGGGCATTGAAAGGAAGCTCAAAGATGGTCCCAATCAATTCCTTTCAAATCTGAGAAAGGATCTTTGGTCTGAGTACCAATCCATTCTTGCTAGAGAAGAAGAATACTAACTTCATCAATCCACGGTTAATTGGTTCAACCTTAGGGATAGAAACACTCACTTTTATCACCAAGCTACTGTGATGAGAAGAACCAGAAACGGAATTGATGCTCTTCAAGATGAGAACCAGAATTGGATTTATGGTGATACTGAATTGGAGAAACTCATGCTGGACTTCCTCAAAGCCCTGTATACTAATAGTTCTATTGGCCAGGCTATTGAAGTGGATGATCACAGCTTCCCTTCTCTTACCCCTGAGGTGATATCTAATTGCTTACTTATTCCTTCTAATGATGAAATTAGAACTTCTGTTTTCAGTATAGGTAACTTCAAGGCCCCTGGACCTGATGGAATTCATGCCCTCTTCTATAAAAGTCAGTGGGGTATCATGGAATCCATGGTGGTAAATTTAATCCAACAGGTTTAGTCTAACCCACAACTGATTTCTAACATTAACCAGACACTTATTACTCTTATTCCTAAAGTAAAATATCCTATAAATGTAACTCAGTTTAGGCCTATCTCCCTATGTAATGTTAGCTATAAAATTTTATCTAAGATAATTGCTAATAGACTGTGTTATATCATGCCCCTTATAATTGGACCTAATCAATGTTCCTTTGTCAAAGGTAGGCAAGGTATAGACAATGTAATTATCTTGCAAGAACTGGTTCACTCTCTTCAATATCTAAATGGAAAAAAGGCTATATGATCCTTAAAATTGATATGGATAAAGCTTATGATAGAATGAAGTGGTCTTTTGTTATAGACACTATTAAAAAAATTGGATTGCCTGATTAATCAATAAACATCATAGCTAATTGCATTGGAACTCCTACCACTCAAATGAATTGGCATGGTTTCCATTCTGAATCCTTCTCTCCCTCTCGTGGTTTAAGGCAAGGTGATCCTTTGACACCTTATATCTTTGTCATGTGTATGGATAGATTGCATCATTTAATTTCCAATAAAGTTAATTTTGGTGCTTGGAGGGGTTTTTGTTTTGGCAGGAACTATCCTACTATTTCTCATCTCCTATTTGCGGATGACATCATCCATATAGCGGAAGCTACAACTGACCAAGCTCTTATTGATCAACTCTGTGTTGGAACTTTTTGTGAAGTCTCAGGTCAAAGGATGAACAAATAAAAATCAAGAGTCTTTTTCTCCAAAAACGCAGATCATAATGTTAAGCAAGACATTTCTACTACCCTTTCAATTGAACAAGCTGAGGAATTGGGTACCTACTTGGGTTTCATTGTCCTTCATGGTAGATCAAATAGAAGCACATATACACATATTATTGATAAAGTTAGGAAGAAGTTGTCTGGGTGGAAAGCTACTTCTTTGTCAATGGCAGGAAGAATCACTCTTGCTCAATCTGCAGTCATGAGCATTCCCAATTACCTCATGCAAGCATCTGTGTTTCCAATTGGTGTTTGTGAGTATATTGAAAGATTATGCAGGAACATTATCTGGGGTCTTCTAATGAGCATAGGAAGCTTCATCTAATCTCCTGGAAGAAGATTTGTCAACCTAAGAATCTTTGAGGGCTTGGCTTTAGGTCTCAGGATGGTTAATGAGGTTTATATGACTAAATTGGGATGGAGATTATTGAGTCAACCTCATCTTCTTTGGGTCCAAGCTATTAGAGCTAAATACAAATGTGGCACCAATAGAATGCCCTTAATCACAAACTGTTATAGAGAATATAACCTTTGGAAAGGGATTACTAGTGCCTGGAAGCATATCCAAGTTGGAGTCTCATGGAATATTGGAAATGGAAATACCACTAGGTTATGGATGGATGTTTTCATTCCTGGATTGGACCCCTTAATAAATCATATCACTTAACCAATTGATGACCTTCAAGGCTTCCTCATTATGTTTGATTTTGTTGTTAATGGAGATTGGAACCTTGAAAATCTTCAGGGAGCCCTTCTTTCTGAGATAATCTCAGGATTACATGTTGTGACCCCCTAGAGACTCCTTGGATGATGATACTCCTATCTGGGCAGATTCTTCTGATGGTGACTTCGAAATGAAGACAATGTATGATAAACTAGGCTCTCAGTATGCCTCTGATATTGACACAGTAGTTTGCCAACATGTGTGGAAATGGAAAGAGACTCCAAGAATTCAATGTTTTCTTTGGAAATGCATTCATGGGAAACTTCCCACCAATGAAGAAAGATCCAGCAGAGGAATGTCTCATGATAATTCTTGCTTCAGATGCCATGATCAAGCTGAATCTATCATATGCATGCCCTTAGAGATTGTCCTGTTGTGATGGTCTTGTGGAGTTCATTAATCCACACTAATCACTGTGCTAGATTTTTTAGCCTGGGTATTAAAGGTTGGATGAATATGAATCTACTTGAAGATGTGTCTAACAACAGCCTTGGAATTAAGTGGAAGCCTATTTTCCCCATTATTCTTTGGATTCTATGGAATGACAAAAATAGCTTGGTTTTTAGACAAAAATCTGAGCTTGATTCACTGATCCTGAAAGCTAAGTCTTATGTTGCAGAAATGCAATCCAGTATGATACATTATACAAATTCTAAGATCCAAATTAGCAAGCATGGGGAAAATATTTCTTGGAATCCCCCTCCTGAAGGCTGGTTGAAGCTCAATGTTGATGGTTCAATTTTGAATAACTCTCTGAGTGTTGCTGGTGGAGGCTTGATTCGCAGGGATAATGGCAGCTATATATCTGAATGGTTTAAATGCAAAAATTGGCATGTGCACAGCTATAAAGGCTGAATTGTTGGCTCTCCTGTTTGGACTCAAAATTTCAAGACAATGTAACATTAGGAAGTTAATTATTGAGCTAGATTCTAAGGTAGCTCTGGACCTTGTTAGGAAAGGTTGCTTAAATACGCACCATTGTTTTAGCCTTGTTAGGGATATTAGGGAAGCTCTAGCTTGGGATTGGACAATCTTTTTGTGTCACACATATAGAGAAGGGAATAGAGCAGTTGATCACCTAGCTAGTATGGGACATGATTATCCCTTGGGCTGCATGGGCTCCCAAGTGTTCCTAGCTCTTTAGTTGATATTATTAGGGATGATTGTAGAGGTGTTTCCTTGCCTCGGTTAGTTTTGTAGTTTTCTTTTGGGCTGGTTAGCCCCTCCATTTATTAAAAAAATGTTGATATTATGACCATAATAACTTAAATTTATTGTATTATTTTGATAAAGAAGTGAGGTTCCTTTTTTGGGTAAATATAATGAGGGCAAAGCATTTTGAAATATGATATTAATAAAAATATTATTTGAATTTGATATTACATTTGTATATTTTTATGAAGTTATAGGTTTTATAATTTTTATTTTATGCATTATTTTTATAGGCTAAGAGATCAACTTTATTGTGTTAAGTAATGATTGACCATCTTAGTTAAATATTGTCAATGTTATTGTTATAGTATCATCTGGGACTTTTAATTAAATCTTGAACCTAAAAATGTGTGTCGATTTTTATTTTGAGTTTATTTTATCGGTAGTTGGCACTTAATTCTTACCTTAGGGTTGAGTAGTTAGATGAATTTTTATATATTGTGTAGAACAGTAGAAATATTTATTTCCATTTTGTATGATGAATTTATTCATATAAATTTTACTTGCAATATAGTTTCAAAATTTATATTGGCTTCCATATCAATAGAGGTGTCATCAAAATAATTGATGATTTCTAATATTGTAAATGTTTTTTTATTTTTTATTTGAAATTATTAAATTTAAATTTAAATTTAATTTGCACTTATGTCAATTTGAAATAAGTTAGATATTTATATTAGATATGACTTTATTTTTATAATATGAAATTATTATATTAATAAATTATACTTGTTTTTTTGTTAAATATAAATTAATTAATTATTTAATGAGAATGATTAAAATTGTGATACAAAAGTATAATTAAAGAATTATTATGTGTTATTATTTTTAGAGGTGGAGAGGTTGGAGGTTCAAAGCTCTTATACATCAAGTTTATGATGACTACAATTAAGTATATGTTAAAAAGGATTATTATTTAATAATAATAGTCTTGTTTTGTGAATAAAAATACATCATGAGAAGTATAGGAAGAATGAATTATTACTACAATTATTTATATATTAAAAAATATCATGTTCAGTAGTAATAGTTAGGTTTTTATTGTAAGAGTATAATGTACATAATGAGATGCAACTAATTAACATATACAACATAAATTTAATTTAATGGATTTAAAAAAAATTATGTATGATTTTTTATTATAAATTTTTGTACAACTAATTTAAACTCTATAATTATAATAAAAATTAATGACTTAAAATATATTTGAATTATGATTTACAAAATAATTTTTTATTAAATTTACAAATAACAATTTAGTTTGACATATTGAATAAATCGTCAATTTGGTCCCTAAAAGTGTTGCTCGCTGTCAAGTTAGTCCCTGAATTGGCAGAAACTAAAAATTAGTCCCTGAAACTGTATTTTATCCGTCAAAGTAGTCCCTCTATTAACAGAAGTATAATTTAGTCCTTGTAAGTTGATAGTTAGTGTCATTTTAATCCTTCAAATTTTAGTACGTAAATTCAAATAAGTCCCTAAAACTAACAAACCACTATCAAAGTAGTCCCTGAAAGATTTGTTTTTGTTAACAGAGGGACTGCTTTGACGGACGAAATATAGTTTCAGGGACTAATTTTTAGTTTCTGTCAATTCAGGGACTAACTTGACAACGAACAACACTTTCAGGGACCAAATTGATGATTTACTCTTGACATATTTCTTTTAAATTTTTGTTCTTGTAATGAAATGTAAAATGATTATTTAATAATTGTATAATTCTAATATAGTCACGTATTTGGTTTAGAAACTTAATGTGTCTTTTCTTATTCCTTTTGAATTATAATCTTTATACATTGTATTATATAAAGATAATTAATATAATATTATAAACAACAATAGAGTTATAATTATAATATATGTAAAAATTTAACAAATAATGCATAGTTAGCTTTTAACAACAGATATATAATATAATAACACATTTTATCCTTTTAGATTTTTTTTTTCTAAATTTTAGTTATATATATTGTTATGATTTTTTATACGATATATTGATATGGTTGAATAGTTTTCAATATGTTAAATAATAAAATTCACATGAAAAATTTAGAGAAGTGTACAATATTACATAATTAATATCACATAATAGTAAAATAATATGAATAGCAAAAATTATTTTAGTATAATTGGTATCTTTTGGGTTAACATATTTGGTAACCATTATTTTTATTAACATTTCATTTGGGTGGACCATGATTTTAATGAGGGTGAATTGTAAGAGAAGGCATGAGTGGCAGGAGAATGATAAGAGGCATGACACATCAGATTATGTTTGATGTTACTAGGGATGTCAACAAGGTGGGGCGAGGTGGGTAATGCACTACCCGTATCCATACCCGCTAAAATTAACGGGTACCCATGCGGGTAGCGGGTATCCACAAATATCCATTAATGTTTAAAAATTTAAATTTTATAGAAAGAAAGAGAGAATGTTATATAATACTACCTCATGTCCTATTTATAAGAAACATATGACTAAATTATCAAAACCAAGGAAATGTTTTGAAACCAGTTAATTGTAATTAATAATGCCATAAATTTATATCTTATTCCAGAGATATCCTTAATATTAAATAATTAAAACAATAATAAAATTACTCATGATCAAATAGTTGGTCATTGAAAATAGCGTAATACATCCACTATCATGAAAAATGAATGAGTAGTGGACAATAAATTAAGGATATAAAAATAACTTCATAATTAATTCATTTCAAAATAGTACTATGTTTCTTATATTTAAGACCAAGCAACAACACACTTTTTTGTCTTTTTTTGGTAAAGGACGCTACAAAAGAAAATAAAAGAAAAGCTAGAAGAGAAGACTAAATCCCGGGATGCATAGTCCCACGCTCATCATCTACTAACAAAGGAATTAACTCCTCAGGGGGAGCATGAAGGGTGACTAAACCAGAAGCTGAGTGCACTCCGAGCTTGGCCAAGAGGTCCGCACAAGAGTTACCTTCCCGCAAAACATGGTTAACCGAGACTTCCCAGCTTTGAGCAATCAAATCCTTTATAGCTAAAATCAAGGAAGCATGATGATGGAAACGCACATGGTCCTGATAGATGAGCTTAACTGCTAAGGAGGAATCTGTCCAAACTGTAACCTTGCTATAGTTAGCTTCCCTGCTTATACTAAGGCCCCTCCAAATAGCATAAAGCTCTCCAAGAAAGGGAAAAAGAAATACCTGATAGTCGGATACGAAATTCGGGTTGAGAAGCGGATAGCCGGATCGAGATTCGAGATCACAATCACAGAGAAAGTCAAGATAGACAAATGAAGCAAAGTGGAAAAAATGAAACTCCTCCACCCCCTATTTATAAGGCCGAAAAGGCCCATTACCTTTTATGGCCCAGGAAGTCGAACCGTCGCGACCCAATACCAAAGCGACATGTCACCTGGTATTCGAAGCGTCGCAAGAACCTGAAACATTTCAGAAAAAGTGAAACGTCGCAACGGTATTTCAGACAGGAACCCGTCCCGGCACAGGGGAGGTAAACATAGTTCAACTCGAACCTGGATATCTAATTGCAACGCATCTCGAATCGTCACACCACCAAAGAAGCACTAATATCTCTACCCACGAGGATCATACCAAATGGTCCCGAGCGCCGGTTCGAGATGCCAACGCTCCATCTCGAACCAAAAAGACAAGGCTAACGATTCACCTCGAACCATGACACAAAAAGATGGTCAACGCCACAAAGTCGTCCCAGCCCTCAAATGCCGTCTCGAACGAGTGAGGTACATTTAAGCTCAAAGTCAACTTTTAAAGTTGACAAGAGCTGGGGGGGCTTCTGTTACGGTCTAAACCTAAGGCCCAACAGCTGATATGGCCCACACGCTATATTATTATCATATCCATAAATATATAATAATATCCACACAAAATATAATCATATCTGCAATTATATCTGCAATATCCCATTATATGTGAAATATGATTATGACATCTATAATTATATGATTACACATGCATACTTACTCCTTTTATACAAAGACCCACTTACTATATGTATACAGGGAAAACCCTATATATAGAGATGACAGACAGATCATCAGGTACGCAATCTCACCCAGTCAATCACTTTGATTGCTAGTAAATCTTTCTGACTTGGGCGTCGGAGTCCCTTTGCAGGTACACCCCCCGGGTTCAACTCGGATCATATTGCTCCACACCGGATCCAGATCCGACTCTCACCTGCTGACTCAGATCCAGGTCCGAGTTCCATACCAGAACATTTGGCGCTAGAAGGAGGGCCTCCCCCTATCCAGCATGACAGTCACCACCCGTCGTCAGCTAACTCGGTCCCGTCCTCAGCCAACACCCGAAGGCTGGGTAGAGGATCTTGGAGCCGAAGACGGATTAGCTGAGCAAGAAGGAACCTCACATCCTTTAGTCGAAGTCGAACGGCACGAAGAGAACAATCAACCTGACCCCCGAGACGAAGTAATTCGGCACCTTGAAGCCCAAATCAGAGAACTCCGGGATCAACACACGAAGGCGGCCGAAGATCCGATCGTGAGTCATATTGAGGAGCGTCTCAGGCACTTGGAGAGCAGTATAAACCCTCAACCTCAACCTACCATCCAATCCCGTCCCGCATCAGACAGAGACCACCAGGAAGTCCAGCAGCAAAGGGTTGCAGGCCAACCGGCTCCCTTCAGACACCCTTTCTCTGAGAGATTGGTCCGAGTCGAAATACCTGAGCAGTACAGAAGGGCACTCCCCATTGAATCCTTTAACAGCACAACAGACTCGTTCAAACATCTAGATGCCTTCACCAATGAGATGCTCTTCATTGGAGCCCTCGAGGCTATCATCTGCCGTTCCTTCCCCGGAACGTTGAAGGGAGAAGCTTTAGCATGGTTTAAAAACTCTCCCCTTGGGTTCCATTGACACCTGGGATGATATGCAGCATACCTTCCTAGGACGATTCACAATCTCCACTGAGATCTCCAGAGATCAGTTCACACTAGCAAAAGTCAAACAAACTAAAGACGAGCCGCTTAGAAGCTTCTTAGCCCGATTCTACAAGGAATGTGCTTTGATCCCAGACCTGGCCGAGAACGTTCAACTCGTGTGCGCTGTGTCGGCTCTTTCATCGGGTTCCCCCTGGCCGTTTCCCTATCAGAAGAACCGGTCCGATCCATGGAACAGTTTCGACAATGATCACACAAGTCACTATGCCAAAAAAGGCCTTAGAGGGCGCTCCCGTGCGGCCTTAAAGGGCGCTCCCGTGCGCACTAATAGAATCTGCTCTTGTTTGGTCAATAAAACCAGGACGCTCAATGGAGCGTCCTGACAGAAGCAAAAAGAGGGCGCTCCCGTGCAGCCTTAAAGGGCGCACAATGGAGCGCCCTGGTTCTTTAAAACAAGGGCGCTCCAAGGAGCGCCCTCCTTTCGTTTTTTTTTTCAATTTCTGTTTTACAACAAGGGCGCTCCAAGGTGGAGCGCCCTCCTTTCTTTTTTTTCAATTTTTTGTTTTTTTAATCTACTTTAACCTGCATATTTATTTCAGTCTGATCCCAATGGCTTAATCCAAAATCATGCATATTAATTTCTTAAAATTCAAACACTTAGTCATACTATGAACAACACTTAGTAAATAACACACATATCTACTTGAAATAAGAATTCAAACTTGTCATAATATGAATAGTTTCCTATGCAAGATATAAGTGGTGAAAGTATGAAGTACCTATACAACTATATAGAAATAACCAAAACACATGACATCTCACAAGAATCAACTCAGTTGGTAAATAAACATGCATCTCATATATATGCTCAACAACTACAAGTCTTCTAAACTAAAATTTTTTTGGCATAGTTTACTCTGTTTATTCAACATTTCCCAATTTATCAAACAACTGTACAAAACCATACCAGCAGCCAGAATTCATAAGTCAACATTTCCCAATTTGTCTTGCCCGCGTCTATTGTACAACACCTTTCCCACCAACTTATGTTGCTTGGTGTTCGCATTGAATGTTGTGGTGGTTTGTGGAGATATGAAAACATATCGATCCGTGCGAGAAGATGGAGCTAAGACTGAATGATATAAATAACTATACGAAAAAATGTACATAATGATACTTGGAATAGTTTCACATCTTTTATTTCCTTTAATTTATTTGTAATAAAACACATGGTTGAAACGGAAAATAATAATGACGTGTATAAAAGTATGAGCAGTATTGTGATTGAGTGCATCCATCAAAAGTCACTCATACCTACTCACTTACTCACTGTTTTTTTTTCTCAGTTTCTAGCCTTTCCTATCATCATCATCATATAACATCATTCATCACACATGAGTGTTAACTTTGCCACTTTCACACACACAACTTAGTTTAGTCTCTCAGTCTTAATTTCTTGTTCAAAGAATATGGTGGTTTATTGAAGGCCACCAGCAACAACCTTTGAACCCAGAAGCCCCAGACTTCATCCCTCACCACCATAAGCACCGCCAACTTCAACTTCAACCAATTAAGACTGAGAGACTAAACCAAGTTGTGTGTGTGAAAGTGGCAAAGTTAACACTCGTGTGTGATGAATGATGTTATATGATGATGATGATAGGAAAGGCTAGAAACTGAGAAAAAAAAAAGCAGTGAGCGAGTAAGGTATGAGTGACTTTTGATGGATGCACTCAATTACAATACTGCTCATACTTTTATACACGTCATTATTATTTTCCGTTTCAACCATGTTTTTTATTACAAATAAATTAAACGAAATAAAAGATGTGAAACTATTCAAAGCATCAATAGGTTATCTACTTCAAATGAAGAATTCAAACTTGTCATACTTTGAATAGTTTCCTACGCATGCTATAAAGTGTGGTGAAAGTATGAAGTACCTATCAAACTTATTCCTAATGCATGTACATACAAATAACCTAATAATTATAGTTGAAAGAAAAACGATAATATGATAAAGGATATACCTGATTAAAGTCAATCACCAATAAGCAGTTGTTAGATTATAAACAGTTAGGAAACAAGACCTGAAAAAAAAGACAAGTCAAAAAATTAACTAGTAATAAAATTAGTAGTCGTTAAAATATGAGCAGCATTTCACCTATTTCTTTAACATTCCCAAATTAACGAAAAACAATTTTAACTCTAAACCACCAACTACCAGTCCAAAAGAGATCAATATGAGTAATATATATTTATATAACATTTCAAAATCTAATGTAATATATGACAACCTATATACTTAACACATAAATCATTATAAACTATATCCCAAACATCAAATCATTATAAATTATAATACTAATGTTCAATGTTATCTAACCTTAACAACACATAAACAGTTCAGATAGCAAAACAGGGGATGCAGGTAGCAAAAAAAAACAATGTGCAACATAAACAAAAAGTGGTGCATATAGCAAAAATGTCAATGTTGGAGTTCCTTACCCTAGTAGCCGTCGCGGACTGAGAGAGGAAAGGGGAAGGAGAGAGTCGTGCCGCGCCGAGGGAGAGGAGAAGGGAAGAAGGGAAGGAGAAGCTCACATACGGTTGCGCTGCGAAGGAAGAAGGGGAGGAGAAGCTCTCCCAAGCTCCCTCACGGACGAAGACGACGAACACGGAGGAGAAGGCACGAATGAAGAAGCTCGCGCACGGAGGAGAAGGGAAAGAGGAACAAGCTTGGGCACGGAGGAGAAGGGACGAAGGAGAAGGAAGGAGGAGAAGCTTGGGCACGGAGGAGAAGGGACGAAGGAGAAAGGACGAAGGAGAATGGAGGGAGAAGGGACGCGGGATGAATGGAAGTGAAAATTAAATCTGGGTGGTCATTTTTAAGGATCAACGCCTGAAAAAATTTAAAAAAAATAAAAAAGAGCGCTCCCGGGAGCGCTCTGTATTCCCAGAGAATTAGAAAAAAAATAAAATAAAGGAGGGCGCTCCTGGGAGCGCCCTCTATTCCAGAGAATTTAAAAAAAAACATGCTGGGCAAAAAAATAAAAGGAGGGCGCTCCAGGGAGCGCCCTCTATTGCAGGGAAAAAAAAATATCTACCAGAAAAGAGGGCGCTCCAAAGGAGCGCCCTGTAAAAATAAATAAAGAATAAAGGAGGGCGCTCCAAGGAGCGCCCTCTATTGCAGAGCAAAAAAAAATATCCACTAGAAAAGAGGGCGCTCATTGGAGCGCCCTGGAATTACAAAATTAAAAAAAAAACCTGGGAACGAGGGCGCGCTGATGGAGCGCCCTCTATTTTACCTGTAAGGGCGCTCCCGCCCAAATTTTGGAGCGCCCTCATTTTAAAACGATCATTTTAGACACTAACCAACACGGGAGCGCCCTAAAGACAGTGCTCTAATATCCTAAAATTGGCGTAGTGAGTATGTGGGACGAGAGGCTCATTTGGCCGTTGCCGCCAAGCAGGACAAGGACCAAGGATCAGGCCGAGATTCTTATCAGGACTGGCATAAAGGGAAAGACAAAGGGCACCACAAGGACCAGCGTCGGCACCCAAAAGGTCGATACAATAACTATTCATCCCTGAACACAAACCCTGGAAAGATCCTGAAAGAAGTGATGCACACCGAGTTTGCAGATATACCAAAGCCCCCACCCCTCAAGGCCTCAGCTCAAAAGGACAAAACTAAATTTTGCTCCTATTGTGACACATAGCCTGGAACCTCTGCAGTAGCAGGTAGTAGAGTCAGCAGCACATGCTTCACCTTTTCTGAGCAGATTGTACTTCACAGCAGACATTGCCTTTTTGGTGAGAGAAATTTGAAATATGTCAAAAAGCAAGTCTTCTGACTTTTCAGAAGAATGAGAAGCACAAGTAACTGAGATAACTACGGTTGACTTGATTCTTCAAGGAGAATTAGCAGAAAAGTCCTTTCTCAAGAATTATGGGCTTCAGTACGACGTCTCACAACTTCAGGAGGTCCTCTGGCTTCAGCAGGTTCCTCTTCTTAAGTAGGTTTCACCACTTCAGAGAGTTGAACCTCGTCACAGGATTGCTTCAGCAGATGCCTTCTGAAACACGGAAAAACACTTTCAGCAGAAACTGTTCTTTCTCATAAAGATGTTAACCAAATTTGTTACTCATTAAAACTTAGGGTTATGAGACTTAAAACATTATTATCCTTTTAATAACATTTTGAGACTCAACACAGGGAACTCATCTGCGTCTTTACTTTTGTGCTGTCAAGGTTCTTGTTGTGAGTATCTCTTGATTGAAGTGCTAGTGGAAAGTGACCTTACATTAAAATTGTGGAGAGGCTAATATGTGTGCTAATGCATTAGCTCACCCAGGTGCTTCTCCACTATTGGCTTTTTCCCTCTCGAAGATTCCCCGTGGTGTTGTCATTCTTTAGCGGTATAATAGTGATTAGGTTCTTCTTCTTTGCTTTTTATTTTTCTTAGTGCACAAAAAAATAGTAGATTTGACTTTTTTGGTTTATAATTTTTGAGCAGTAAGATTTAAAACAAGTTAGTCAATTTAATTTGTAAAAATTTTGAATAGAAGAAAAAAAACGAATTTGAGAGATGTAAGTAGAAGGAAGATAATAAAGGGAATTAATTATAAGAATTAAAATTTTTGAGAGTATAAATTTGCTCAAAAGATTATTAGGAGACATAAAATCACACATTAATTATAGTAACAGAACTAAAAGTGCAACTAAAATATTTTTAAAATGGGATTTTTTAATATATTTTAATATTATATAGTAATTAATATTTCATATAAATTTTAAATATATATATTTGTTTATAAAATATATAATCATGAGTTGAAGTCGTTTATAAACATAACAACAATTATATGGAATGCATTTTATTATTGGGGGTGTCAAATATATACCAGTTAATTAATTTTTTTGTTTACACATATTTATTAATTCATAACATTTTAAAAATTCTAATATCCACATTGTATGATGTATAAATTTTATAGATTTTTAAATATATTAATTTTAAGTAATGTACATAATGAATATATAAATAATAATAATAATAATTTTTTATCATAAAAAAAATTTATAAATTTTAATTTATAAAAGCAAAATTTTGAAATATATTTTTCATACATATAATTGATATAATTATTAATTTGTTGTATTATGATGATAGTTCACTTCTTGTTCATATAGTTTTTTTTAACATGAGGGTGTAATAATACATTTTGAAGTATTCACATTTCTTAAACATGAGGTTTAGAAATACTGAAATAGTATCATTAAAAAGAATAGTCAAATTGCATAGAATTCTATAGAAAGTTATTTGTAAATATCATAAATATATTTGAGAGATAATTTATAGTTCTCATAAATATCACGTGATATTTTAAGGATTTAATTGATATACACTCTCACTATAAAAAAAAATTTATGCAGACATCCAATGGTGTACTGCCACCTCATTTAATGAATATGACACTTCAAGTGTTAAATTCAATAAATGATGTAACAACACATCATTTGATGTTTGCGTAAAATTTCCTTTACACTGACAATATATATATATATATTAAACTCATATTTTAAAAGTTGGAACTAAAAAATTAAAAAATATAATTTCTATTAAACACTTGGCTAAAGCATATCTTATATCCACACTTTATTAGATGGGGAATAACTATAAAAGATAAATCCTCCTAAATAAAAATATAAAAATCTTATCACTAAAACACTGTCCATATATGGAGAGTCGTGTTTTTATATTAAGGTTGTATGTTCTTTAAATAAAATAAAAGTAATTTTTAATTAAAATGTTTAAAAAATTATTTACTAATTATATATATACTTTTCTTACAACTGTTATATAAAATTTGCTTATTTTTTAATGTTTGTTAATATACTATATATAATAATTTATTTATATAATTATTATAATAAATATCCTTTACATTTTATTATAATTAAAGGCTAAATAAAAAATACACATTAAATCCTTTTATCTTCTTTTACTAAACTTGATAGTTCCCGTCTAATATTAATACACTTAAAGTTTAATTTTGCACTAATTACATTTTCTCATGCTACAAACACAAACAAAAACGCACCAAATGAGTGACACAAAACACATCAAAAAAGGAAATCAAATAAATTTTCATAACTTCTAAATCCCTAATATTATACATGAATACATCCAAAAGAACTTCAGACAATTTTTCTTGTTTGTTTATATTGGACTATTGGTTAGACATGTAGCTCAATGAGTCATTTTTTAGGGGAAATGAAAGTAGCAATGAATATGTGGAAAGAAAAGTAACAATCCCATGGGAAGATTTTGCAATGGAAACTTTTATTTTAACAAAACAAAGTTTTTCATTGCCAAACTTCTATAGAATCGTGATTGTTGAAGTCTCTTCCTCTTCCACAAGAAGAAAAGTTTTCTTTATTGTTAATAAGGGGCAAGGGTTGTCCATTAGTTACATTTGAGCACTATAGCAAGAAGAAGTAGAGAAGTAAGTCATGGGTTTAAGGAATCTATGACTATAAGTCCCCTTGGTCATGGGTTCGAACCCACGGAGGTCCCCTTTAGTGGGGATATCTAGGGGTGTTCGCGGATTGGATTGGATTGGTTTTGAAGGAAAAATCATCCAATCCGATCATTTCAGTTTTGCTACTTAGTCATTCAATCGGTTTTGATTTTTCATCAAATCCAATCCAATCCAATCCAATTTTAATTGGATTATTTTAATTGGATTGGATTGGATTGGATTTCGGTTTTCATAGAAACAAAAAAAATATATTATTTAAGTTAATTTATAGTAAAATAAAAAAACACTCTGCTGCTCCAAAACAAAAAAAACTAGTACTCATGCCAACCTTACAAAGCAAATACATGGATACAAATTATCTAAATGTTATATGCTTTCCAAATATCCAGCAATTACCAAAGCTATAAAATAGCCTAATAGAACAACATGTTGCATCCAAAATACCAATCGGGACAATCCCCAAAGGTGAACAAAATACTACTAAGTCATAAACATGATACAAACTCCAAACACATTAACACAACATCTGAATAACTCAACAAATAATCAAATGCAATCTTAAAATGTATTAAAAGATTGGATCGGTTTGGATTGGATTGGATCTCACAGCAATAGCCCCAGCAGAATTCTTATACAACGATAAGAAACACGAGATTCATGTTATGGCCAAGGCCTTGCTGGAAAAATTTGAGAAGAGAAATGGCTGCAGCTTTTGCCTAAAGTTGATACTTGATAAGATGGTAATTTGTTTTTCCAAAATATTTTCCTTTTTTTGAATGAATGAAAGTTTCTGATATATAATTTTGGATTGTAGAAATAGCACTAATTTCAGTCATCCTATGTAATGTTTTACCATGTATCCATTACCTTTCTATAATTGATTATTTCAGGAGAGGAGAATTTTAAAGGACAAAGAAGCATATGTGCAGTTGGATATGCAACTTGCACAAGAAGCCACTTATGCCAATATGGCCAGGGAAATTGTGATTGAAAAGTGCAGGTTTGAAAGAGTCAACTGTTATTGTTATTAATTGATCAAGACCGAATTGTAATAAATAAGTGTTATGCATGTCATCTGTTTGCTTACTATCCTGTCTTTAACATTGAACTTCAAATCTTATTAATATCTTGACACTTTATTGAAGGAAATCAAGCATGTGGTCAGGTGCAGCGGAATAAATGGATTCCCTCTCTTGTTATGATCGTTAATGCGAAAACACGAATCAAGGCATAAAAAGGCATGAAACATAATGACATACCTCATGAGGATTGTTAATGAGACAATAGCAGTCGCGTCTCTAGAGGTGTCCACGCCAACAGCCGAACTAGTAAACCCTCCTCAACTCTACTAGTAGTGTTTTTGGAGAGTAAGAGCGACTACTCGTGTATCTAGGGTAATGCATCTCATGCTCTATTTATAGAATGGTGACTAGGGTTTTACCCCCTCACTCACTTATCCCTAACACATATGGGTCTGGCCCATTAGGTTATAATTCTAATCAAATTAGAATTATTATCTTTTCCTAGCGGCTTGTTGTATGCGTGTGACCCAATAGGATTTTAATATTTGATTATGATATTAAAATAAAACCCTTTTATATTTAATATTATAAATAGTGAGCGACATCTAGCAATGCATCACTACTACCCAAATATTGAGATTGTCAACAACTTTGACCAATCCTATTTTATGATAATTTATATGATCTGTCCCTTTGTCCAAATATCTAATTGAATATAAGGGCATGAAATGTGTCAACCTTGTATAGTCCAATTTATGTTTTCTTGATCCCCAAGCAGACTGTACAGAAAATCTCATGTTTTTCCTCCTGAGCATGGCCATGCATTTTGTAGTCTCACTTTATCAAGAGGCCTATGGATATAACTCCTGTTACATAGGAGGGACAAATCTCATCTAGGTCACTCACATTCCTCCACATAATTTATTATATGTCCAAATACCAACTTTATGAGCACCTTGTTACAGGTAAATGTTTGATGATATTTAAAACATATAATTCCTTATGTAGGAATCATAGTGATTTCAGGTCAAAGGACTTCATACAATATTTATCAATTTAAGAAACGTTCATGACACTTATGTAACAATTCATGCAACGTTCTTAAGGTGGGTCTGTCTAATACACTATTACTCTTAATATGTACTTATGTGAGTGCATGATATCTCATATCCATGATCCGTGAGATGTGATCATCAATGAACTCACATACTAGTCTAAATGCATCTTTGTCCTAAGATGATACTTGACCAGAACTATTTTAAGAATAGTTCTTCATAAAATCTCACGATCAAGTCATCTACTTTATTTCTTATGAAGTTTAAGGGCCCGTTTGGTGCACATGATAGGATATGATAGGATAGGATAAGAGAGTTGGATAGTGACATGATAGGATAAGAGCAGGATAAACTCTTATCTTATCCTATGTTTGATGTACACCAGGATAAGGAGACAAATATGATTATTTTATCTTATCCTACGTTTGAGACAGACAGATTATTGGTAGGATATGGATATAAAGAATATTAAAATGACAAAATTACCTTTATTACAATTTAAATTATTTTTTGCTTTTCAGCCAAGCACACATAATAAAAAATGTATTTTTTATTTAAAAAATATTTAAATTTATTTTACAAAAAATAAAATTGCTAAAACTATAAAAATTAATATTAAAATTACCATAAAATGTTATTATAGAGAGGGAGGAGAGAGAGAGGGAGAGAGAACCTAGTGAGAGGAGAGAGGAGGAGCTGAGAGGAAGGAAAGAGAAATAGGCCGAGGAGAAAGGTAGGAGGTGAGATGGGCTACGTGACGATGATAAAGAGGGGGGAGAGAGAGATAGGAGAGGAGAAAGAGGGAAGAGAGAGGAGGAGAGAGAGGCAAAGGAGAGCGCAGAGAGAAGAGGGGGGAGAGACGAGGAGAGAGAAAGGATGGGGAAGAGAGAGGGGGAAAGAGAGAGAGGAGAGAGAAAGAGGGAAGAGAGATGAGGAGAGAGAAAGAGGGGAAGAGAGAGGAGAGAGAAGAGGGGAAGAGAGGAGGAGAGAGAAGAAGGGAAGAGAGAGAGGAGAGAGAAAGAGGGGGAGAGAGAGGAGAGAGAAAGAGGGGAGAGAGAGGAGAGAGAGAGGAGCAGGGGGAGGGAGGAGAAAGAAAGAGGGGAAGAGAGAGAGGAGAGAGAGGAAAGAGAGAGGAGAGAGGAGAGAGAAAGAGAGGATAAATGAGGAATAAATTTTTTTATTTTATCCTATCCTATCCTATCACTCCCTAACCCAGCTCCCCCCTCAGGATAAGAATTACACTAGAAGGAAATGATAGGATAAGCAACAGGACAAAGTTATCCTGTCATACTGGTGCAACAAACACATGATAAGTGACATGATATGATAAAGTTATCATATCCTGTCTCTTATCCTGTGCACCAAACGGGCCCTAAGTTTACTATTCTAAGGACAATAATTATATTCTAAAAGAATTAATAAATGAATTGCCTTTATAAAATAATAATATGATACACGTGATGGATGTTCAAAATAAAACATATAGGTCTCTAGTGCAATGGTGTTTCAAATTGTTAGTGTCAAACGGTATTCTTTGTGGTTTATTGCTTAGGTAAATAAACATTTTTCAATAAGTGTTTTCGGTTTCTAAATTAACTATATGAAGTAATTTGTTGAAGGTTGAACCACAAAAGCACTATTCAATCAAATTAAGATTTCACCAGAGATGAAGTGTAACATCCCCTTAAATCGGGATGTTAATTTACTAAGCTTCTCCACCCCCCTCAGGTAGATATCCCCCACTAAAGAGGACCTTCGTGGGTTCGAACCCATGACCAAGGGGACTTTTAGTCATAGATTCCTTTAAATCCACTGTGACATGAAGAAGTACTATGACATTCAAACTTAATTATTGTATCTAGGGCTAGAATGAATAAGATTTATGATAAGTAGACACCTACTCTGACTATGCAAGATAAAAATAGAAGAGAAAAAAGTGATAAATATAGTGGATGGTGTGATTTGACAAGAAGAGAGATATGATAAGTGTCAAATGGGTGTTGAATAGAGGTTAAAATAGATCATGGGCTTACGACCTAGTCTACATTAGACCTAAGTGAGGTGAAACCAATTTATTAAGGGAATTGATTTTTACCCCTAGCTTTATTAATTCTACAATTTTTTTTTCTAAAATACCATTTTTTAATAATAAATTTCTAAAGAGAAAAATTAAAAAAAATATATTTCTATTTTCAAAATAAAAAATATAATTATAATTATTAATAAAATTTAAAGTTAAGAAAATAAGAATATTTATTAAAAAATATGTCATTAATATAACAATATTTTAAAACACTATTTTTGAATAATTACTTTTTATATTTGATACGAATTTATGCGTTCTTAGAAATGTTTTAACCTTTGTTTCAGTAATATAAAACCTTTGTCATCATTTACACCTTTTTTTTGTCTAAAGTTCAGATTATGTCATCATTCTGTTGAACTTCATTTGCACCAACTTTGTAACTAAAAATCCACGAGCTAGTAGTTTATGGTAGTGTTGAAGCACCCAACACCTAGCATTCGACCTTTTCGCAGCGTGCAGTACTGCGGCTAAGGGATGAGTATGCATATGGGCAAAGTTAGCATACAACAGCTCCCAGCATCATGAGAAGTGGTCCACCAAGCAACCAATACTTCTCTTGTTAATATTAGTGTTTGCTTATGTATAGAGTTCGCATTCGTCCTTAGCAATGCCATTTATTTACATCAATTAATTTTACACAATAAAACAAACATTTTAATACTTTTATGTAATATAAAATTTATTAAATTAATAATATATATTATTAAAAATTCATATACATGCTTATATTGTTAATTAATATAAGTTTATCTATTTTAATATAAATATATATTTTTTAATTAAGATATTCCTGTTTAATTGGTTCAACCTAGTTGAACCTGCTAACCATGGATTGAACCAGTAGCTCATTTGTTGACCAGTGACTCAGTGACCCATTGCTCTGGCCAAGTCAATCATTGGTTCAGTTATAATAAGTAACATTAAATATAGCACACATGTATCTATAATAATATATACCAAAAAAAGTATATTTATAATAATATAAAATGAAAGTTCTCTTCTAAGTTCTTCATATATACAGGTCAGTCCAACGTAAGTGGAGACCTAAAGGATATTTTAATTAAAAATATAATTAAGAAATAAAAATTTGGCCTTTATTTTTAGGGGCCTCAAACAATGACTTACCAACTATGTTATTTGTAGGCCAAACATATATGAAAAAAACACTAATATATGATATTGGTTTTAAACCTTCACGTCAAAAGCGTAACGAACTCGATCCCTCCACAGGCAACCTTGTTTATACTTAAACTCTTTTTCCCTCAAAAGAGTTTAAAATTATTCTTCACTCTACTCTTATTTTAAAATCATATTGTTCCTCCTTTACACATAAATACGTATTACACTTTTGTTTATTTTAATCTAAAATTTTTTAATGGTAATGAATGACTTGAATGAATTTGAAAGTATTATAGATTTTAGAACTTATGTAAATAAAATGAAGTTTTAAAAACACATTTTATTATCTTTCAAACTTCAGACAACATATTTATTCCACGTACAATTAACCCTCATGAGTAAATGAGTAAAGGGATTAGAATCAACTATTATTTTTTATATAGAATCACAAGTAGAAAAAAATTGTCCGTGAGAAATTTGTTTATAATAAAATAGATAAAATTATGTATATTTATCTCTAAATAAAAGAAATGTAGATTTTAAAATAAGAGGGATGTAATTTAAACTTCTTTAATCTAAAATAAATGAGGGTGAAAATTTCTAAGAAATTTACATAATAAAAAATAAATCAGAATATTGTTGGTCAATTATTTTTTTCATCCTCATTATTTTAAACTCTCAGAATAAAAGTCACAACTAAGTCTTTCATTGATAAAATTATTTGTGTGGAAAACAAATTCTGTTCATGTAAAAAGTAAAGTGAAAAACATTAATTAGAGAGAAATTAAATTAAAAATTTATGAAAGTCAAAACATACAATAATGAAGAATTTGAATAAAAAATGTAGCTTAACGAAATGTCCAAATCTAAACATGAATATTTAACCCACAGGAAAGAAATGAATAAATTATTTTGACGAGAAGAAGACTGTTAACTGGTTAGATGAGTTTGGTAAGTACAGTCTTAACAATGGACACATTATCTTGAATCCATGCAACATGCGTAGGATGAACAAACTCCACTAAAGAAAAAAAAATGGAGTAATTTCAGGGGAGAAAAAGAAACGTAATAACACTTTGTTACAATTATGGGATGAGATTGATAACTACTTAAAAGTTGGTAGAGTATGTTATTTACTCATGTAGCTGAGAGCAAACACCTACCAACCTCTGTCACAACCTCCTTCAGCCTTTTTCAGATTGGCTACATATGTGTAGTTAACCAGTGTTAAAACTTGGTAGGCTGTCTTATTTACTTATGCAACAGCCACATACCAACCTCTGTCACAACATTCTTCAATCTTTTTTAGACTGGTTATGTGCAATTAACCTGTGCTTATGTCTATGATGTTGTTGAATCTTTAGGTGAGTGTGTGTTGGAATGTATCCTTGCTGAGTGCGCATTGGAGTCTATGCCGATGTTGACTATCTATGTGAGTGAGTGTGCATTGAAACGTGTGTGCTGCTGAGTCCGCGTTGGAATTTGTGGGCATGCAAGATGTGTGATGTTAAAGAATGAGTCTTGTTAATAAACACCTCCAAGCATCATGAGAAGTGGTTCAGCCAAGCAACCCCAATACTTCTCTTGTTAATATTAGTGCTGGTTAGAGTTTGCATTTGTCCTTAGCAACACTATTTATTTATATCAATTATTTTTTTTGGTGTTGAACCTCCAAGCTTGTTAGACTGTCTTATTTAGACACGCATCAGACAACTAACAACCTCTGTCACAACCTCCTTCAATCTTTTTCAGATTGGTGTTGTGCAATTAACATGTGCTTATATCTGTGTTGTTGCTGATTGTGAGTGTGCATTGTAATGTGTCTTTATTGTGTGCACATTGGAGTTTATGCTGATGCTGAGTCTTTACATGAGTGAGTATGCGTTGAGATGTGTGTGCTATTGAGTACGTGTTGGAATTTGTAGGCATTTAGGATGTGTGCATATGGATAAAATTCCTCAAGCATGATTGTATTGGTCCAGTTTTAGTAATTATATTGGTCCAGCCAAACAACCATTGGGCCAATGCTTCTCCTGTTAATATTGGTGCTTACTCATATGTAGAATTAGCATTTATCCTTGGCAACGCCATTTATTTATATTAATTAATTTTATACAATAAAATAAATATTTAAATACTTTCACATAATATAAAATTTATTATTAATTAATAATTTAGGAAAGTAACGTTAGGAGATACTAGTGATTCAATTGTATAGGAAATCAACAAAATATTTCAACTTTCAAGTCCAATCAGATGGAAACATTCATACCTATGCATATGCACCATTTATTATATATCTCCTAGGAAACACATCCCTACTCAAGTCAAACAATTAAGCCATTATATCCAATACAAGATAAGAAAGTTTCCATAATCGGATTTAATTCAAATAATAAGACAGGATATTCAAAGCCTCTTGGAATAAAGAGGACTTGCCAAACCATCTCTTATTTATAAACATCACAAACATAAATCAACCATTATAACAATATTGCCTCCAAAGCAGAGTTGGTGGAAGAGAATCAACGAGTGTAACAGTAAGTTTGCAACATACAAATAAAATCAGTGGGGAAAGTTGGTTTATCTATCAGTAGCCAAATAAACATATAGACTCTATTAGTTCTCTCATTAATCCTATCAGCTAATTAACTTCAAACACATTTTCTTTATAAATTTTTTTCTTATCCTTAGTTATGGAAATAAAACCTACCCAGAACAGATTCAAGATTAAGACAAATAAAAATCTTACATAAGCATAGATACAAAACTATATAATTAAAGAGTGGCCTGAATTTTAGATCCCAGCTGGTTTCCTACCTTGCGCTACCTCACTAATATTTTGAAACTGACAGCTACACAGATAAAGGACCCTCACTTTCAGGCGCCTAGTTTGCCTACCTAGTGCTACCTCATTAACTTTGCCAATTTCAAACCATTGCTGAACAAAGGATATATGCATACATTGCTAACTTTACATTATAGACTGCTTCAATTGATAACAGGATTTGGTTTGACAAGCAACACCACAATCATCTGATTTGAACCTGATGATCAAATGTCCATTATACCCCATTTATGCAATGGTAGCTTTGCCTTGAAGATTCAAATCTAAAATTGCTGACAATGCTTTCTGTTTTCTACTCAGCTAACATCCACAACTAACTAACAGAATGAATGTTAGAAAGTCAAATAAATCTAAAATTGCGCACAATGCTTTCTGTTATCACACGTGAAAAGTGCTTCATTGTATTTCTTATCAATCTATTGGTTTAGCTTTAATAAATGAGCTATAAGCTTATTAATCATGCCAATTGCTCATTCTAAAACTCTTCCATTAGGCTTTATGGTCACTGGACATTACTGCAGATTAACAAATAACAATTTTCATATAATTAAGTAACCTGAACAACAAGATCATCATATACTGCTTCCAATTGTTGAGTGCAAATCCTATGTAAAAAATATGTCTAGATTATTTCACACAATCTCACCTCTAATACAAGCAAATTCTATTTGGTTAATTAGTATAACCTATCATAAACCGAGCTCCTAGATTCCATGCTTCACTCCTCAATCTTTATTCTGCATATCATTAGAAGACTATTCTAGTGTGAATATGGGCACTTCTTGTTACTTACCAAGCACGAGCACATGCACGATGCACCTCTATGAGTTGTTGAACACAAAAAAATACTTATACATCAAGTTTAGATGAATATAATCTTTGTTCAGTTACACGCAACTTTAAAAACTCACATTGAGATTGAGATTTGAATATTCATTAATTAGTCTTTTACATAAGGTAAGTTCATACAACAACTACAAGTTTAGGAGATCCAAAGCATATTGTGATTTGACAAGTGTTTGGCTAGCTATAAAATAGATTGCCTTTAGAAATCATATAATGCTCCAAAACTTCCATGAGATGAAGACTATCCCAGAATACATATTTAGATACATTAGCATGTGTTCCTATAGATCGTCTCTAGCAGTCTCTAGCAAGCCCGTTACACAACAACCCTTGGCTCTCTGAGTGCTCATGGCTACATGCAAGAGCTAATTATTGGTGGATGTGTTGTTGATAGAACAGAATCTGGTATAGAGCAAAACAGCTAAGATCGTCTCTCCATGTAAAAACAACTGCAGTGGACAATTTAATGTGAACTCTTGGCAAGCAATGTGTCCATAGAAATTGTACAAACCTCCCATTGTCTATAAGATCAACTTCCAAAACAGCAAAAAACAGATGACTATGCAGAATAGTGGAAATTTATGTTGATGTTAATTGAAATAGATCTTCGTAGTATGGTTTTTCTCTATAGCTTGTGGAAATATTGTGTTAGTATTCCATTTTAAAAAATAGTGTTTGTGTAGTTGGAGAATGGAGATGACGATGAATTAGTTCAAACTCAAGCTTTTTGCTAGGCATTGTAGTTTAATAATACTAGCCTTATGCCTTACTGTTAAGATACCTATTGCTATGTTTTGTATTTAATTTTTTCACTACAGGATTCTAGCATGAATCAGATTATCCATTTGGAGATTGATGAGTTGATACATTAAGCAGCAACTCAAGAGCACACATTTAGAGCCTGTTTGGATACACTTTTTAAAAAGAACTTCTGGGAGAAGATTTTATCATAGAAGTTCTTTTTTAAAAGTTACTTTTACACAAGTTATTTTTGCTTATTTTGGTGTTTGGATAATATTTATATAAGTAATTATTTAAAAGACAAGTGGTGTTTGGATAGAATTGGAAAAGTACTTTTCAATGATAAAATTACTAAAAAGGATATGTTTTCAATATTATTTTATATAAATATTAACTAAAACAATATTTTTTAATATTTTTTTTAATAAATTGTTATTTGAAATTATTTTCTTTATATTTTTCTTGATAAATTAATTTAATTTAACTATCTTATACATAATAATAACTATAAAATATTATAAATCTTGTAATAGTATCATTTATATAATTAATATTAACTATAATTTGTTGTAAAATTCATCCAAATTATGAACATATAACCATGTAAGTTGTAATAAAATATCAAATAGAAAACAGATCTCCAATAAAGTATACAATGAATTTTTTTTCCAAAAAAATAGTGAAATTACACTTAAAAAAATTGAAATTTAGTGGCAGTAAAAAATACATTTTTCTGGCAGTAAAAAATTACACTTAAAATACATCCTGCCAAAGCACGAGGATCACCACCCAAAGGATAGAAATCTACACCAACAGACTTTACAAATGAGTCAAAATCAGAATGAGTTGCCAACCTAACATGATGACCATACTTCTACAAGTAAATATTACATCATCTCTGTTAATAAGAGAGTGTGAATTTAGGAAACATTATGGTTTGGATATAGAATTCATTAACAATAGTTGGGAAATCATGATTTTGAAATATCATATAAGATCGGTAGTACAAATCTCATAGCAGCAATTAGACATTAAACACAGAGAATAAAGACACAAATCAGAGAATGAATTCAACTCAAATCTAATATATACACACATAGATACTCAAATCTAAGTAAGGCAAATACTGTGAGCAACACTTTTCCACCACAGAGGAACCAACCCAGAAAGAACGGAAAATAAAAATACATATAACTCAAAATAAGAGAAATCAACAACAAAAAACAGGGGCAAAAATGGTAGTGGGGAGAACATAACAATATGTACCTTCGATTCAATATACTCCAAGCTAAGAGAATGGAGAATGAAGATCAAATAAATGACCTAAAAAGGAATGCAGCAACATTTTCACATAAATGATAAAGAAGAAACGAAAATAGAGGAAGAACATTAGAAGGATGAAATTCACGAAGGAGTTGGAACTTACCGTGCACGAAGGTGATGGAAATGGAACCTACGATGGCGGCCGGTGACAGAGACCGTGAATCGCGACGAGTTTTGGTGTAGAATGGCGATGAGGCTTTGGAGAAATGTTCCTCTGCTAGGGTTTCTTAAAATTTGCAAATGGGATAAGACGGGTAATTTCAAAATTGTGACAAGGGTATTCTTGTCCAGCAAATTTTTAGGATCTGCTTCCCGAAAAGTTAAAATTTGAAAAGTAATCTGAATTAACTTGTTGAAAAGAACATTTAAAAACTTTTCAAAAAGTCAAAAGTAAAAAATGTTGGAATCCAAACACCTCAAAAAAATTCAGAAGGCCTTATCTAGTAGAAAAGTAGCCCAAAAGTCCTTCTGAGTTGTATCCAAACGGGCCCTTAGTCAGTTTCTACAAAAAAAAAAAGAAAAATTTAGGATTGTTCAAAAAAATTTTAATGAACTGTACCATACCATGAACTGTACTGCACTTTACAAAAAAAACCAAACTATTATTGCAATTCAAAGAACAGGAAAAATGAAAATTAATATACTGACTCAACCATTTTTCTTGAGCAGTAGTAACTGAACCAAAGCAAGTTCATACAACGATTTTAAAGAAACACGCTTTAAGTTTTGCAATTCAACATACATTGGCTTCTTTAGTCAACATAAGCAAGTTCTTACAACAATGGTAACCGCAAATCTAGGAGATCCAAAGCATAGTATGAGCGGAGAAGTGTTTTATTAGAATAGAAGGGAGATGCCCGCGAATAGCATATTATAAGCCAAAACATTGTTTGCACTTGCAGTCTCTTAGGAATAAGAGTCATCCCATAATACATCTATAGCATTGAAGTCTTTGGCAGCCTTTTCCATAACAACGTAAGTCCTGTGACAGTGAAACAAATTAACAATTCTGATTGATAAGTTATACAATTAGCCTAGGCTGAGCATAATTAGATTTTGACATTTGGCGTTGGGCTTCTTATTGAAGTTAATAGCATCAAGAAGGGGAATAAGCCAGAATGAAGTTGAATACCCCAAATTTTGACATGTGGTGTTGGGCTTTTTATTGAAGTTAATAGCATCATTTAGCCTTGCCATGCATTCTTGCTATGAGGGCCAAAGATAGTGATGTCTAATGGCAAGATTGCAGGTAATGTCACACCAGTCCCAGTTCTCCTTGCTCCAAGTGCATATAAATTCTATGACAGACATGGTTAGAAGTGCAAATCAAAATGTCTGTTGTATAAACCTGTTTAAGCAGGGGATTTATGCAGGAGCTATGAATATAATAACTGGTCCCAACGCCAACAGTGTATATAGCACCAGATATCATTTATAATTCATTTTTTCCCCTGCCATTCTCAACAGCGGATTGATTGAAATTATACCCTACACCCATAAAAAAACAGCATTCACTAGAATCACATAATGTTAAGTAAAGAAAAAAAAAAGGGTTTTAGAGGCAGACTTGGAACAAGAAGAATTTAAGGCAGAACGATTCGAGAGGTTATTTTTTAGACATTCAAGCTGAGGTAAACTTGTGGATAAAAGGTTAGTCATTTAAGTTGCATTGAATAAATGAATATTGATGAAACAAGAATCAAATCCTTGTTGAAAAGAATAGAAGGTAATGTGGGTAACAAGAAAAGGATATAGACATGCAGCTAAATGAGGGTCTTTGAGGGAAGAAAAAGTAGCAATGGAGTCTATATACATAAAGTCTTTCATTGCAAAACCTTAGGTAGAATTGTGATTTTGAAGTCTCTTCCACAGAGAGAGGAGTTTGCTTTACTAATAGCAAATAAGTTGTCAGGGGCGAAGCCAGAAATTAAAGGTAAGGGCGGCCAATATTATAAAATTAATTTTTGATTAATTAGCATACCTCAAATATAATTTTATTATTTTATATATACAAATCAGGTATAAATTAATGAATTAAGATAAATACTGATAGTTATATATATAGTTTAAATAATTTAAAATTGTAATAAATTATTTTATTTAGTATTTTTTTACTATTATTTTTAATTTTTAATAAAATATGTTACCACTAAAATTCAATAAGATTTTAAATTTATAAAAATAAAATTATAATTACCTAACCTTATATATTTTATTAGAAAACAAAATAGAATTTATATTATAAAATTTATGTAAATATATTCTTTTATATCATTTTATATTAATTAACTATTTAAGTCAAATATTTGTAATTTAATAAATTAATTTATCAATTAAATTTTAATTTTTACTATATAAATTTATTCAATATATATGTATATATTTATTTATATTATATAAAAAATTAAAAGAAAAAGGAAAAATTTGAGGGGGGCCATGGCCCCCTTTAGTCCTCAAATACCTCCGCCCCTGTAAGTTGTAGAGTCTCCAAATATGAACAATGTAGTGGCAGAGGCCATCCATTAGCAAGAAGTCAAGAACACTACAAGAATTTTTGGGATTTGCTACAGCAATATCCGTAGCTGATTCATGGCTGAACAGTAGCGGTAATATCTAACTACAGAAAAACTACAAATTAGCTACCAAAACAGTGGTAGCCTAAAACATGTAGCAAATTAACTACGAATATTTTTGTAGCAAAGTGGTAGCAAATTTGGAAAGTTTCCTATTTAATCTGTAGCAAATTTGCAGCAATTTATTACCTAGATTTCTAGCTATATTACTAGGAAATTATCATAGCTATTCAATAGCTAATCTGTAGCTAAACCATTTGAAGCATTTTATCACTCTCCTAGGCAATTTATAGTTAATTCATAGCAACATCGTAGTACCAAAGAATACATTCACAAGCTATTGGCAGCTAATTACTTGCTATTTCCTAGCCAAACTCTAGCCAATCTGTATCTAATTGTAATCATTTATTTTGTTGCTAATCCAGATTAATTTTACTCAATACAAATTTTATTTGTACAAACCATACCTGTGTACAAATTTTAATCAAAACTAACATAAAGCAAATGAAATACAATGCAATAAACAATCATGAATGTATTAATGACTTTATGATATACAAATAGTTCAAATCAAGTTTCTAAAACAAGAAAAAAGTATCACTAATCAATCCATGTTTGCTGAAAATAAGTCTACAAAGTAGGAAACAAAAGCATGACTAGTGGATCCAAGTTTGCTCCATAACAACAATTCTGGATTAACTTAACATTTTCAGCTTAGTGTTCTAACCATACATATACCCACCAAATGTACAAAATAAAGTATCTACAAACTCTTTCCCAAAAACAGCTTCCATCTCTCATCTTAAACATGTCAAACTAAAGATCCAAATTTTAAATGACATCAATATAATAGTCTTTCACAACAAAAACCAACTATGGGAACTTAGGTACCTATAGAAAAATACAAGGACTTAAAATAAATTAGGGAAAAGAGTATATAAGCACCCTTAACTTTTACCTTTTTACAAATAGGCACCATTAACTTTTATTTTGTCCTAATTAATCCTTAAACTTTCATCATCGTTGTCATATGTCATTTCATTAGCATGTGTTGAGATATGTAGAGATATTCTGTATATTCTGTTAGATATAACAATTTATTCTCCCTTGATTTATTGTATAGTTTCCTTATTTAGGTTAATCCTAATCCCAAAACTCTAGGGATTTGATTCTGTCATAGCATGTATATATATGTGTGTAGTATCTGTTATTCTTAATCAATCCAAATACACTTTTCAGTATTTCTATTTCAAGTTGGTATCAGAGCTCCCGATCCAGGGGGCTCTGCTTCCGCGTCTTCTAGGCAGCCTTCATTGCTGCACATCATTTTTTGTTCAGTCTCGTTTTTTTCTCCAGAACAGCGTCCTTTTCCAGCACCGTCAGCCGCCACAGTCCGCCGCCGACCACCGCGGATCCAATCTTCTGGTCCAGGAACCCTTTTTTAACCCAATTAATGATATAAACGTTTTAGGAAAAATACTCTCATCTCATCTGTGTTATGTTGAAAAATAAAACAGAGAAATAAATGTGAGAAAACCCACTCCATAATAAGTTTAGTTACAAGTTGTGTATTAATTGATGTTATTATCATACCTGTAAGCAGAAAAGCACCCAATATCATACACTGTAGACCTCTACATCTTTCTGCAGACCAACAACAAACAAATTTAAAAAAAATTAATGATTGAATTTGAGCAGACTTGTGATGTTAACAGGGGAGAAAGAGGGTCTTACAATGTTCACTTGAAGCAGTAGGAAAAAACGCACACAACCATTAGCACCAATATCCTTTTCCATCTAACGATGAAACAAAATATTTGTTGTTCTAAGGAAAAACAGAGTAATATCATACCCCTACCCACCTACACTGACATGAAAATTTTAAAAGTGTGTGAAAAGTTTACATACCATAGGTGACTTCTCTCCTCTAGGAACCAACAACTCATACTCTGTGTCGATTACAACAGCATATTTCATGAGGAGATACAGTTACTATATTACTCCAAACAAAATCAAAGAAATAAAATTATTTGAGATACTACATGAACACACGGGTACACTTTGCAGATCCCAATTTTTATAATTTTCATTTATTGATTAATTTGGAAATAATCCCTATTTTAGAGATTTTTAAGGATGAATTATTATACAGTTAGAAGATGAATAATCCTAATTAATCCATAATGTATGAGCTCTGTAGGCACAAAAATGATATGCCACAACGCTAAAGCATAATGGCACACGAACTAAGATGTTTCCGAAACTCCATCATATCCACACAAGATCGAGTTGCTAAATAGGTAAATAGCTTTCAAGGAAACAAAAATTTCGGATCGAATAGTGACTTACGAAGGAATTCGCGATTTGTGATTTGATGAAAATTGAATTGTGATTTTGACTTGCCACTAAATTGCGACTTGTGATTTGAGATTGAGTGAGAACAAGTGTTCGCACACGAAAGATAAGAGTTCTGATTAGAGCTCAGATTGCGCTTGAGAAACCAAAGGAATGAGTTAGGGTTTATGGAAAAAGAGTGAAAGTCTGAAAGGAGATGAGTGAAAAATGGTTCTTATATGTCATAAATTCTAAATACAAAGAACTAGTAGTGTAGGGAGTGATTTTGCGTTTAGTGCCAACTAGAGGGTGACGGTACTCGTCTCTTCGAAAATTTGCTTAGGAAAATATATTTGTAGTTAACCAGTAGTAGATTATCTACAAGTTTACTATGAAAAAAATGTGCAGCTAAATTTGGTAGTAAATTTGTAAAATTCTTGTAGTGGAAGAAATAAGGGAAGTAAGTCAAGAATGAACTTGAATACCCCAAATTTTGGAGTTTTTTTTGTTTGACAAGGCTACGGATATGGGGATTTTATAGCTTCTTTTACTTTATTTAATGAATCATAACAAAAAATATATTACTTGAAATAAATTTCAATAAAATTGAATGTAGGGTAATTTAGGCAAGTGTAAGTTACATAAGTGTAAAGTATTACACCATTGACACATATGCCAACAATACCAAATCCATCCATACAACATGGGTAGCATAAAATCACTCCACTACAGAAAAGAAGGAGTAATTTTTGGGGAAAGTTCAAATAAAGATAACAACATTTTACTGCATTAATGGGATGAGATTCATAAAAGTTGGTAGTGTGTCTTATTTACTCATGCAATAGGTACTTACAAACCTCTGCCACAAACAGGTACCTAACAACACTGTATGAAAGCCAAAACTACATTAATGAAGGATTTGAATAAAAAATGTTGCTTAGAGAAATGTCCAAATCTAAACATGAATATTAATTTAACCCAAAGGAAAAAAATAATAGATTATTTTGACTAATCAAAGACTGTTAGCTAGTTATAACAGTAATAAAGATGTTCAGTTTGGTAAGCAAAGTCTTGAACAATTGACACATGTTATCTTCAGGTGTCAACAATACCAAATCCATGCAACATGTGTAGCATGAATGGAGTAACTTTAGGAGAATCCAAAGAAATATAACAACAATTTGTTACATTAATGGGATGAGATTGATAACCATTTAAAAGTTACCAGAGTGTTTTATTTACTCATGCACCAAGCACTTACCAACCTCTGCCACAACCCCATTCAGTCTTTTCAGATTAGCTGTGTACAATTAACCCATGTTAAAACTTGTTAAACTGTCATATTTACTCATGCAACAACACCTACCAACGTTTGTCACAACTTCCTTCAGTCTTTTTTAATTTGGTTGTGTGCAATTAACAGTGCATGTCTATGCTGCTGCAAAGTTCAGGTGAATGTGCATTGGAATGCGTCACTGCTGAGTGCGTTGAATCCGCGTTGAAATTTGGGGGCGTGTAGGATGTGTGTTGCTAAGGAGGGATGAGTCTTCATGTGGGATTGTGGGTAGAATTCTTGAAGCATAGTTAGTAAACAACACCTCCAAGCATCATGAAAAGTCCAGCTAAACAACCACTACACCAATACTTCTCTTGTTAGTATTAGTGCTGGCTTATGTATAGAGTTGGCATTCATTCTTAGCAATGCCATTTATTTAAATCAATTAATTTTACACAATAAAATAAACATTTATACTTTTATATAATATAAAATTTATTATTAAATTAATAGTAAACATTATTAAAAATACATATACATGTTTATATTATTAATTAATATAATTTATCTATTTTAACATAAATATATATTTTTTAATTAAGATATTTCCGGTTTAATTGGTTAATCCTGGTTGAACCAGTAACTCAAGACCCATTACTCTAACCAAGTCAATCGCCGGTCCAGTTATAATAACATTAAATATAGCACACATGTATATATAATAGTCTGTACCAAAAAAAGTATTTATAATAATATAAAATAAAAATTCTCTAAGTTCTTCATATATACCGGGCCAGTCCCACGTAAGTGGAGACTTAAAGAAAATTTTAATATTATTGAAATTTTATTTAAATGTTATATTTTAAATTGGTTGACATGTAAAGATAACTCATTGAACTAGTAAATATCATGTGCATTGCACAATTTTTTTAAATTAAAACTTAATTTTTTAAGAGAAAATATATTTTAAAAATATGTCTATAATTGAAAAAAAATTAATGATAATCAAACTAAATAATCAAATAAATAATTTATTTAAATTAATTAAAGTACCTTTTCAAAATTATTATAATTTATTTTGAGGTTTATCTTTCAAGATTTTAAGCATGTAATTACCTACTAAATTTGTGCAAAGAATTTTCTATAAAAACAACTAATTTAAAATAAATAGTCACTAACGAAAAAAAAGAGTTGTAGTTAAATAAAGATCTATATCTTAAGGGAAATATATTAACTTCTAATATTATTCATAAAATAATTAATATTTTTTTATTTTTAAAAACATAATTACGAAAAAAATTTGACCTTTATTTTTAGGGGCCTCACGCTATGACTTTACCAACTATGTTTATTTGGGTAGGCCATGCATATACAGAAAAAACTCTAATATATATATATATATATATATGGGGATATATCAAGTGAGAACACTTGTTTATTGTGAGAAATAAGAACATTTAATAATAGCCATTAGATTATATTTAATGGTCCTGATTACTCAATGAAATAAATTAAAAATATTTCCACTTCATCTCTTTCCAAATATATCGTCTTTCCTATTTCCTCAATCCTTAGTGATTTCTTTCCGCCTAAATTTTTCTTAAAGCATTCCGTAGCCTCTAAATTAATTAACGCATTGCTCCCAAACTTACAGCTTTTATGTTACTTATCTATCATATTTTGAACCTTTATATTATCCCTTCAAATTAATTCGATTTTTTTAGTGCATCTTTGTTCTAATTTTTTATTTCTGCTATTTCTTCTCAGTATTCCTTCTGCTATAACCTTTATAATCTTTAATTTTTTCCAAGCATTTATTATCCAACTATATTCATGTTATTTATGATCAATCATTGCAAAATCAAAGAAGTAAAAAACTTAATTATACTAATAATTAAATAATAAAATTATATATTTTCCTTAGAGCAAAGATGCATAAAAAATCAAATTTAAGGAAATAATATAAAGGTTTAAAATGCGATAGAAAAGTAACATAGAAAGCTGTAAGTCTGGGACTGGGAGCAATGCGTTAATTAATTTAGGGGTCGTTGGGGGTGGTTATGAGTTTTTAGTTTTTGGTATTTAAAAATTTTCAATTAAGTTTTTAGAACTCAAAATAAAAAAATGAAAACCACTTTTTGTGGTTTTCAAAACAGACATTTTGAAAACCACAAAAAGTGATTTTCAATTTTTGGTTTTGGGTTGTAAAAATTTGATTAAAATTTTTTTAAAACAGACATTTTGAAAACCACAAAAAGTGATTTTAAAATATATTAAAAATTTTGGTTTTCAAAACAGACATTTTGAAAACCACAAAAAGTGATTTTCAATTTTATGGTGAGAAATGAGAACATTTAATAATAGCCTTTAGATTTATTTAATGGTCTTGATTTCACTGAAATAAATTAAAAATCTTTCCCCTTTATTTTTTTTCATATATATCTTTTTCCTAAAAAATTAGCCACTTTCCCTTTTCTTTCATCACATTTTTCTTCTCCGCTATCCAAGAGTCAATCTTCTCATATCTGGATAATTATTCAATCATAAAGTATAATAATACGCAATTTTTTGCTATTGAAATCTAATTATTATTATTATTTAATAATAATATATAATTAAATATATTAAAATTATAATGATAAGAATATATAAAAAAATTATATTAAAAATCATGATAAAAATATATAAAAAATTGCACATCATTCGATGTCTGAGAAAATTTCCTTACACTGACAATATATAAATATTATTTTTTAATATAATTTTTACACATTGTCAATGTAAGGAAATTATATTAAAAATTAATATTACATTGTGTAAGGGCGTTTTCTTTGATAATATTACATTGTATGTTATTAATTTTTAATATAATTTTTAATATATTAAAAATTATAAAAAAAAAAATTAATATTTATGCATTATAAATGTAAGGAAATTTTACTCAGACATCCAATGATGTGTAATTTTTAATATATTTTTTATATATTCTTATCATTATTTTTAATATAATTTTTTATATATTCTTATCATTATAATTTTAATTTATTTAATTATATATTATTATTAAATAATAATAATTAGAGTTCAATAGCAAAAAATACCTATTATTATACTTTATGATTGAATAATTATCCAGATATGAGAAGATTGACTCTTGGATAGGGGAGAAGAAAAGTGTGGTGGAAGAAAAGGGAAAGTGGCTAATTTTTTAGAAAAAAAAGATATATATGAAAAAAATAAAGGGGAAAGATTTTTAATTTATTTAAGTGAAATCAAGATGATTAAAGATATATATGTGACCGTAATGCTTTATATATGGAATGGAGAGTTAAGGCCATATGAGATTGGGATGTCCACAATCAATTTGTTAGAAATAAGAATGTCGTTGCATATGTCCACAATCAATTTGGAGCTAATTTTCTTTTCTGTTTTTGTTGTTTTTTTAATTTGAGTTATATTAATGGTTAGTTTATGGGTTCTTTGACTTCCATGTTCCAAAAAACAAAAACCGGAAGAAAAAATATTAATTTTCATTGGAAAATGAAAATATATTTTACAAAATAAGTCCCCCATATTCCAAAATAGCTTTTTCATATCCCCTGTTCTGGAGCAGCTTGAGTTTATCCTCTCTACACCACTTCTTCCCACTCAATAACCCGCTCTTTCCGGGACTACCTATCCACCTTCATTGTCTTGTGATTTGAACAAAGCAGTATCTGTAAAACCAATTTAATTCAAATAAAGCAAATAGCCATTTCATGAAATTTCAAGATTAGTCCATGATGTCATGTCAGTGTAATGAGTGCCTCGAGTCAAGGCTAATTAGGGGATCAAGCTCAAGCGTAGCAATGTCTTGATTTAAGTTGTGTGGTATCTTCATTGGAGTGAGAGGAGAGTGTTTGATTAGGATAGTAGGGAAATGACAGCAAATAGCAATCATAAGCAAAAAACCTTGCTTCAGTCTCCTAAGGATGAAAGCCATCCCACAATACATATTCACATGCCTTAGCACAAGTTACTGTGGACTCTTGATTGCAAAATATTGAAATATCTAACAAACCCTTTCTATAACATTCCTTATTTGCTCCAATCAATCCTCTGACTGATAAATTATACAATTAGCTAACTAGGCTGAGGATAATTAAATTTTCACATTTAAAATTATTTTTAGAAGGCTTAGTGACCAAGTTTTGAAAAGGTTGGAAGGCACCAAGGACGCCTAAATTGAGTCTACATTCTTCACAAGTTTGATATGTTGTGTTGAGCTTCTTATTAAAGTTAATAGCATCATTGTTTAGTGTGGCTACACATTCTTGCTATAAGAGCCAAAGATAGTGATAACTAATGGTAAGATTAGAGGCAATCTTGTCACACCAATCCTCTTTGCTCCCACTACATATAAAGTCTGTCATTGGCATGGTTAGCACCAAAAGTATACATAATATTCCAGCAGCTTTAATGAAGCTGTACCCTACACTAGCCAGTAACAAAAAAACCAGCACTCACTAGTATGATCACATAATGTTAAGTAAATAAAAATAAAGAGTTTTAGATATTTAAATACATTTATATATAGTTTGATTGTAGAATTAGAGTAAGTAGAAGAAGTTGATGCAAAATTGGCACCATCAAGAGGTTCTTCCTCTGGCATTTAAATTGAGGTCCTGGTGAGTAAGAGTTAGTCATTTTAGTTGTAATGAATGAATCGATGAATATTAATGAAACAAGTATCAAATCCTAGTTAGCAAAATAAAAGGTAATATGGTAATAGGATGATATAGATATGTAGGTAACTGGGTTTTTTAGGGGAAAATAAAGTAGCAATGGAGTCCATGACAATGACATATATATGTTTTATTCATGAAGAATAATGTAGATGTTGGTGGTGCACTAAACATTATAATGATGTTATTATATTTTTTAGAACTTTAGAAGATAAAATGATCAAAACGATCATTTTATCGGCTTTGAAACTTCAGATAATATATTTATTCATAATACAAATGTCTCATAGTTGAGAGTAAGTGTTTTAAAATCACATACTAATTGGTATTGAGAAACACAAATAAAAAAATCCATAAGAGGTTTGTTTATAGCAAAATGGACTAGACTATGTATATTTATCTCTAAATAAAAGAAATGTAGATTTTAAAATAAGAGGAAAAATGTAATTCAAACTTTTTTTAGTATCTAAATATATGAGATTGTAATTTTCTCAAAAACTTAGGCCCGTGTTCATGGTCGTTGCGAGTTTTCATTTTGGTTTTTAAAAATTTTTAATCAAATTTTACATTTTAAAATCAAAAACTGAAAATCTCTTTTTGTGGTTTTCAAAACAGACATTTTGGAAACCACAAAAAGAGTTTTTTTTTTTAGTTATAAAAATTTGTTTAAAAATTTTTAAAAACTAAAAACTGAAAATTTGCAACCACCCTGAACAAGCTTTTACATAACAAAAAATAAATCAGAATATCTTTAATTTTTTCATCATTAATTTTTTCATCCATAATTTAAACTCTAACAAGTTAATAGTTTGACAAACAAAAAAACTGTTAGCCAATAATAACAGTACTACAAAGTGGTAGTGTGGTAAACAAGTCTTTAACTATTTACACATCATATGTTGAACATAAAAGCATATGATTCTATTTTTCATACTTTTCCAATTAAAGATGAAATTTACTTATACTCAATTCAATAAAGGAATATGAATATGATTCTATTTTTCATATTTTCAATTAGGGATGGAATTCACTTGTACTCAATTCAATTTGACAGTTTATCATTCTTATGTTTTCAAAGTTAATAATGTTATTTATAATAGAAACCAGACTTATGACCAGATATAACGTGGGCATGTGTTGGAATCCATGTAATGCTCTGTCTCAGTCTTCATGTGACTTATTTATAATAGAAACCAGACTACTAACTAAATATAAGACGTAATATGGGCATGCCTTGGAATGCTGCTCTATGTGATGGGTCTTCACGTGACTGATTTGTTTTGGTGTTTGTTGAACTTCCTAGGTGCTTGCTCTTGACAAGACCTAATGTGGGCATGTTTTGGAATCCTTGTGTTGCTTTATGTGATGGTCTTCACGTGACTGATTTGATTTTGGTGTTTGTAGAATCTTTTGTTTGCTGCTCTTACAAGACATAATGTGGGCATGCATTGGAATCAGTGTGTTGCTTTATGTCATGGGTCTTCATTATTTGGTTTTAGTGTTTGCTGAATCTTCTGTGTGCTACTTTGTATGTTTAGTCTTTATTTGTGTGATGAGTTTTTCATTACAAAACCTTCAGTGGAATTGTGATTCTTGAATTCTCTTCCACAAAGTGAGAAGTTTGTTTTCCTATTAGTAAATAGGTTGTAGAATCCCCATATAAGGGGCAGAGGCTGTCCATTGGTTACATTTGAGAACCATAGCGAGAAGAAGAAGAGAAGACAATAAAGAACATGAATACCCCACGTTTTCGAGCTTCTTTGATTTGACAAGGATACAATTAAAACATCTTCTGTATAAACTTGTTTAAGCAGAGGATTCATGCAGGAGCTATGAATATAATAACTGATTCTTGAAGTCTCTTCCATACAGAGAGAAGTTTGCTTTACTGATAGTAAATAGGTTGTAGAGTCTCCAAATTTGAACAATGGAGTGACTTTCCATTAGCAAGGAAAAAAAGAAGTAAGTCAAGAATGAACTTGAATATCCCAAATCTTCGAAATTCTTTGGTTTGATGACAAGTTATAGTTATGAGAATGATTTCAAATTTTGGTATGTTAAAACTCCACTAAAGAAAAAAGGTGTAATTTTAGGGGATAATCCAAAGAAACAAAACAACACTTTGTTACCATTATGGGATGAGGTTGATAATCACTTAAAAGTTGGTAGAGAATCTTATTTAATCATGTAGCAGACACCTACCAACCTCTGCCACAACCTCCTTCAGCCTTTCGAGATTGGCTGTATGTGATTAAGGTGTGATAAAACTTGATAGACTGTCTTCTTTACTCATGCTACAGGCACCTACCAACCTCTGTCACAACCTCCTTCAGTCCTTTTCAGATTGGTTGTGTGCTATTAACTTGTGTTTATGTCTTTATTGGTGTTGAGTCTTTAGGAGCGTGCGCGTTTTGGAGTCTATACCGATGCTAAGTGCGTTTTGGAGTCTATACCGATGTTAGTCTTTACATGAGTGAGTGCGCGTTGAAATGTGTATTGTTTAGTCCGTGTTGGAATTCATGGTCATGCATCATGCCATGAGCTAGAATGCTACTCTTGGATGAATTCAAAAAAAACATTTTACTCTCAATGTATAAATTTACAGTCCAACTACAAAATAATTGAGTTCAAATGGCAGTTTCCAATGGACATACAAAGCATACATAGAAAGGAAGCATCCTAATATGCTAGAAAACAAAAACAAAAACAAAACAAAGCCCCCTTCCTCAAGATGCCATGACAAGAAAACTGATCGATATGCGAGAAGGCCTCTCTTACAAATTCATCCTACCAAGATTGCTGGAAGTGCTTTTTGAAAATCACCAAAACAGTACTAACCTGAAAGATCCCCCACTTAAAACATCCAGCAAGAGTGCACCCCAAAACCTGTAGACAAATTCCATGGTAAACTGCAATTAAATCATTGGCTCAATACTTAGAAGCAAGGATACCTGAACCTGGAAAACTCATAACATGTAAGATAATGACTTTCAAATTTCACCAAAAAGGGGTAAAATAAAGGTCACAACACAAAATGGCCAGACTTTGCCCAATCTTGTCACAGGATTGAAAAATTTATACAAAAGAAAGGGAGACAGAAATTGTTTTCCCATCACTCTCTGCATAACTTCCTACATGAAGTGAAAAACAAGAGGGGTCTAACTACTTTGATGAATGGATCCTCCAATATCTCATTTTATCACGACCGTGTCATGTGAAAGCATCTGAACCATCCATTATATTTTTAAAATAAATCCATGGTGTATATATAATTGAAATAGTTGGTTATTGGGTTTAATTTATCATCTCCCCTTATATTTCTCCATCTATTTGTCCTTCTTCTTTCTAGAAGATGATTTGGGTGTGATCTTTCTGATTTCTCTCTAATTCCATGGATATTCATTTCATTGTTTGAGCTTTAGAGGGAAGGTGTTTCTTTTGTGGGTGATGTACTAAGGAATAAATTTTTATGATTTCACGCCTCCCAACAATTCACGCCTCAATTCCCTGAAGAAAACATAAAATAAACTAGTTAAGCTTTTAAATTGGATGGGTAGATGGATATTCACAGTTCACACCCTGAATACTAGATAAAGGACAAAATCACCTGCCAAGATCGTAGGTAATATTGCTTCAGGTGCATATAAATTATGTCATTGGCATGGTTAGCACCAACACTATACATAATATTCGTTTAATGAGGTTTACCTACACCCGCAACAAAAAATCAGCACACTCACTAGTATGATCACATACTGTTAAGAAAATTAAAAACTAAACAAAGGATTTTAGACATTCAAATGCATTTATATAGTTTGGTTTGTAGAAAATGGCCAGAAGAAACTGAGCCAAAATTGGCACCATTCAAGAGGTTTTTACTTTGTGATTTAAGCTTAGGTAAGCTTGGTAACGAGGAAAAGATGTAAGAAATTAATGTCTCATGTGTGTGACAATGTATGTGGTTTAATAAATTAAATAAAAGAATATATTATTCGATTATTTGAATGAAAGGATATGACTTTTGGGAAGGAGTTATTATGTTTTAATGAAAGGGTATATTGTTTGATGGAAACAATATATATAATGGAAGGACATGAATAGTCCCAATCTCTGCCTATCAAAGTTCTTCTCTTAAAATTACCATCAAGAATGAAGAGCACAAGAAAGTAAAGGAAAGAGATAGAAAAGATTCATCTTACAAATTCTATAAGATTCAAAGGCATCAATCTTATCATGGATCAAGGTTAATGTTTCTATCTAATCTTATATGTGAAAACTATGAATTCTAAGATCCTATTTGATTATTCAAATATCATAAAAGTTTACATGTGGTATCAGAGCATGTGTTGAAGAGTTCATAGTTTTTCATTAATGGTGATTTAAGTGAATTTAAATGATGATTTTGAACCTAGGTTATGAAATTTATGATTCTCCATGAATGATTTATTTCCCAATTTGTATGAACCCTAATTTTATAATTTGGGAATTTATGAATTATCAAATAATTCCGCTGCGTAAATTGATCTGCACATTTTAAATATTGTATGATGTGCATCGAAATCTTTTCTAATTGTCTTATATATGAACTTTTCGTTTTGAACATGGGTGATTCCTTCATCTACGTAATGGAATGACATCGTTATACAGTTATCATATATTATATATTGGAGTGAAATTAGTCTTCTTGTTTGGGCATGATCTGTATGAAAAGATTCACGTCATATATATATATATATTTCCTGTGAATTGGAAATGCTATAGATATTAGAATTAAATTTGAAAGACAGTGGCAATGTGGCATCAGTGTGCTCCATTAATTTCATAAGTATATATGTGATTGTTATAATATATATGAATATGAATTTGAAACGTATGTTTTCATGAGTAATACATGATTGCAATTTCTAAATTATTTGATTGGAAAGTGCTTGCAAATAGTTTTTTATTTTGGAAAAGTAAATAAATGCAATGCAAAACCTTTTGGCCGGAAATGGGTGTTTAATTCAATGTACACTTATGCATAATGTAAATGATATATTTTAATTTGAAATTATATTATGTGAGTTTGTTAGGCACCAAAGTGATCAGACTTTTAAGTGATAAATAATTTCAAATTAAATTATGTTTTATCCTATGAATATTTATATTTGGAATTAATTGTATGATAGATTTATTAGTCACCAAAGTGACCAAATCTTTAAGTTTGTTTAATTTCAAAATTAATAGAAACTTATTTCAATTACTCATAAAATAATGGATGCTAAAATATGATTCTTGGTTTATGGGTATATTGAAGTTCATTATTATAAGACAGTTAAGGATCGCCCAAGGTTGATTATTTGTTCTTATAATTAATGAGCATAAATGTTGGTAGTGTAAATGCATTATTAGTTGTATTTATATATCCAAAGATAATAAGTATTTCTAATTAATGCATATATCATTGCCAAATTATGTAAACATTTTTTTTAGCATCATTATGTCAAGTATGGTATATTGGTGGATTGCCCAAAGGTGAACATCAATATGCATTTTATGAAGTTATGTTCTGAATTTATTTAGCATGTTAGTATGTAACTCAAAGCATTGATATTTTAAAATCTTTATTGCTTGCAGTACCTTTTTCTTTGCATTTGCATTTCTCATTTGTTCCAATTTTTAATGGACTTAATTTCTCTAAATGGAGTGAGCAAATTCAATTTTACCTTGGGGTAATGGATTTGGATTTGGCTCTTCGTGAAGAGAAACCAAGTGCTATTACTCACTTAAGCATTGAGGAAGAGAAAGTTCATTTTAAAAATTGGGAAAAGTCAAACAGATTGAGTCTGATGTATATGCGGATGAGTATCGCTGATAACATTAAGTCTGCTCTTCCTAAAACTGAAAATGCAAAAGAAATGATGAAGTTTGTGGAAGAGCGCTCCCAAACTGCTGATAAGTCTCTTACCGGGACATTAATGAGTACTTTAACCACCATGAAATTTGATGGTTCTCGTACTATGCATGAACATGTTACCGAAATGGTAAACACTGCAGAAAAACTTAAGTCATTGGTAAACATCCTGGTCCCTTTGCTAAATTCCTTGAAAAGCGTGCCATATGTGCGCAATACACAATGCCAGGTACACCGCAGCAAAATGGTTTATCAGAAAGGCGTAATAGAACCTTGTTGGATATGGTTAGGAGTATGTTAAGTAACTCTTCTTTACCTATTTCATTGTGGACTTATGCTCTAAAAACTGCCATGTATTTATTGAATAGGGTTCCTAGTAAGGCAGTTCCAAAGACTCCCTTTGAACTGTGGAGTGGAAGGAAACCTAGTTTAAGGCACCTACATGTTTGGGGGTGTCCGGCAGAAATTATATTTTATAATCCACAAGAAAAGAAATTGGATGCTAGGACGATCAGTGGATATTTCATTGGTTATCCAGAAAAGTCAAAAGGGTATAGATTTTACTGTCCAAACCATACTACAAGGATTATTGAATCTGGGAATGCTAGGTTCATTGAAAATGATGAAGTTAGTGGGAGTGAAACACCACGCAAGGTGGAGATTCAAGAAATGAGAGTGCAAGTTCCATTAACTTGTATCTCTAATAAAGTTGTTGTTCCTCAAGTTATTGAGCCAATTAATAACCATGAAGAACAACAAATTAATGATCCCATTACTCACAATGAGGTTGAAGTAAATGAACCTATAGTAGAAGAACCACAACAAATAGCATTAAGAAGATCACAAAGAGAAAGACGATCTGCTATTTCTGATGATTATGTGGTTTATCTACAAGAGTCAGAAAATGATTTAGCAATTGAAAATGACCCAGTTACATTTTCATAAGCCATGAATGACGATAATGCTGAGAAATGGTTAGATGCCATGAAAGATGAGTTAAAATCTATGGAACAAAATGGGGTTTGGGACCTTGTTAAGTTACCAGAAGGTTGTAAGAGAGTTGGTTGCAAGTGGGTTTTTAAGACCAGACGTGACTCTCATGGTAACTTAGAACGTTACAAGGCCAGACTAGTTGCCAAGGGATTTACTCAAAAGGATGGCATTGATTATAAGGAGACATTTTCACTAGTCTCTAAGAAAGATTCTCTCAGAATTATCATGGCATTAGTGGCTCATTATGATTTGGAGTTACACCAAATGGCTGTGAAAATCGCCTTTCTAAATGGGGATTTAGAGTATGGATCAACCAATGAGATTCATAGAACACTGTTGTGTCCTTTGGATTTAAGGAAAACAGTGTTGATCGATGTATATATCTGAAGGTCAGTGGGAGTAAATTCATTTTTCTAGTTCTGTATGTTGATGATATCTTGCTTGCAACTAATGATCTTGGTCTTTTAAATGAGACTAAGAAGTTTCTCTCTAGAAATTTTGAAATGAAAGATATGGGTGAGGCAAGTTATGTGATTGGAATAGAAATATTCCAGGATAGGTCACAAGGATTGCTAGGCTTGTCTCAGAAAGCATATATTAATAAAATTTTAGAGAGATTCAGAATGGATAAATGTTCAGCATCTCCTGTTCCAATTCAGAAAGGAGACAAATTTAGTCTCATGCAATGTCCAAAGAATGATTTGGAACAGAAAGAAATGGAAGAAATTCCTTATGCATCTATAGTTGGGAGCTTAATGTATGCTCAGACTTGTACGAGACCAGATATTAGCTTTGCAGTTGGGATGTTGGGAAGATACCAGAGTAATCCTGGTATAGACCATTGGAAAGCTGCAAAGAAAGTTCTGAGATATTTGCAAGGTACAAAGGATCACATGCTTACTTATAGGAGATCCAATCATCTTGAAGTGGTTGGATACTCAGATTCAGACTTTGCCTGATGTGTGGATACAAGAAAGTCTACATTCGGTTATTTGTTTATGTTAGCTGAAGGAGCTATCTCATGGAAAAGTGCGAAGCAGTCAGTCATTGTTGCATCCACTATGGAAGCTGAATTTGTGGCATGCTTTGAGGCCATGGTTCAGGCTACGTGGCTACGAAATTTTATTTCAGGACTTGGTGTAGTCGACAGTATTGCCAAGCCGTTGAAAATTTATTGTGATAATTCCGCGGCAGTCTTCTTTTCTAAAAACGACAAGTATTCTAAAGGTGCTAAACATATGGAATTGAAATACTTTGTCGTTAAAGAAGAGGTTCAGAAACATAGAGTGTCAATAAAACACATTAGCACTAAACTTATGATTGCAGACCCTTTAACAAAAGGGTTACCGCCCAAGACATTTACTGGTCATGTTGTAAATATGGGCATTATGTTAGCTAGCGAATGTTGAAAGTTATTGTAATGTCTTGTATGTTTGACACTCTGAGCTCACTAATGAATAAGTTTCTGAATGATTTCTGTTTTCAAACTTAGGTGCACGTGTATGAATGTTAATATTGAAAACAGTTTGTGTCTTTGAAATTGACATTATTGTTAGACAAATTATGTACTTCCTATTAAAGTGTCATGTTTGGAAGAAGGCTAATATAGTAGTACATGGAAGGGACTATGTCGAATAAGTGATGTACAACCGCCATGACTCTTATTAGTTCTTGTTCTTAATTATGACTTATGATGTTATAAATGTATGATACATTTATTCTTGTTAATGCGCATTATGATTGACAATTTATTAAACTATGAAGTTATGTTTTTGTCACATGAGCCAAGTGGGAGAATGTAAGAAATTAATGTCTCATGTGTGTGACAAATGTATGTGGTTTAATAAATTAAATAAAAGAATATATTATTCGATTATTTGAATGAAAGGATATGACTTTTGGGAAGGAGTTATTATGTTTTAATGAAAGGGTATATTGTTTGATGGAAACAATATATATAATGGAAGGACATGAATAGTCTCAATCTCTGCCTATCAAAGTTCTTCTCTTAAAATTACCATCAAGAATGAAGAGCACAAGAAAGTAAAGGAAAGAGATAGAAAAGATTCATCTTACAAATTCTATAAGATTCAAAGGCATCAATCTTATCATGGATCAAGGTTAGTGTTTCTATCTAATCTTATATGTGAAAACTATGAATTCTAAGATCCTATTTGATTATTCAAATATCATAAAAGTTTACAAAAGATACTCATTTCAGCTGTAACTCATGAATGAATAAATATTAAAGAAACAAGAATCAAATCCTAGTTAGCAAAAAAAAATTAATGTGGGTAATAGGGAAAGCATACAAACATGCAGCTAACTGGGGTTTATTTTAGGGGAAAGAAAAGTAACAATGGAGTCCATGATAATGAAGTTGGAAAGAAAAGTAACAATCATACAGAAAGGTTCTGCAATGGAAAACCTTTATTTTATACCAAAACAAAATTTTTCTTTGCAGAACTTTCCGTAGCATTGTGATAGCCTCTTTCACAATGAGAGAAATTTGCTTTGAGAATAGTAGCTAGGTTATCCATTGGTTACATTTGAGCATCATAGCAAGAAAAAGAAGGGAAGTCAACAAAGAACTTGAATACCCCATGTTTCTTAGCTTCTTTGGTTTGGCAAGATTACACATCTGACGATTTTATAACTTCTTCAATCTTTTTACTTTGGTACAATTTTTAGAAGATTTTTTTTTTCTGAAAATTCAATTATTTTTTAAAAAGCTTCTTCCTATTTGTTTATATTTTAAAAAATTCAAGATGTCATTAATTATTTTTTAATTATAGCCTTATATTTATTTTAAAATAAATAAGAATAATGAGAAATATGTTCATTAATATGAGAGACAAAATATATAACCGAAAATAAGATAATAATTTTCATATAAATAAAAATATTAATTTCATTTCTTAATTTTTCTGTTTAACAAAAGCTATGGGTCTTGACATAAAATAAAATTATTAATAAAATTTAAAATTAAGAAAATAAAATTATTTATGAAAAAATATTACATGGAGGAGGTTGAAGGAATATCTATATGCTTATATTTTTCATATGTTTCAGTTAGGGATTAAATTCATTTATATTAAATTTAATTTTTCAATTTATCATTTCTGTATGTTTTCAAAATCAATAATGTTATATATAATAGAAAACATTTAGAACACCAAATTAAGCTATACATAAATACATAGTGTGATTTTGACCAAAAGCTACTATACTTAATTTCTTTTAATTTTTAATTAATAATAATCTTTTTAAAAAATATATTGAATTCAACTCTGTGTGTCACATAGCACACATATAATAATATAAAAATAATATAAAATAAAAATTCTCTAAGCTCTTTATATACATAAAAAACAAACTCTAAAATATGATCTTTTAAAATTAATAAAAACAATATTTTTAAAAAAATATATAATTTTGTAGGAAAATTATAGTTCAAATAGTTTGAATTATAAAATTATTAATTATTCAATTAATATTCATAGGAATAGAGAGCGTCAATCATGTTCAATCATTTGAATTGAGATGCAAGAGAATTAAGTTTTCGGACTGTTCTAACAATTAATCAAACAAGGCTAATCAACGGATATACTACCATGAAATAAATTTTCTAAAAAAAATAAAAAATCTTAAAATTATATTTCATTCTTCTCTTATTTTTAAAACCTTCATTAGTACTATTTCTTAATAGATAAAAAAATATTACACTTTTATTCATTTTAACATTAACAAATATTTTAATGGTGGTGAATGACTTATGCATGAGCCTTCCAACACCAATTTTTATTTCTCTATAATTTTCATTGTTATTGCCAACTAATTTTTAAGATTTTATTATGTTTTGAGTTATCACATATATACAATAAAATTGTACAACAACTCATACAACATACTTTTTTTCTATCACTCTCCATCATATAACTTACCACATCACCTATTACATTTCACATTTTTCTACTTTCTCTCTATCTCTTTGTTGTATGTACAACATGTTGCATAAATAAGGTTTCTCTTATATTTTTTAGAACTTTAGAAGATAAAATGAAGTTTTAAAATTCCATTTTATCGGCTTTGAAACTCTAGAGAATATATTTATTCCATATACAAATGATGTCCCATAGTTGAGAGTAAGTGTTTTTTTGTGTAAATCACATGTATCTCCTATTAACAAGGGGTGCTTAGTCATATTTAAGGCTCTTTACCCCTCCTAAAAAGTGTGTTTAGTGGGGATCGAATCTAGGAGAGTTGAGAGTAAGTTTTTAAAAGCACATATTAATTTGTATTGATCGAGAATCAGAAATAGAAAAAAAAATGCAAGAGGTTTGTTTATAACAAAATGGACTAAAGTATGCACTTTTATCTCTAAATAAAAGAAATGTAGATTTTAAAATAAGAATGACAATGTAATTTAAACCTTTTTTTTATTAAAGAAACTAAAAAAATAAGAGTGTAATTTTCTTAAAATCTTAAGGTTGAGTTTGGTAAAGTCTCTTAAACTATAGACACGTGATAATATGATATACATGCATAACATGAAGGGGTGTGTCTATGGTATAGTACTTAAGCAAGTGTTGTACCACACAAGATCATAAAATACAGGTGATAATAGGTTATTATCCAGTTTTTTAAATTTAATATTATTATTGAAAAACCCTTATACATTTTAAAATCACTAGTGCATTCTCTTTGTCAAGAACCCAAGTGGTTAATGCTTACTTTCTCATTTCTCTCCCGTCACAAGCAGCTAGTGCTGGTTTAGTTTTGATTAAAATGCCAAGCAAATAGAAAATTCTTGTCATAAAAGGTTGCAAAGGGGATATGCTTTAAATTAAACTTAAATAATGAAATAATTATATGCTAGTCTTCACATGGGCATGCATGCCTAGGTGGGTGGAATTTATTTCTGTTGAGTCTTCGGGTGGGCGAGCAGCAACAGTGTAACACGGAAAAATACTTCACCTCTTACACTTCAGCTGGACATGATTAGAAGTGGTTTAGCCTACCAACCAATACGTCAATGCTTCTCTTATTACTATCAACTTGTTAGGGAGAGAATCGAGAGAAACATAAAACATCTCTCCTTTACCAACATTTGTCGCGTTGGAATCGGTGTACTTTGTATCTCACCTCTCAGACTTCAAATGGGCATACAGACTATCTACCTCACCTATGTGCTGAATTGGAATCATGTGTTAGTGACTTTTCTGTGTGACCTCACCTCTTAGACTTTACTTGTGGGCATGCAGGCCTTAATGTTTCTCTCATTAATATTATGGAGTTTCAACCAAGGGTTTTACCAACCTTATTCTTCGGGCTACCCTTCACATAATCACATACTTAAAATCTTTTAAAATTACATCATTCTTTCTGTAAAAAAGTTTAAAATTACACTTCACTCTTCTCTTTGTTTTTTTAACCTGGAATAACATTTTTCAATGAAGTGTCAGGCATGAATGTGATTCAAAATTCATATTCCAAGACTAATGTGCACTAAAGAGATGCTGACCACACACATCTGGACAACTTATGTTATGTCACACCCATTGTTTTAAATTCGGACCGCAACACCTGTTGTGGCCGTAATATTGCCGTTGCGGTAGTGTCCGCAACCGCATCGGACCGCAATTGTGGTGTGATTAAAATTCACAGTACAATCTGCAACGTAACACCGCAACGGCCACAACGCAACGGCTGTAACGGCCGCATCGGCCGCATCAGGCCGCAATTCTGATAAAATTATTTTTTTATTCTTTTTCTTTATTTATTTAGTAGATTTAGAAGAAAATTTGAAGGGTTAGAGAGATTTAAAGATGATAGTATAGTGATGGTAAATGAAAAATGCAATTTAGGAGAAGGAATAAGAGATGTAAGATTATAAACATGATTCGTAAAATATCACATTTGGTGCAAGAATAAAATAATTTCACACCGCAACGGCCGCAATGAAGTTGCGACAACCCCAATGCCCGCAATCGCAGCTGCCGCAACCGCGACCACATCCACGACCGCAACCGCAATTTAAAACCATGGTCACACCACATTAATAAGTGTTAACATGCATGTGTTAACGTGCATCTAGAGGTAATATTATGACACTAATCTTTCTTGTTCCGGGTGCATATAAATTCTGTTATTGGCATGGTTAGAAACTTAGAATTTAGAAATGCTACCCAAAATCAGCAAGCAACAAATATTTTCTTTTTATTTTAAATTTTGGTAATTTTTAATCAATGTACTCATTAAGGTTGACTCGTTGAGACTGGCATGCCTGAATGAAAATTGAATAGCATCACCGAAGAATGTCTGAGAATTGATTATAAACCTTGTTAAACAGAGGATTTATGTAATAGTTCCGAATAAAATCACCGGTTCCAGTGCAAACATTATATTTACTTATGCTGGTTGCTTGCGCTGTTCTGAACTCTTTATTGTTAGAGCTTAGAAGGATGGTTGGTGTTTGTGTACTGTTATTTTTCTAGTTTGATCACATTTAATTTGGTGTTATATTAAAAGCTGGAATTACAATTTAAAAGCTTTGATTGTCTTGTGATGCGGATTTCTTTGTTCAAGACAAGTAATTTATTTCCTGGTGTATGCCATGTGATGTGGCTTTTTGTGGAGAGTAGCAGTGGTCCCTATATGATGTCTTGATGAACATGTGGTGGTATCATTTTGATGCAACATTATGATATTGAATATTCATTGGTTATAGTGGCTGTTTAATTGGCATTGATTATATTAGCGGGTCTGCACTGCTTTTATATGGTGCAGGAGTTTGAATGCTTTGTTCTCATTTTCAATGTATTTTTGAGAATTTACTGATATTGCACTTTTGTATTGAATCTTTTTTCCAGTTATGTTCTCGTGCTTTCTATTTGCATATGGATTGGAATATTAATTTAATTTAAAGACAAAGTTTGAAAGACCCAGAGTATTTGAGTGTGCACAAAGAGACTGTGATTGCTATTCCTACTCTGTTGAAAAATGTTAATCACAATGATGATTAGTCAATGCAGCTCTAACTATGATTTTGAAGAGTTTTTTACAGTTCAAGGAAATGAAATTTGATTTGATGATTGAAACTTAAGAGTGGTCTCATTAGTTTTGTATTTAATCCCAATTTTGAATAGTCACCAAATGGTTGTTTAAAAGAAATATACTCCAAATCATCCCAATTTTAAGTAGTCACCAACATGGTATTTTAAGTCCTTCCTAACAACATTTTCATCGATTTTCTTAATTTTCCCACACCTGATATTTGTGCTAGGAGTTAAGGAACATAGATAAAAGATGAGTAAAGCAAAATGGAAAGTTTTATGTTACTAAGCTGAAAGCTCAAAAATATTTTGTGATATTGCTTCATGAGCTTGACTCTTGAACATTATGAACTTCTCTGTTTACATTTTTTTTTTTTCAGTTTACCTTTTTAAAGTTCCTCTCACCTAGAGCTGAGTTTAATGTAATATTGGTTATACTTTTACTTTTATGATTTGTATGAAATGATATGCATTGACTTCTATTAATTCATTGTCATGGTATTCATATTATGTCTTGCAGTCTTGATATGAAAGATTCTTGGTGTCCATAGCTGTTGCCAATATGCATTGCCTTTTCTCTTCCCTTTTTCAAATGTGTCAATCTTATTTTTCTTTCCATTTGAGGTGGCTAATAAAAGAATTAAGTGCTTATTCTTTAACAGAAATGGGAAAAAAAAAGAGCTAAAAGAAAAAATAGAGAAGTTAAAGAGGTGATGGCATGACTGTCATTCAAGAGATAATTAGGAAAGAATAGGTTTATGTAAACAATGTAAACGATTTCCAGAAATAAAAAGGCTATTAATAATAAAAGTTACTAACAATAAATCGAGGATTCGTAGGTGTCTACTTTTCATTTCAGCAAGGCAATTCTTTTTCAGCACTCTTCAGAGGAGTGTGGGGTCTCCCTTCATCTTTTTCTCCCTTAAAATTTGTTTAAATGTTTACTATGTGTCTCAAAATTCTACAAGTGAAAACTATAAAACATAAAAATTATTTAGTTTTTAAATTACTATAATATAGTCAAATTGAAGCTTGAATATAGCGCTACGAACTCCATCATTTACCTTTGTCATTTTAGTTTGTTAGCCGAGTTATCAACTACAATTTAAATGTTAGCTGACTCATGTATACAAATCCTTTCAAATTCCATCATTATATATATACATATATGTATAATTGGTATAGTAAATACAACTTAAATGATTAATTATATTATAAAATATATAATAAATTCTTTTAAATACTATTTTACCTCCCTATAATAAATTCTTTTAATTAATATACATTGTCAGTGTAAAGAAATTTTACATAAACATCCAATGATGTGTTGTCACATCATTTAATGAGTTTAATAACACATCAGGTGTCACATTCATTAAATGATGTGGCAACACATCATTGGATGTATATGTAAAATTTCTTTACACTGACAGTGTATATATATTAAACTCTATATATTAATGGATAATGCCTTATAATTATATCAAACTTTTACTTTTCATATAACAGTTGTAAAATGATTACTCATAAACATTCACATAAGTAAAAAAAAACACTTAGCCATAGCGTAGTCATTTTAGAAATATTAGGATAAAACAATATGTTTTTTAATAATTAATTAAAAAATAGATTAAATATAAATACAATAATACAATTATAAATTTTTCTTTTACACGTAAAATTTAATATGATAAAAATAATTATATTATTATTATTGATAAATTTAATGTTATATTTTCTCTCATTTCTTAATTATATCATAATTTATTTATTCACCCGTGGGATGCACGGGTCTCAACCTAGTAACTAATTATTCGTAAAAGAAATGACACTAAAAATTTGAAAATTCACACAAATCATCCTTGCCTGTCTTTGATTGACCATAAACTGTCCTATTACACATATACCCATCATGGAAAAACACAGTGCTTTTCAAACGACATTGAAATTAGCAAACCCTTATAGCCGCATCAATAAATTTGGTTAATTGGCAGATTAGTATACTCTGCACAACCTCAATGATAAACACTTTCACTCTAGCTATGTGCTAGGATCATTATAGAAAGCACATTTAATGGTTTAGTATCACCAACTATGTCATGTGAAGCACCTCGGCTAGCACAAGTCAAAAGCAAATGTTCAATATCTCTAACTTAAGCTTTAATGATGTTCAATAGCTTCAATGTCTTTTTTAAAATTGGTTGTGTACAATTAACCAGTGCAGGTCTATGTTGCTGCAGAGTCTTCAAGTGAGTTTGCAGTGGAATGTGTCATTGCCGAGTGTGTTGAAATGTGTCTGATGCTAATAAGTCCACGTTAGAATTTGGGGGCATGTAGGTAAAATTCCTGAAGCATAATTTGAAACAACACCTCCAAGTATCATGAGAAGTGGTCCAACCAAACAACCACTACACCAATACTTCTCTTGTTAATTAAGATATTTCTTATTTAACTGGTTCAACCTAGTTGAACCTGCTAACCATGCATGGATTGAACCAGTAGCTCATTTGTTGAACCAGTGACTCAGTGACCCATTGCTTTGGCAAGTCAATCACTGGTTCGATTATAATAATATTAAATATAGCACACGTGTATCTATAATAATATATACCAAAAAAAGTATTTATAATAATATAAAATGAAAAATTCTCTAAGGTCTTCATATATACAGGTCAGTCCAACGTAAGTGGAGACCTAAAGGAGATTTTAATTAAAAATATAATTAAGAAAAAAAATTGGCCTTTATTTTTAGGGGGCCTCAAGCAATGACTTACCGACTATGTTATTTGTAGGCCATGCATATATGAAAAAAAAACACTAATATATGATATTGGTTTTAAACCTTCACGTTAAAAGCGTAACGAACTCGATCCCTCCACATGCAATCTTGTTTATACTTAAACTCTTTTTCCCTCAAAAAGAGTTTAAAATTATTCTTCACTCTACTCTTATTTTAAAATCATATTGCTCCTCTTTTACACATAAATATGTATTACACTTTTGTTTATTTTAATCTAAAAATTTTTAATGGTGATGAATGACTTGAATGAATTTGAAAGTATTATAGATTTTAGAACTTACGTATATAAAATGAAGTTATAAAAACACATTTTATTATCTTTGAAACTTCAAAAAACGTATTTATTCTATGTACAATTAACCCTCATGAGTAAATGAGTATGGGGATTAGAATCAACTATTATTTGTTATATAGAATCACAGTAGAAAAAAATTATCTGTGAGAAATTTGTTTATAATAAATTAGATAAAATTATGTATATTTATCTCTAAATAAAAGAAATGTAGATTTTAAAATAAGAGGGATGTAATTTAAACTTCTTTAATTTGAAATTTTCTAAGAAATTTACATAACAAAAATAAATCAGAATATTGTTGGTCAATTATTTTTTTCATCCTTATTATTTTAAACTCTCATAATAAAAGTCACAACTAAGTCTTTCATTGATAAAATTATTTGTGTGGAAACAAATTCTGTTCATGTAAAAACTAAAGTGAAAAAACATTAATTAGAAAGAAATTAAATTAAAAATTTATGAAAGCCAAAACATACAATAATGAAGAATTTGAATAAAAAATGTAGCTTAACGAAATGTCCAAATCTAAACATGAAAATTTAACTCACATAAAAGAAATGAATCAATTATTTTGACGAGAAGAAAACTGTTAGCTAGTTAGATGAGCTTGGTAAGTACAGTCTTAACAATTGACACATATTATCTCGAATCCATGCAACACATGTAGCATGAAGAAGACTCCACTAAAGAAAAAAATGGAGTAATTTCAGGGGAGAATTAAAGAAACATAATAACACTTTGTTACAATTATGGGATGAGATTGATAACTACTTAAAAGTTGGTAGATTATCTTATTTACTCACGTAGCTGAGAGCAAACACCTACCAATCTCTGTCGCAACCTCTTTCAGCCCCTTTCAGATTGGCTATGTGTAGTTAAACAGTGTTAAAACTTGGTAGACTGTCTTATTTACTTATGCAACAGGCACTTACCAACCTTTGTCACAACATTCTTCAATCTTTTTCAGATTGGTTATGTGCAATTAAACATGTGCTTATGTCTATGATGTTGTTGAATCTTTAGGTGAGTGTGCGTTGGAATGTATCCTTGCTGAGTGCGCATTGGAGTCTATGATGATGTTTACTATCTATGTGAGTGAGAGTGCATTGAAACGTCTGTGCTGCTTAGTCCGCATTGGAATTTGTGGGCATGCAAGATGTGTGTTGCTAAAGAATGAGTCTATATGTGCGTAAAATTCCTACAGATAACACCTCCAAGCATCATGAGAAGTGGTTCAGCCAAGCAACCCCAATATCTCTCTTGTTAATATCAGTGCTTGCTTAGAGTTTGCATTTGTCCTTAGCAACACTATTTATTTATATCAATTAATTTTTTTGGTGTTGAATCTCCAAGCTTGTTAGACTGTTTTATTTAGACATGCATCAGACACCTAACAACCTCTTTCACAACCTCATTCAATCTTTTCAGATTGGTGTTGTGCAATTAACCTGTGCTTATGTCCATGTTGTTGTTGATTGTGAGTGTGCGTTATAATGTGTCGTTGTTGAGCGGGCATTGGATTCTATGCTGACGATGAGTCTTTACATGAGTGAGCATGCATTGAGATGTGTGTGCTATTGAGTACGCGTTGGAATTCGTGGGCATTTAGGATGTGTGCTGCTGAGGAATGAGTCTCCATATGGGTAAAATTCTTCAAGCATGATTATATTGGTCCAATTTTATTAATTATATTGATCCAGCCAAACAACCACTAGGGCAATGCTTCTCCGGTTAATATTGGTGCTTAGTTATATGTAGAATTAACATTTATCCTTGGCAACACCGTTTATTTATATTAATTAATTTATACTATAGAATAAACATTTAATTATTTTTACATAATATAAAATTTATTATTAATTAATAATTTAGGAAAGTAACGTTAGGAGATTCTAATGATTCAATTGTATAGGAGATCAATAAAATATTTCAACTTTCAAGTCCAATTAGATGGAAACATTCATACCTATGCATATGCACCATTTGTTATATATCTCCTAGGAAACACATCCCTACTCAAGTCAAACAATTAAGCCATTATATCCAATACAAGATAAGAAAGTTTCCAGAATCAGATTTAATTCAACTAATAAGACACGATATTCAAAGCCTCTTGGAATAAAGAAGACTTGCCAAACCATCTCTTATTTATAAACATCACAAACATAAATCAACCATTATAACAAGATTGCCTCCAAAGCAGAGTTGGTGGAAGAGAATCAACGAGTGTAACAGTAAGTTTGCAACATACAAATAAAATCAGTGGGGAAAGTTGGTTTATCTATCAGTAGCCAAATAAACATATAGACTCTATTAGTTCTCTCATTAATCCCATCAGCTAATTAACTTCAAACACATTTTCTTTATAATTTTTTTTCTTATCCCTAGTTATGGAAATAAAACCTACCCAGAACAAATTCAAGATTAAGACAAATAAAAATCTTACATAAGCATAGATACAAAACTATATAATTAAAGAGTGGCCTGAATTTTAGATCCCAGCTGGTTTCCTACCTGGCGCTACCTCACTAATATTTTGAAACTGACAGCTACACAGATAAAGGACCCTCACTTCCAGACCCCTGGTTGCCTACCTAGTGCTGCCTCATTAACTTTTCCAATTTCAAACTCATGCTGAACAAAGGATATATGCATACACTGCTAACTTAATATTATAGACTGCTTCCATTGATAACAAGATTTGGTCTAACAAGCAACACCACATTCATCTGATTTGAACCTGATGATCAAATGTCCATTATACCCCATTTATGCAATGATTGCTTTGCCTTGAAGATTCAAATCTAAAATTGCTGACAATGCTTTCTGTTTTCTACTCAGCTAACATCCACAACTAACTAACAGAATGAATGTTAGAAAGTCAAATAAATCTAAAATTGCGCATAATGCTTTCTGTTATCACAGTGAAAAGTGCTTCATTGTATTTCTTATCAATCTATTGGTTTAGCTTTAATAAATGAGCTATAAGCTTATTAATCATGCCAATTGCTCATTCTGAAACACTTGCATTAGGCTTCCTGGTCACTGAACATTATTGCAGATTAACAAATAACAATTTTCATATAATTAAGTAACCTGAACAACAGGATCATCATATACTGCTTCCAAGTGTTGAGTGCAAATCCTATGTAAAAAATATGTCTAGATTATTTCACACAATCTCACCTCTAATACAAGCAAATTCTATTTGGTTAATTAGTATAACCTATCATAAACCGAGCTCATAGATTCCATGCTTCACTCCTCAATCTTTATTCTGCATATCATTAAAAGACTATTATAATGTGAATATGGGCACTTGTTGTTACTTACCAAGCACCAGCACATGCACTATGCACCTCTATGAGTTGTTGAACACAAAAAGTACTGATACATCAAGTTTAGATGAATATAATTTTTCTTCAGTTACACGCAACTATAAAAACTCACATTGAGATTGAGATTTGAATATACATTAATTAGTCTTTTACATAAGGTAAGTTCATACAACAACTACAAGTCTAGGAGATCCAAAGCATATTGTGATTTGACAAGTGTTTGGCTAGGTATAAATGAGATTGCCTTCAGAAATCATATAATGCTCCAAAACTTCTAGCAGTCTCTAGCAAGCCCGTTACACAACAACCCTGGGCTCTCTGAGTGCTCATGGCTACATGCAAGAGCTAATTATCGGTGATGTGTTGTGATAGAACATAAGTTGGTATAGAGCAAAACAGCTAAGATCGTCTCTCCATGTAAAAACAACTGAAGTGGACAATTTAATGTAAACTCTTGGCAAGCAATGTGTCCATAGAAATTGTACAAACATCCCATTGTCTATAATCAACTTCCAAAACAGCAAAAAACAGATGACTATGCAGAATAGTGGAAATTTATGTTAACGTTAATTTAAATAGATCTTCGTAGTATGGTTTTTCTCTATAGCTTGTGGAAATATTGTGTTAATATTCCATTTTAAAAAATAGTGTTTGTGTAGTTGGAGAATGGAGGTGCATGATGAATTAGTTCAGACTCAAGCTTTTTCCTAGGCATTGTAGTTTAATAATACTAGCCTTATGCCTTACTATTAAGATACCTATTGCTATGTTTTGTATTTAATTTTTTCACTACAGGATTCTAGCATGAATCAGATTATCCATTTGGAGATTGATGAGTTGATACATCAAGCAGCAACATCAAGAGCACACATTTAGTCAGTTTCTACAAAAAAAAATAAAAATTAGGACTGTTCAAAATTTTTTAATGAACTGTACCATACCATGAACTCTACTGCACTTTACAAATAAAACCAAACTATTATTGCAATTCAAAGAACAGGAAAAATGAAAATTAATATACTGACTCAACCATTTTTCTTGAGCAGTAGTAACTGAACCAAAGCAAGTTCATACAACGATTTATGGAAACACACATTAAGTTTTGCAATTCAACATACATTGGCTTCTTTAGTCAACATAAGCAAGTTCTTACAACAATGGTAACCGCAAATCTAGGAGATCCAAAGCATAGTATGAACGAAGAAGTGTTTTATTAGAATAGAAGGGAGATGCCAGCAAATAGAATATTATAAGCCAAAACCTTGTTTGCACTTGCAGTCTCTTAGGAATGAGAGTCATCCCATAATACATGTACAACATTGAAGTCTCTGGTAGCCTTTTCCATAACAACCCTTAAAATCCTGTGACAGTGAAACAAATTAACAATTCTGGCTCATAAGTTATACAATTAGCCTAGGCTGAGCATAATTAGATTTTGACATTTGGGGTTGGGCTTCTTATTGAAGTTAATAGCATCAAGAAGGGAAGTAAGCCAAGAATGAAGTTGAATACCCCAAATTTTGACATGTGGTGTTGGGCTTCTTATTGAAGTTAATAGCATAATTATTTAGCCTGCCACACATTCTTGCTATGAGAGCCAAAGATAGTGATGTCTAATGTCAAGATTGCAGACAATGTCACACCAGTCCCCGTCCTCCTTGCTCCCAGTGCATATAAATTCTAATGCAGACGTGGTTAGGAGTGCAAATCAAAATGTCTGTTGTATAAACCTGGTTAAGCGGAGGATTTATGGAGGAGCTATGAATATAATAACTGGTCCCGACGCCAACAATGTATATAGCACCAGATATCATTTATAATTCATTTTATTTCCCTGCCATTCTCAACAGCGGACACCCATAAAAAACAGCATTCACTATTATCACGTAATGTTATGTAAAGAAGAAAAAAACAAAGGGTTTTAGTTATTTAAATGTATTTACATATAATTTGGCTATAGAATCAGAGGCAGAATTGGAACCATTCAAGAGGTTATTCTTTAGACATTCAAGCTGAGGTAAGCTTGTGGATAAAAAGTTAGCCATTTCAGCTGCATTGAATAAATGAATATTGATGAAACAAGAATCAAATCCTTGTTGGAAAGAATAGAAGGTAATGTGGGTAACAAGAAAAGGATATAAACATGCAGCTAATGAGGGTATTTGAGGGGAGAAAAAAGTAGCAATGGAGTCTATATAAATGAAGTCTTTCATTGCAAAACCTTTTGTAGAATTGTGATTCTTGAAGTCTCTTCCACAAGGAGAGAAGTTTGCTTTACTAATAGCAAATAGGTTGTAGAGTCTCCAAATATGAACAATGTAGTGGCAGAGGCCGTCCATTAGCAAGAAGTCAAGAAGAAATAAGGGAAGTAAGTCAAGAATGAACTTGAATACCCCAAATTTTGGAGCTTCTTTTGTTTGACAAGGCTACGGATATGAGGATTTTATAGTTTTTTTCACTTTATTTAATGAATCATAACAACAGAAAGAAAAAATATGCTGTTTAATAAAAGCCAAAACTACATTAATGAAGAATTTGAATAACAAATGTTGTTTAAAGAAATGTCCAAATCTAAACATGAATATTAATTTAACCCAAAGGAAAAGAAATGAGTCGATTATTTTGACTAATCGAAGACGGTTAACTAGTTATAATAGTCATAAAGATGTTGAGTTTGGTAAGTAAAGTCTTGAACAATTGACACATGTTATCTTCAGGTGTCAACAATACCAAATCCATGCAACATGTAGCCTGAATGGAGTAATTTTAGGAGAATCCAACATTTAAAAGTTGCCAGAGTGTTTTATTTACTCATGCACAAGGCACCTACCAACCTCTGCCACAACCTCCTTCAGTCTTTTAGATCAGTGTATAATTAACCCATGTTAAATCTTGTTAAACTGTCATATTTACTCATGCAACAACACCTACCAACCTCTGTCACAGCTTTCTTCAGTCTTTTTTAAATTGGTTGTGTGCAATTAACCAGTGCATGTCTATGCTGCTGCAAAGTTTAGGTGAGTGTGCATTGGAATGTGTCACTGCTGAGTGTGTTGAAATGTGTGTGCCGCTGAGTCTGCGTTGGAACTTGGGGGCGTGTAGGATGTGTGCTACTGATGGATGAGTCTTCATGTGGGATTGTGGGTAGAATTCTTGAAGCTTAGTTCGTAAACAACACCTCCAAGCATCATGAGAAGTCTAGCTAAGCAACCACTACACCAATACTTCTCTTGTTAGTATCAGTGTTGGTTTATGTATAGAGTTAACAGTCATTCTTAGCAATGCCATTTATTTAAATCAATTAATTTTACACAATAAAATAAACATTTAAATACTTGTATATAATATAAAATTTATTATTAAATTAATAATAAACATTATTAAAAATACATATACATGTTTATATTATTAATTAATATAATTTATCTATTTTAACATAAATATATATTTTTTAATTAAGATATTTCCGGTTTAATTGGTTAATCCTGGTTGAATCAGTAACTCAATGACCCATTACTCTAACCAAGCCAATCACCGGTCCAGTTATAATAACATTAAATATAGCACACATGTATATATAATAGTCTGTACCAAAAAATATTTATAATAATATAAAATAAAAAATTCTCTAAGTTCTTCATATATACCGGGCCAGTCCCACGTAAGTGGAGACTTAAAGAAGATTTTAATATTATTGAAATTTTATTTAAATGTTATATTTTAAATTGGTTCACATGTAAAGATAACTCATTGAACTAGTAAGTATCATGTGCATTGCACAATTTTTTTTAAATTAAAACTTAATTTTTAAGAGAAAATATATTTTAAAAATATGTCTATAATTGAAAAAAAAATTAATGATAATCAAACTAAATAATCAAATAAATAATTTATTTAAATTAATTAAAGTACCTTTTCAAAATTATTATAATTTATTTTGAGGTTTATCTTTCAAGATTTTAAGGAGGTAATTACCTACTAAATTTGTGCAAAGAATTTTTTATAAAAAACAACTAATTTAAAATAAAATAGTCACTAACAAAGAAAAATAGTTGTAGTTCAATAAAGATGTATATTTTAAGAGAAATATATTAACTTCTAATATTATACATAAAATAATTAATAATCTTTTTTTTAAAAAAACATAATTACAAAAAAAATTTGGCCTTTATTTTTAGGGGCCTCAGGCCATGAGTTTACCAACTACGTTTATTTGGGTAGGCGATATATATACCGAAAAAACTCTAATATATGATATTTTTTTATACAAGATGAAAAGAAAGGAAACTAAAAAGAAAAGAAAAATAATTAGTGTCTAATGAAACTAACTCCTAAAGAATTAGCAAGCATCATTAGGTGCATGTCCTGCAGAGGCTCACTAAGAAGAACCAGGTCATGACTTTGTTGAGCTCCTTTTTTTGCTAGCACACATATTTCCCTCTCTTAGCCCCTGTTTGGTAGAGTAGAAATGGGGGAGAAAAGAAGTGAGATAGGTGGAAGTGGAAGAAAATAAACCTATTTCCCTTGTTTGGTGGCATAATGCACTTTATGGTGGGTCTCACACCAACTTCTTTCACATTTCTCTTCTATTTCTCACTTATTTCACTCACACCAAACAACTTACTTTCACATTTCTCTTCTATTTCTCACTCATTTCACTCACACCAAACAACCCTTATTTCTCCTCTATTTCACCTCCATTTCTCTTCTTCCCACTTCTCTTCTATTCATTTCTTTTCTCTCCATTTCTCTACTCCCACCAAACAAACCGTTAAAGTATGTTGGAAGGTCACTTGCCAATTCTGATTGATGAGTTGTCTGATGTCCCAAATCAAAGAGTTGTCTGATGTCCCGTGAGCTCCGCAAAAACACTATCACTTACTCCCAGAGATCCGAGATACCCCCTTCTCCATCTCCCATGAGCATCGCGAATTAAGCCTCCAAAACCAGAGATCCCAGAGTTGCCGAACGAACTTCCGTCGGAATTAAGAGCTAATTGATCCTCCGAAGGTGGTACCCAGGAGACAAAACGAGGGAAGGAGCTGCCATTATGGTCCGATTTCTGCATAGAGGTAAGGTCGAGCCCTAGACTTCTGATTTCATTGTAGATCTTGTACATAGGGTTATGAATCGATCCCAAAGTAATGCGATTTCTGTTTACCCAAATGATCCACAGACATGCGATGAAGAGTTGGGGTTTTGGACGGTGTTGTCGCGAACCCAGGTAAGGATTTCTTGATCTGAAATTTGTTGCCCAATGTGGACACCCATTGTTCTCCAAATGTTCTGGGCTACACTGCAATCTCTCAAACAGTGAGAAATGGTTTCAGGGCCTCCATTGCAGCACGAGCAGGAGTTGGACTGCGCTAAACCACGAGCTGCCCGGAGAGCGTTCGTAGGAAGAGCATTGTGCTTGATCTGCCACAAGAAGATTTTAATCTTCTCTGGAATTGTAAGTCTCCAAATCCACATCCAATCATTTTCTGTTGTATTTGTGTTTTGATCTTTGCAAAGCCAATTGTATCCCGAACTTGCTGTATATGCACCTTTAGGAGAGTCCTGCCAAATAAATAAGTCTGTAACATTCTGATTTAGATGCAATTTAGTTGATAGGATAGTTTGCTTAACTTGGGGTGGGAGAACCGTAGTTATATCTTCCAAATGCCATTGGCCATCCCTCCAAATATCATGAATTTTTAAATTGCAGTCCTGGATGTTTACAAAGTCAACCAAATTGCAAATTCGATCCCCCTTAAGCCAAGGGTCAAAACAGAAAGATGAAGTCCCATCCCCCAACCGTAAAGTATAGCCAGCAGCAAGCTTGTCCTTAGCCTTAGTAATAGCACCCCAGACATGGGACCCTGAAATGTTAGGAGCATGAAGAATAGGAATTGTAATATTATACTTCTTAAGAAGCACCTGCACCCACAACTTGTCAGTATTATTAACCATGTCCCAAATCAACTTACCTATTAGAGCAACATTCTGATTTCTAGCTGTTCTTATTCCTAGGCCCCCAAATATTTTAGGACGGGTAACTTTCTCCCAATTCACTAGGTGTAACCCTCTCCCATTACTCCCACTACATAAAAAATTACGAGCCATACTATCAATTCTGTTACAAATAGTCTCCGGAAGCCAATCCGTTTGCATAGAGTAGAGAGGGATAGTAGTAAGAACGGATTTAACAAGGGTCAATTTCCCAGCTTTATTAAATAGATTTTTCTTCCAGGATGCAAGATTATTTGAGATATTATCAATTAAGAAGTTGTAGTCTTGGATTCTACGTCTCCCAGGTTTGACCACAAAACCCAAATATGTACCTAGGTCATTAGTGAAACGGATACCAGATATAGAAGTAAATTTTATCTTTTTAAGGCTAGTAACACCCTTAGAGGTAAAAGCTCTAGACTTATCAAGATTAATCTTCAGCCCTGATGCCTGGCAAAATTTATGAAGAATATCAGTCATAATTCTTACCTGGGAGGATTTACCTTTTATGAACATGAGTGTGTCATCAGCAAAGAAAAGGTGGGAAATACCCGGCCCATTTCTGGATATCTTGATAGGTTTCCAGGAACCATTATGAACAGCATCCTGGATACTCCAAGCCAATCTTTCCATAACTAGAACAAACAGGTAAGGTGATAGAGGGTCTCCCTGCCTTAACCCCCTAGCTGGAGCAAAGGCAGGAAGCTTAACTCCATTCCAAAGTAAAGACATAGTAGATGAACTCACACAAAACATGATAAGATTAACCAGGGATAAAGGAAAGTCAAAAAGAATTAGAGTTTCTTTTAAAAAATCCCAATCCACCTAGTCATATGCCTTCTCCAAATCAAGCTTAAAGACTAAATCCCCTTTCTTTTTTTTTTGACTTATGCATATAGTGAAGAATCTCCTGAAGAATGATACCATTCTCTTTAGTACCCCTCCCAAGAATGAAAGCACTTTGTAAAGGGCCAATGATATCCTTAAGGTACGGTCTAATTCTTTGAACAATGACTTTAGTGATAAGTTTATAAATAACATTGCATAAACTAATCGGTCTAAAATCCTTAAAATTAATTGGGGGGTCAACTTTAGGAATCAGAATAAGCAAAATCTCTGCAATTTTAGAATCAAAATGACCCATTTCAAAAGCATTCTTGACCAGCTTCCAAACATCCTCACCAACAATATGCCAATATTGTTTAAAGAAGATAGCTTAGAAGCCATCTGGGCCAGGAGCTTTCATAGGTTTCATAAACTTAAGAGCATTAAAAACCTCATCTTTAGTGACAGGGATACCTAAATTAGCTATAGCATGAACAGATAGAGAAGCAAAATGAGAAGTAGAGAAATTAATTGAACCTGTACTCTGTCTGTTACAAAAGAGATTCATGTAGAATTTCAAAGCCTCTGACTGGAGAATAATAGGATCATCACAACTTTCGCCATTAGGGAGAGTAAGCGTATGGATTTTGTTCCTCCTTCTCTTAATAACAGCCTGAGCATGAAAATAGGAAGTGTTCTTATCCCCTAATTTCACCCGATTTTCTCTAGCTTTTTGGTACCAGTGAAGCTCTTCTTGGTCCAATACCTTGTTATATTCAGCTCTAAGGTCATGTTGCAGATAATATAGGGCTGCAGAATCAACCCTTTCTAAAGTTCTTTGGATACCTTGGAGTCTCTTTTCAAGGATTAATTTCCTGCGTCTTAAATGACCAAAAACAGTGTTATTAAAAGAAAGAGTCAGATTTTACCTCCTGTAAAGATTGCAAGACATTAGCAGCCCCCGTCACCCAAGCTTGGGAAACTAAATCCATGTAATTTTGATGGGAAATCCAAGCAGCTTCAAATCTGAATGGTTTAGGGCCAGAAATTCTTTTGCCACCTACACATCTTAGGAGAATAGGATTATGGTCCGAATGCAGACGACACAAATTTTCAGCAACTGCATTCTGAAAAGCCATTTGCCAATTCAGGTCACTTAAAGCCCTGTCAAGCTTCCTGGAAATAATTTTGTTTCCTTGACAATTTCTTTTTCCCTAAGAAAAGTTTAAAATTACTCTTCATTCTACTCTTATTTTAAAACCATATTGCTCCTCCTTTACACATAACACATATTACACTTTTGTTTATTTAATCTAAACAAATATTTTAATGGTAATGAATGACTTATGAATGAATTTGAAAATTTTATTATAGATTTTAGAACTTATGTAAATAAAATGAAGTTTTAAAAACACATTTTATTATCTTTGAATCTCCAGACAACGTACCCAAAAATTTAGACTGTGGGGGCAATACTCATACATATATTTATATGAATTTATCTTACTAAAAGAGATATAATATAAAAAGGTAAAAAGAGAAATGTGAGATGTGATAAGTAATGTAATATTGAAAAGAGATAGAGAGAAATTGTGTACTGTATGAGTTGTAATTTTTATTGCATGAATTTAATGTCTCATACTAAAAATATCAAATATTTTTGAGACAATTAATACACATGATATATATATATATAATATTAAAAAAATTATAATTTTTGTGGGGGCAATTGCCCCCAAAGCCTATAACATGGATCCGTCCCTAAGACAACGTATTTAGTGTTGTCTTAGAATCAACTGTTATTTGTTATAGAAAATCACAAGTAGAAAAAAATTGTTCGTGAGAGATTTGTTTATAATAAAATAGATAAAATTATGTATATTTATCTCTAAATAAAAGAATGTAGATTTTAAAATAACAGTACTATAGACTTTGAGTTTAGTAATTTTTTAACTATCTATTATATAAATAAAAGCTAATTCACGCTCTCTAATCATGTCATTTATACCCATTTTTACCATATCACCTAAAATCTGAGGTGTGTTTCTTCCTCACTCAAGAAAATCTTGAACCATGTAAAAATTGCGTCCAGTTCCTCTCCATTTCTTTAAGAAATGGAAGTTTCCAGTTCATTATATGTACAAATGACACGTGGCTCTAAAATATCCAACGGTTATGATTTTATCTCTCAAATTCAATTTAATCTGCTAAGCTTTCATATCTCTGGAGAGGATACAGTCGTCAGTCGCAACCAAGAGAAGAGAAGCCTTGCCTTGCTGTGCCATCGCCTGCCATAGCCGCCGCTCCACCGCTGTGCCATCGCCCTTCCCCATCGTTGTACTGTCACTGCACCACCACCGCTGTGTCCAGCCGCCGCCCCTCCCTTCCCCAACGTATAGACCCTTAACTAATAACTAATAGAGTCCATTAACTTATTTCATTTTCTCATTACAAATTTGGGGACAAATCGTCCATAATCTTTTCACTTCTTAGGGATGGTGACTTATTAAAACTTGTCTGCTTTGGTTACCATTTGGTATCATTGTTTATCTTTTCCTTTTTTGTATTTGTTACTGTTACTAATTACTAATACTAATTTTTAATAGAAAAAACTGATGCAACAGGAATCAAGTACTAATTCTAAAACTAAATAAAAAAACTAACCCAACCCAATTTGAAATCAAAATAGTGGGAAGGAAGTACACATGATAAAATAGGAATATTTTATCCCAATTGATGTGCAGAATTGAAACCGAAACCGAAACCGAATCCGAAACCAAATTAATGCAGTATCCTTGAATTACATTTTACTATTTGAACTTACAGAGACTCTTCCGGAGACCTTGGAGGTGCTTGACGGTGGCAGACAACGGAGTGAACGGCGAATCCACGGATGTGCAGGGTGTACCTGCAGGGACTCTGATGCTTAACGTAAGTAAAATTCTCAGAGAGTATGTGTATGTAAAATCTGAGAGAGTGCGTACCTGAGACGTCTGAGTCTGCATTATTTATAGGAGATTTTAGGCGGGAAATTCAGTTAGAATATAACCGCTTCCGTGAATCGCGGGGTGACGCGCCCTTTAAGAGGATACTTCCACGCGCGGACGTCAATCTCGAAAGAGATATTCCTGAGATCCTATGGCTGGATTGTATAGTCGGTGAAGGTTGTATACTTAGCCGAGGTGGTATGTCGGAGATGATCTCGAGAGCATATCCATTGTTTGCTCATAACTTTGATAGTCGTGTATTAGTGATCACGTGACATCGGTCACATATTTCGTCCTTTGCTTAGGTCGAGAGTGTAATCTCGGAATTACTCCAGAACACTATTGAAAGCACCTTTAGAGAGATGGAATCTAGCTTGCTGAAAGAACCCTTTAATTTCAAAAGTATAAAATAACTTCATATTGCTTTGTTTGGTCCTCTGAAGTGGGCCTTGCTAGACCTCTGTCCCATATGACCTATGTCTCTTCTGTTTGGCTAAGCCTTCCTGCGCCATACTTCCCTTTCCGAGCTTGATTTTGGAATTTAGCTTTCTCTAGTTAAACTTGGTAGAACACGAATCAATAGCCAACAAGATACATTGATTTCAACAAAAATAAAAACATTGATATCAAGTATTCAAGCCTGCAGGAGCTATGGAGATTGGATTGAGCTTCAAGTCTTTTTCCTTTAATTTTCATGTGCGTACACCGTATGGTCTTAGCCTGAAGCGTATATCAAGTTTTTTTTAATTGAATTAACTCATCAAATCTCAATCCCAACCGTTAAAAGGATTAAAAGACAAGTGGCAGTATGTAATTTCATCAACTGGACATCTCCATTTCTTTGAGAAATGGAGAGGATCTATACTCGTAAAATTAACCCACACATTCTTTCATTCTTCGTAATCACACAGTGTACTTTATTATTCAGAAACATCACCTCGCCTCCACTGAACCCTAACCCACCCCATCTCTCTCCCATATCCACCACCACCTTCTCATCCCTCAGCTAGGCCTCCTGCTCCCTGGAAGCTTTGTGTGTTTGGCTTGGTGTATGACCAGCGCGCTAAGATTATTATTTTGCTCGGCCTTCTCCTCCTCCTCATCCGACGTTCACCGCCTGAAGAAGCTGCCGTTGTGGCACGATGGAGGTCTGCAGGTGCCCGATAGCCTCCGCTGTTCACTGGCCGCTGTTGACTGCCGTTCCTGGTCCGTTGTGGATGTGAAGATCGGAAATGCGAAAGGCCGCTGTTCACTTATTTATAGCCGCTGTTCACTGCTGTCCACCACCCCAAGGTTGTTCATCACCGCCCAAAGACCATGAAATCGAATTTCCACAGATTGTTTGTCAAACACGGGTAACCCGTTTGCTTCCTTCTGAACGACGTGCGTTCTGACTGTGCGACCACAGGGCGAAGGTCGTGCGACCACCAATGAAACGCCGTGAAATCCAAGGAAGTGCGGCCACCATTGGCCATGCCAGACATGGTATGAGTTTCTCTCCTCCTGACTCTCTGTCTCCCACATCATTGATGGCCTGTACTATGTGTATCATATTGTATGCCTCTGTGCCTTATTTTGTGATCTGTAATAGTCTGGTGATCAAACAAAATTTGGGGGGATTTGCCTGCTTGCTAATAACCTAAATCGGAAAATCTTTTCTTTTACATAGATCTAAATTTTTGTCCAGTGTTCAATCAGGGATATTTAGTTTCTTGGTCACACGTGGCTTATTCAGTTGTAGCTTCACGCATATTCTTTATTGGGCTGGGTAATCTTGGAGTGCATTTCATAGTGTTGGGATGTTGAGACTCTGTTGTGGGATCCATTCTGAATTATAATAGGTTTGTGAATTAGATTTGTAGAGTGAGTTTTCTGAACACTATGTCATGTAGGTTATGGGTTTAGGCGATTAGATTGGTCTTGCAGGGCTATTGTTTGTAGCAGTATCTTCAACTATGTGTCAGAAAGTGGTTAGAAAAACTTCTTATTTTTCACATTAGATTTGAAAAGGAGAAAAAAAAATTGCTTCACAGAACAACTGGTGAATTGAGTAGCATTGGGGGATTCAAGCTTTGGAATGACAACTTTTGGGATGACAAATTGTCTGGTGTGAGTTTAGAGTTATAGAGTGCTAGAAGAATCAAGTAGAATAAGAAGCTCCAGCACCCTGGAGTTTAGGGCATTGAGGGTTTCGAATGATGACAAAAATATAAGACTTTGGATTTCATTGATCTAAATCGACAAGATTGAGCTTCCTCTGAGTATGTGTTCGAGTTTAGAATATCCATCAACCTGGGTTTTTCTTAGGCAGTGGGCAAGCAGTTTCAGGTATTGGATCATTGTCGACGAGAGTTGTACCCTGAAGCTAGATGGTTGGTGTCTATGAGGATGAACATGGTTTGTCCTCTTTCTTTTCTATACCATTTATTTTCCCTACTTTTCTTTTTATCTTTCCCATACATAAACTTTTGGACTATCTGTAGCTTAATAATTAGAGAAATTAAGTGATTATAGAAGAAAATGTACACTTTTCTTCCACAAATCAAGTTGATGTATAGTGAAAGAAAAATCACTTTCTTCCTAAATGTAGGAACGACTCTTTTGTCATCTGATGCCACACTTTTTCTCTACTTCTTTGCTCCATCACTCAAATTTCTGTATATGAATGTAATCTTTGGAAGCCCATATCAAAAGCTAGCAGGAAATTGATTTTTTTTATTCCTCTTACCTGAGAAGAATTTCCTTTTTCTTTTTTTGTACAACTATTAGTACGTGTCTGTGTTCTTTTTCATCAAAATGATTGTTTCTCTGTCGATTCTTAGTTGAAACATCGAAGCTCTACTTTGTTTACTTCTTTGTTGGGAAATGATTTATACTCAAGACATTCTATATTTTGTGCTTTCAGGGAATTGGTAAATTATCCTTTATTGTTATCTCTACAACTCAGTCTGCAGCTAATGTTGTGTATGGAAAAAGAGAAGAGATCATTGTTAAGGTAGTTTGTGTACATAGTTTATTTTTATGGCATTCCTTGATTGTTTAGCTTACTTGGTTTGTGTATTCTGGGTGTTTTTATTTTCTATGAAAACTGATTCATGTTTTCAGAATGGAATTCTGATTCCTTTATTCTTTTACTTTTGTTGCACTTGAGTTGTGAGCTCATTTTCCCATCATTGCTAGAGTTATTGGATCATTTGACATAATTAAAAATATATGTGGGGTAATATATTCTTGGAGGAATAAGATTAAGGTTATTATACTTGTAGGTAGCTCAAGTGTTGTTAACACTGCCATAGGATTAGACAGGTGGATGAGATAGAGAGCATTGTTATGTCTTCATGCCAGGAATTGCTTTGTAGTATAGGCTGATTTTGTGGAATGGATTGAGGTTGGTGGGCCAATTGAAGGAAATGTGTAGATATAGTGGAATACTGTGATTAGTTGGTCCTTCTTGAGATTGATAAGTGTCCTTCATTAAGGTGGCGATAGGCCACAAAACAGGGGTTATATATGGACAGGTGGGTGCATATCTCATTACTATATAACAATCGGAGGCTTATAAAGGAGTATGAAGTATTTGGTGCTAGCACTTGAAATAGAAATATGGAAAGTGTATTTGATTGATTGAATTGGCAAATACAACAGGGTATATATATACATGCTATGAGGAAATCAATCCCTTGATATTTGGGATTAGGATCAACCTAAAACAGGAAACTATACAATTAAATCAAAAGAGAATAAAAGAGAATAAACAGGATATACAAAATATATTTTCATATCTTAACACTCCCCCTCAAGCTGGAGCATACATATCATAGGCATCCAGCTTGTCACATATATAGGTTATCCTAGGACCCCGTAACGATTTAGTAAAAATATCTGCAAGTTGATCCTTGGAGCAAACTGAGGAAGTCTTGATGACACCGGAGAGAATCTTTTCTCTGATAAAATGACAATCAACTTCTATATGCTTTGTCCTCTCATGAAAAACTGGATTAGAGGAGAGGTATAAGGCTGACTGGTTATCACACATTAGTCCCATAGGGCCAACCTCGCAAAACTGCAACTCTTGAATTAAAGACTTTAGCCACAAAAGCTCACATGTGGTGTGAGCCATTGCACGATACTCTGCTTCTGTGCTCGATCTGGCAACAACACTTTGCTTTTTACTCTTCCATGAAACAAGATTACCTCCCAAGAAGACACAATAACCAGTTGTTGATCGTCTGTCACTTGCATCACCTGCCCAATCTGCATCGGAATACCCAACAATATTTGTATGTCCCCTATCACTGTAAACAAGTCCCTTTCCTGGTGACCCTTTGAGATATCTGAGTATCCGCACAACTGCATGCCAATGACTCTCACAAGGAGAGTTAAGGAACTGACTTACAACACTGACAGGAAAGGATATATCAGGTCTGGTCATGGTGAGATAATTTAACTTGCCCACTAGTCTTCGATACCTCCCTGGGTCAGAATAGGGCTCCCCCTGGTTAGGTAGAAGCTTCACATTAGGATCCATTGGGGTGTCAACTGGCTTACAATCTGTGAGTCCTGTCTCCTCCAGAATGTCAAGAGCATATTTCCTCTGAGAAATAGCAACACCGGACTTTGACTGAGCAACCTCAATCCCAAGGAAATAGCGCAGAGGACCTAAATCCTTAGTTTGAAAGTGCTCAAATAAGTGCTGCTTTAGAGCCTTGATGCCCTCCTGATCATCACCTGTAATTACAATATCATCCACATAAACCACAAGATAAATGAATTTATGGGTCAGTGAGCATCTAAAGAAAACAGAGTGGTCTGCCTCGCAGCGGATCATTCCAAACTCCTGTATGACTTTGCTAAACCGACCAAACCAAGCTCGAGGGTGATTGTTTAAGGGCATATAAGGACTTCCGTAATTTACACACAAGGTCAGACTCCCCCTGAGCAACAAAACCAGGGGGTTGCTCCATATAGATCTCCTCCTCCAAGTCACCATGTAAGAAAGCATTTTTGATATCCAATTGAACAAGGGCCAATGTCGCACAACAGCCATGGCCAAGAAGAGGCGAACTGAGGCCATCTTCGCAACTGGAGAGAAAGTGTCACTGTAATCCAAACCATATACCTGTGTGTATCCCTTAGCCACAAGACGGGCTTTCAATCTATCCACCTGTCCATCAGGGCCCACTTTAACATTAAAGACCCACCGACATCCAACAACAGATTTGCCGGACGGAAGTGGAACAAGTTCCCAAGTATGGTTAAATTCTAAAGCTGTCATCTCATCAATCATAGCTTGTCGCCATCCTGGATGGGTTAAGGCCTCCTGTACTGTCTTGGGAATGGTAATAGAGGATATAGCAGAGACAAAAGCATAATAGGTAGGAGACAAACGATGATATGAGAGAAAATTATAAATGGGATGGGGATTAGAAGTAGAACGTTACCTTTACGAAGAGCAATGGGCAAGTCAACTGGGAGAGGTGGAGCCGGAGTAGGTGAGGAGACTGGAGCAGAAGCGGAATCACACGGTGTACTAGGAGGTGGAACCAAAGTATGTGACCGACGCTCATAAGTTATCCCATATCGGTGTGGGAGACGACCAGACCCTGGTAAGGAAGGAGGAGGACACTCTGGTTGAGGCTCAGGTGTCTCTAAAGTAGCGGGTGGAGACTCAACAGAATCAAGAAGAGGAATAGGCAATACCTGAGAATAGAGATTGGAGTCCAGTGAAGATTCTGAGGTACTGAAAATGGTGTGTCTTCAAAGAAGGTGACATCTGCACTGGTGTAGAACCGATGTGTAGTGGGAGAGTAGCAATGGTACCCCTTTTGGACACGAGAATATCCTAAGAACACACATTTGATAGCACGGGCAGACAACTTATCACGACCTGGGGAAAGATCATGAACAAAACAAGTACAACCAAAAACACGAGGGGGGGACAGAGTAAAGAGAATCCAATGGATATAACAGGGAATGAGGAACTTGATCATTCAAAACAGAGGATGGCATCCGATTTATTAAATATCCTGCAATAAGGACAGCATGACCCCACAAGTTTGGAGGTGCATTAGCATTCAATAGCAGAGTACGGGCAGTGTCCACAATATGTTTATGTTTTCTCTCGGCAACACCATTTTGTTGAGGTGTATGAGGACAACTAGATTGATGTTGAATGCCATGGGAATTCATGAAGGAAGTGAAACAATCAGAGAAGTATTCTTTAGCATTATCACTTCGCAAAACACGGATTACTTTGCCAAACTGAGTTTTGATTTCTAAACAGAAAGTTTTGAAAATTGTGAATAACTCAGAACGATTTTTCATTAGAAAGATCCAAGTACATCTTGAAAAATCATCAATGAAAGTAACATAATACCTATGTCCTAAAATAGACGCAACACGACTAGGACCCCAAACATCAGAATGAACAATATCAAAAGGAGACACAGCTCGACCATGAACGCTACTAGGAAAAGAAGTTCTAACATGTTTCCTAGTTGACACGACTCACACTCTAAGGACTCCAACTGGGAGAGATGAGGTACCATTTTCTTCAGTTTATGTAAGCTAGGATGACCAAGACGACGATGAAGCAAACCAGGAGACTCAGTAGATGCACATATGGTAGAAGAAGAAGACTGAAGGTAGTAGAGACCATGTGATTCAGATCCTGCTCCAATCGTCCGTCCCGTACTCCGGTCCTGTATCAAGAAAGAATCAGAAGTGAAGGTGATGGCACAATTTAATGATTGAGTTAACTTGCTTATGAAAATTAAATTGAAGGGACATCCAGGAACTAATAAAACTGATTTCAAAGGTAGTGAGGGAACAGGTGAAATTTGGCCAATACCAGTGGCTTGGACTTTGGACCCATCAGCAAGGGTGATATGATGTGGAGTTTTAGGTGAGGATAAGTTAGGGAAAAGAGAGGCATTAACAGTTAGGTGATCAGAAGCACCGGAATCCAAAACCCAAGGTCCAAGAGGCGTAGAATGAGAGAGACAGACTGTAGAATTACCATTGTGAGCAACAGTGACTGAGGAAGAGGTCTGTTGGGCTGCCTTCAGTTGAAGGTACTCCTTGTAATCATCAGCAGACCAGGAGATTGGATGATTGCTCTCAGATTCAATCTTGGGCTCTGAAGTCAGAGATTGAGCAACATTAGCTGTCTTGCTCGGAAAACCATGCAAAGAGTAACACCTATCACGTGTATGTCCATCTCTCTGACAGTAGGTGCAATGAAGGTTTCCTCTACCCCCCTTTTCCACGACCACGACCACGACCACGACCTCGTCCCCCACGTTCAGTGGTACTGGAGACAAAAGCAGAGGACTCAGATGTTGTTTGAGATTCTGCCTCAGGTGAAGGAACCCGAATCAAACGATCTATGAGTTCTTCCACCGTAGGGATGGTAGGATTTGTCAAAATCTGATCACGAACAGATCCATAGTCCTTATGAAGTCCATGAAGGATAAAGACCATGAACATATTATCGAGCTTACTTAACACTTTCTGAAGATCATCACTAACCAACATCAGCTTCAGCTCATCAATGGTGGATTGAGCATGATTCAAATAAGATGGCAAATCATGATCAACCATTTGAAGTGTTGCTAAACCACGAACAGATTCATACAATCTCTGGATGTCATTGGCATAAATATCCCGAGCTTTCTTCCAAACATCATAACATGTCTTGTACGGGCGAAAATGCACCATTAATTTGGGCTCAATGGACTGCCATAATACAGATACAAGTTGATAATCTGCTCGCTGCCATTCATCACTCACGTCTTTATCAACCTCAGAAGCCTTCTTAACAGGTGATCATAAAGACCCTGGCCTAAAACCACATTTCAACTGCAGTAGACCAGTCTAGATAATTTTTACCATTCAATTCTCAGAGGTAATAACCGGTGAACCAGAAAAAGCAAAGGAAACCAGTCCCCTTTTAGAAGACTCAATTTTTGGATCCTCCTTATCAACTTTGGGAATCTCCGCCATGTGAAAAAGAAGGAGAACAACAACCAGAACACCAAACAGCTACTAAAAGACAGTCTTGCAGCAACAAGAAACACCAAACAGCAGCAAGAACGTCAAACAGCCACCAAACAGTAGCAAGAACGCCAAACAACAGCAGGAACGTCAAACAGCCGCCGAAAAAAACGGTTTGGCAGCAACCAAAAACGACCGAACAGCCACCAAAGAGTGTGACCCACGACCTGAAAGTGGTCAAAACAGACAGAGGAAGAGCCGACGAACTCAACGGAACAAGCGGCGTCGCGAACGGAGGCCGGGAGGGCGGCGCGTGGACCCCACGCGCCGGCGAGCAACTTGCAGAAAAACGGCGCGTGGCGGCGCGTGGCGGAGGAGGCGGAGGCGGCGCGCGGTGGGGTGGCAGATCGGCGACTTCTGAACACTGTGGCGGCGTCCACATAGGCAGCCGTTGAAAAAAAAAAGATGATCTAGGTGGGTGACCGGAGTATAACGGTTCCCTGGACCAGAAGAGCTCTGGTACCAACTTGAAATAGAAATATGGAAAGTGTATTTGATTGATTGAATTGGCAAATACAACAGGGTATATATATACATGCTATGAGGAAATCAATCCCTTGATATTTGGGATTAGGATCAACCTAAAACAGGAAACTATACAATTAAATCAAAAGAGAATAAACAGGATATACAAAATATATTTTCATATCTTAACACTAGCAAAGTTGAGGTTAATGGGTAGTTTGTTGTATTATTCCTTCTTAAATTGCTCCTTTTTTTTTTAAATTCTTAGGTTGACTGTATCCATCCCTACGCTTTGGCAGCAATAACCAATGTGGCAGATACACTACTTGAAGTAGGACTTGCAAAACATAAAACCTCTTTTGGTAGCAATACAATTATTGATTTCCACCTTTTGGAGCAAGTTGAACAATCTGATAAGAAGCATATACTCGAGGTAAGAACGGGGTCCCAACAATGTTTGACATTTCCACTTTTCTTTCACTGTTAACTATTCTAAACTGAATTTTGTTTTTGTACATATCCGTTCCTGGCCTCTGCAAATTTGGTTATGTGAGTTTTCCATATCAGTTTTGGCTTATAGCTTGGGGCCATGGGAGTTTACCTTTGTTGGGAAGCTCTAACTTCTCTGCATTTTCGTTCTGTTTTTTAACCAATAATACAATCTCCCTTTCATTAGATAGTTATCATTTAGCTTCCATATTTATGAATCATACAGTTTCTGGAGGAAAGACAATTAATGGTGTGTTTGGTTTAGCGTTGAAACGTGATAAAATCATGTTTCCAACGCTAGAAATAGTTGCGTTGGGAAATTCAAACTTGAGTTTGGTCTGTTTAAAACGACAAACCAAACGCACACTAAATCAAAGTCCTTTTAATGGTTTCACATGGGATTTTCCGTAGTCATCCTACACATCTTTATTGACCTATCCTCAACTCTTTCTATTGGAGCTTATATTAATCTTCTCCTCACATGACCAGAATTTTTTGCTACTGCAGGTGTAAATAAAAGAATTAATGTTTTCAATTGACACTTGAAATAGAAATACTGAAAAGTGTATTTTGGATTGATTAAGAATAACAGATACAACACACATATATATACATGCTATGACAGAATCAAATCCCTAGAGTTTTGGGATTAGGATCAACCTAAATAAGGAAACTATACAATAAATCAAGGAAGAACAAACTGTTATATCTAACAAAATATACAAAATATCTCTACATATCTCAATACTCCCCCTCAAGCTGGAGCATACATATCATAGGCATCCAGCTTGTCACATATATAGGTTATCCTAGGACCCCCGCAAAGATTTAGTAAAGATATCTGCAAGTTGATCCTTGGAGCAAACTGAGGAAGTCTTGATGACACCGGAGAGAATCTTTTCTCTGATAAAATGACAATCAATCTCTATATGCTTTGTCCTCTCATGAAAAACCGGATTAGAGGAGAGGTATAAGGCTGACTGGTTATCACACATTAGTTCCATAGGACCAACCTTGCAAAATTGCAACTCTTGAATTATAGACTTTAGCCACAAAAGCTCACATGTGGTGTGAGCCATTGCACGATACTCTGCTTTTGTGCTCGATCTGGCAACAACACTTTGCTTTTTACTCTTCCATGAAACAAGATTACCTCCTAAGAAAACACAATAACCTGTTGTTGACCGTCTATCACTTGCATCACCTGCCCAATCTGCATCGGAATACCCAACAATATCTGTATGTCCTCTATCACTGTAAACAATTCCCTTTCCAGGTGATCCTTTGATATATCTGAGGATCCGCACAACTGCATGCCAATGGCTCTCACAAGGGGAGTTAAGGAACTGACTTACAACACTGATAGGAAAGGATATATCAGGTCTGGTCATGGTGAGATAATTCAACTTGCCCACTAGTCTTCGATACCTCCCCGAGTCAGAATAGGGCTCCCCCCTGGTTAGGTAGAAGCTTCACATTGGGATCCATTGGGGTGTCAACTGGCTTACAATCTGTGAGTCATGTCTCCTCCAGAATGTCAAGAGCATATTTTCTTTGAGAAATAGCAACACCGGACTTTGACTGAGCAACCTCAATCCCAAGGAAATAGCGCAGGGGACCTAAATCCTTAGTTTGAAAGTTCTCAAACAAGTGTTGCTTTAGAGCCTTGATGCCCTCTTGATCATCACCTGTAATTACAATATCATCCACATAAACCACAAGATAAATAAATTTATGTGTCAGTGAGCGTTTAAAGAAAACAGAGTGGTCTGCCTCGCAGCGGATCATTCCAAACTCCTGTATGATTTTGCTAAACCGACCAAACCAAGCTCGAGGTGATTGTTTAAGGCCATACAAGGACTTCCGTAATTTACACACAAGGCCAGACTCCCCCTGAGCAACAAACCCGGGGGGTTGCTCCATATAGATCTCCTCCTCCAAGTCACCATGTAAGAAAGCATTTTGATATCCAATTGAAATAAGGGCCAATGTCTCACAGCAGCCATGGCCAAGAAGAGGCGAACTGAGGCCATCTTCGCAACTGGAGAGAAAGTGTCACTGTAATCCAAACCATATACTTGTGTATATCCCTTAGCCACAAGACGAGCTTTCAATCGATCCACCTGTCCATCAGGACCCACTTTAACATTAAAGACCCACCGACATCCAACAATGGATTTTCCAAACGGAGGTGGAACAAGTGCCCAAGTATGGTTAGATTCTAAAGCTGTCATCTCATCAATCATAGCTTGTCGCCATCCTGGATGGGTTAAGGCTTCCTGTACTGTCTTGGAAATGGTAATAGAGGAAAGAGCAGAGACAAAAGCATAATAGGTAGGAGACAAACGATAATATGAGAGAAAGTTATAAATGGGATGAGGATTAGAAGTAGAACGTTTACCTTTACGAATAGCAATGGGCAAGTCAACTGAGACAGGTGGAGCCGGAGTAGGTGAAGAGACTGAAGCCGAAGCGAAATCACACGATGCACTGGTAGGAGGAACAAGAGTATGTGACCGACGCTCATAAGTTACCCTAAACCGGTGTGGGGGACAGTTAGACCCTGGGAGAGGTGGAGGACTCTCTGGAGAAGGCAGTGGTGGAGAACTCTCTGGAGAAGGCTCAAGTGCCTCTAAAGTAGCATGTGTAGACTTAACAGAATTAAGATGTGGAATAGGCAATACCTGAGAATAGAGGTCTGAGTCAACTGGAGAGACATCTGAGGCAGTGAAATATGGTGTGTCCTCAAAGAAAGTGACATCTGCACTGGTGTAGAATCGATGTGTAGTGGGAGAGTAACAATGGTACCCCCTTTTGGACACGAGAGTATCCCAAGAACACACATTTGATAGCACGAGCAAACAACTTGTCACGTCCTGGAGAAAGATCATGGACAAAACAAGTACAACCAAAAAACACGAGGGGGAACAGAGAAAAGAGGGTTCGACGGGTATAATAGGGAATGAGGAACCTGATCATTCAAAACAGAGGATGGCATCCTATTTATTAAGTATCCTGCAATAAGGACAGCAGGCCCCCACAACTTTGGAGGTGCGTTGGCATTCAATAAAAGAGTGCGAGCAGTGTCCACAATATGTCTATGTTTTCGTTCGGCTACACCATTTTGTTGAGGTGTATGAGGACAACTAGATTGATGTTGAATGCCATGGGAAATCATAAATGAATTGAAGCAATCAGAGAAATATTCTTTAGCATTGTCACTTCGTAGAATACGAATTCCTTTGCCAAACTGAGTTTTTATTTCTGAATAGAAACTTTGAAAAATATTGAATAACTCTGAACGATTTTTCATTAAAAATATCCAAGTGCATCTAGAAAAATCATCAATAAAGGTGACATAATACCTATGCCCTAAAATAGAGGGAATACGACTAGGACCCCAAACATCAGAATGAATGACATCAAAAGCAGAGACAGCTCGACTATTAATACTACTAGGAAAAGAAGCTGTAACATGCTTACCTAATTGACACGACTCACACTCGAAGGACTCCAATCTTGAGAGATGAGGTACCATTTTCTTTAATTTATTCAAGCTGGGATGACCAAGACGACGATGGAGTAAACCAGGAGACTCAATGGATGCACATATGGTAGAAGTAGAAGGCTGAAGGTAGTAGAGGCCATGTGATTCAGATCCGGTTCCAATCGTCCGTCCCGTACTCCGGTCCTGTATCATGAATGAATCAGAAGTGAAGGTTATGGAACAGTTTAGTGATCGAGTCAACTTGCTTATAGAAATTAAATTGAAGGGACATCCGGGAACTAGTAAAACTGATTTCAATGATAACAAGGAAAGAGGTGAAACTTGCCCAATACCAGTGGCTTGGACTTTTGACCCATCTGCAAGGGTGATATGATGTGGAGTTTCGGGTGATGATAAATTAGAGAAAAAGGAGACATTACCAGTTAAGTGATCAGAAGCACCGGAATCCAAAACCCATGATCCAGTAGGCGTAGAGTGTGAGAGACAGATTGTAGAATTACCAGTGTGAGCAACAGTGACTGAGGAAGAAGGCTGTTGAGTTGCTTTCAGTTGAAGGTACTCTTTATAATCATCGGCAGATATAACAACCTTGGGAACCTCCGCCATGAGAACAGCAACTGATCAACCAGAAACACCACAAAAGACCAACAGAAAGCAACAAAAACGACCAAACAGCCACCAAAAACAATAGGCAGCAACGAGAACAACCAAACAGCCACCAAAAAACAGTCTGGCAGCAACAAAAAAAACAACCAAACAGCAACAAGAACACCGGAAAACTGTCTTGCAGAAACGGAAACACCAAACAACAACCAAAAGAACGATCTTGCAGCGACCGAAACCACCAAACAGCAACAAGAATGACCGAACAGCCACCAAAAAGAGTGACCCACAGCCTGAAGGGGGTCAAAACAGAAAGAGGAAGCGCCGACGAGCAGAACCGAACAAACGGAGGCCGGGAGGGCGGCGCGTGGACCTCACGCGCCGGCGAGCGAACCGGAGAAAGGCAGCGCGTGAGAGCGCGTGACGGAGGCTACGGAGGCGGCGCGCTGTGGGGAAGCAGATCGATGACCTCTGAACACTCTGGCGGCGTCCACACAGGCGGTCGCTGACAAAAGACGGTAACCCAGGTAGACAACGGGGTTAAAACAGGGTTCCTGGACCAGAAGATTGGATCCGCGGTGGTCGGCGGCGGACTGTGGCGGCTGGCGGCTGACGGTGCTGGAAAAGGACGCTGTTCTGGAGAAAAAAACGAGACTGAACAAAAAATGATGTGCAGCAATGAAGGCTGCCTAGAAGACGCGGTAGCAGAACCCCCTGGATCGGGAGCTCTGATACCAACTTGAAATAGAAATACTGAAAAGTGCATTTTGGATTGATTAAGAATAACAGATACAACACACATATATATACATGCTATGACAGAATCAAATCCCTAGAGTTTTGGGATTAGGATCAACCTAAATAAGGAAACTATACAATAAATCAAGGGAGAATAAACTGTTATATCTAACAGAATATACAGAATATCTCTACATATCTCAACAGTGACAACCATAAATGAGGGTCGTGATATACACTATCCAGTAGTGGAGATGGTTATCCGGTCAAAGTTGATCATTATATGTTGGAATACTTACATCAAAAGTCAAATTGCTTCAAGTAACTTTCAATGTTGTACAGGTATGTCAATGCTTGTGAATCATAGGTTGTCTATGATTTCTATAGCAATAGTTGTAACTGATTGGTCATCTTTTTTTCAGTAATGGGATTTGAGAAGAAGTCATGTGCAGTCTGAAATGAGGGAGCATGAACAGTGGGTATGGTCCATTGATTTCTCATCAGCAGACCCAACAATGTTGGCAATGGTAAGTGGGAGCGATGACGGTTCTGTCAATCTATGGAGTATCAATCAGGCAATTCTACTTTTGCACTTGGTGGATGTCAGCTTTGAAACTAAAAGTACTGCAGTCATCTATTGCATGTTTTATGTGTTTAGTCCTAGAGGTATGATGGGTTCTTCTCACCTGGGCTTTTAATGCAGGGAGTTAGTGTTCGTATCATTAAAACAAATCTGCCCCTGTTCACTTCTTTTTGAGGTTTCACCATTTTTGTCAATAAGTTTCTACCTAATTAAACAACAAAACTATAAATTAAACAAAGTAATTTTACAATTTTTTTTAATTATACATCTATCTTTTTCAATCAAACGGCGCAACGCTCGGTTCTAAAGCTAGTTGACACATTACATACATGGATAACATGAAGATAACTTGGAAGAAACATAAAAGACCTCACCTTTGTCACATAGGAATCAGTGTGTTTACATTAACCTCACCTCTACTAGCCTCTGTCTTGTTGAAATCTGTGCTGAGTTGGAATCTGTGTGTTATTGATGAGTCTCTGTGTTGCTTTGTAACTTCTTCAATAGACTATACCTCACCTCTTAGTCTTCATGTGGGCGTGCAGTAACAGGTGAATGGAATCAGTTTGTGTTGAGTCTTCAAGTGGGTAGTGGCCTAGTCAAGCAGCCACTACGCCAATGTTTCTCTTGTTAATACTAGTGAGTGCTATGTGTATAGAGTTCACATTCTTTTGCAATATTATTTACTGATATCAATATATTAATTTTAAACAATAAAATAAAAATTTAAATACTTATAAATAATATAAAATATATCATTAAATTAATAATACAGATTATCAAATATTAATATATTTTACATTATTAATTAGTAGGTAAATATTCAAAACTATTTCTGCACTAAAATTCACTGTGCACTATCAAGGAAGAAGAGTTTCCACCCATCACTTGAGAGGTAGAGGACCTTTGTATCAACGCTTCTGAGGACTTTTGATGTTGCACGGAGGAAAACCTGCAAGGTGGGAATAATCAAGTGGTGTGAAGTTGTGACCATAATGCTTTATATATGGAATGGAGATGACAGTTAAGGCCATACCAGATTGGGATGTCCACAATCAATTTGTTAGAAATAAGAATGTCGTTGCATATGTCCACAAATAATTTGGAGCTAATTTTCTTTTCTGTTTTTGTTGTTTTTTGTAATTTGTGTTATATTAATGGTTAGTTTATGGGTTCTTTGACTTCCATGTTACAAAAAACAAAAACTGGAAGAAAAAAATATTATTTTTCATTGGAAAATGAAAATATTTTTTACAAAATAAGTCCCCCATATTCCAAAATAGCTTTTTCATATCCCCTGTTCTGGAGCAGCTTGAGTTTATCCTCTCTACACCACTTCTTCCCACTCAATAACCCGCTCTTTTCAGGACTACCTATCCACCTTTAGTGTCTTGTGATTTGAACAAAGCAGAATCTGTAAAACCAATTTAATTCAGATAAAGCAAATAGCCATTTCATGAAATTTCAAGATTAGTCCAAGATGTCATGTCAGTGTAATGAGTGCCTCGAGTCAAGGCTAATTAGGGTATCAAGCTCAAGCGTAGAATGTCTTGATTTAAGTTGTGTTGATTTAAGTTGTGTGGTATCTTCATTGGAGTGAGAGGAGAATGTTTGATTAGGATAGTAGGGAAATGACAGCAAATAGCAATCATAAGCAAAAAACCTTGCTTCAGCCTCTTAAGGATGAGAGCCATCCCACAATACATATTCACATGCCTTAGCACAAGTTACTGTGGACTCTTGATTGCAAAATATTGAAATATCTAACAAACCCTTTCTATAGCATCCCTTCTTTGCTCTAATCAATCTTGTGATAATAAAACAAATTAACAGTTCTGACTGATAAATTATACAATTAGCTAACTAGGCTGAGGATAATTAAATTTTCACATTTAAAATTATTTCTAGAAGGTTTAGTGACCAAGTTTTGCAAAGGTTGGAAGGCACCAAGGACGCCTAAATTGAGTCTACGAAGCATTATTCACAAGTTTGAGATGTTGTGTTGAGCTTATTAAAGTTAATAGCATCATTGTTTAGTGTGGCCACACATTCTTTCTATAAGAGCCAAAGATAGTGATGGCTGATGGCAAGATTAGAGGTAATCTTGGTAATCTTGTCACACCAATCCTCTTTGCTCCCACTGCATATAAATTCTGTCATTGGCATGGTTAGCACCAAAAGTATACATAATTTTCCAGCTGCTTTAATGAAGTTGTACCCTACACTAGTAACAAAAAAAAAAAATAAGCACTCACTAGTATGATCACATAATGTTAAGTAAATAAAAAACAAAGAGTTTTAGATATTTAAATACATTTATACATAGTTTGGTTGTAGAATTAGAGTAACCAGAAAAAGTTGAGGCAAAATTGGCAACATCAAGAGGTTCTTCCTCTAGCATTTAAATTGAGGTAATTGCTGGTGAGTAAGAGGTAGTCATTTTAGTTGTAATGAATGAATCGATGAATATTAATGAAACAAGGATCAAATCCTAGTTAGCAAAAATAAAAATGTAATATGGTAATAGGATGATATAGATATGTAGGTAACTGGGTTTTTGAGGGGGAAATAAAGTAGCAATGGAGTCCATGGCAATGACATACATATGTTTTATTCATGAAGAATAATGTAGATGTTGGTGGTGCACTAAACATTATAACGATGTTATTATATTTTTTAGAACTTTAGAAGATAAAATGATTGTTTTAAAAATTCATTTTATTGGCTTTGAAACTTTAGACAACATATTTATTCATAATACAAATGTCTCATAGTTGAGAGTAAGTGTTTAAAATCACATACTAATTGGTATTGAGAAACACAAATAGAAAAAAAATTCTTAAGAGGTTTGTTTATAGCAAAATGGACTAAACTATGTATATTTATCTCTAAATAAAAGAAATGTAGATTTTAAAATAAGAGGAAAAATGTAATTCAAACTTTTTTTAGTATCTAAATAAATGAGACTGTAATTTTCTCAAATAATTTTCTCAAAAACTTAGGTCCGTGTTCATGGTCGTTGCGAGTTTTCATTTTGGTTTTTAAAAATTTTTAATCAAGTTTTACATTTCAAAACCAAAAACTGAAAATCTCTTTTTGTGGTTTTCAAAACAGACATTTTGAAAACCACAAAAAGAGTTTTTGTTTTTGAGTTATAAAAATTTGATTAAAAATTTTTAAAAATTTGCAACCACCCTGAACAAGCTTTTACATAACAAAAAATAAATCAAAATATCATTAATTTTTTCATCCATAATTTAAACTCTGACAAGTTAATAGTTTGACAAACAAAAAACTGTTAGCCAATAATAACAATACTACAAAGTGTAAGTGTGGTAAGCATGTCTTTGACTATTGACACATCATATGTTGAACGTAAAAGCATATGATTCTATTTTTCATATTTTTCAATTAAAGATGAAATTCACTTATACTCAATTCAATAAAGGAATATGAATATGATTCTATTTTCATATTTTCAATTAGGGATGGAATTCACTTGTACTCAATTCAATTTGAGACTATTGACCAGATATAATGTGGGCATGTGTTGGAATCCATGTAATGCTCTGTGTGAGTCTTCATGTGACTTATTTATAATAGAAACCAGACTACTACCAAATATAACGTGGGCATGTGTTGGAATCCATGTAATGCTCTAGAAACCAGACTACTGACCAGATATAAGACGTAATATGGGCATGCGTTGGAATCTGTGTGCAACTCCATGTGATGGGTCTTCACGTGACTTATTTGTTTTGGTGTTTGTTGAACCTTTTCTCTGCTGCTCTTGACAAGACATAATGTGGGCATGTTTTGGAATCCTTGTGTTGCTTTATGTGATGGTCTTCACGTGACTGATTTGATTTTGATGTTTGTCGAATCTGTTAAGATATGAAAATATATTTTGTATATCCTGTTTGATTTAATTGTATAGTTTCCTATTTTAGGTTCATCCTAATCCCAAATATCAAGGGATTGATTTCCTCATAGCATGTATATATATACCCTGTTGTATTTGCCAATTCTATCAATCAAATACACTTTCCATATTTCTATTTCAAGTTGGTATCAGAAGTCGCCGATCTGCCACCCCACCGCACGCCGCCTCAACCACGCGCCGTTTTTTCTCAAAGTTGCTCCCGGCGCGTGGGGTCCACGCGCCGCCCTCCCGGCCTCCGTTCGCGACGCCGCTTGTTCCGTTGGGTTCGTCGGCTCTTCCTCTGTTTTGACCACTTTCAGGTCGTGGGTCACACTCTTTGGTGGCTGTTCGGTCGTTTTTGGGTGCTGCCAAACCGTTTTTTGGCGGCTGTTTGTCGTTCTTGCTGCTGTTTGGTGTTTTCTTTTTGCTGCAAGACTGTCTTTTAGTAGCTGTTTGGTGTTCTGGTTGTTGTTCTCCTTCTTTTTCACATGGCGGAGTTTTCCAAAGTTGATAAGGAGGATCCAAAAATTGAGTCTTCTAAAAGGGGACTGGTTTCCTTTGCTTTTTCTGGTTCACCGGTTATTACCTCTGAGAAGTTGAATGGTAAAAATTATTTAGACTGGTCTACTGCAGTTGAAATATGGTTTTTAGGCCAAGGTCTTTATGATCACCTTGTTAAGAAGGCTTCCGAGGTTGATAAAGACGTGAGGTATGAATGGCAGCGAGCAGATTATCAACTTGTATCTGTATTATGGCAGTCCATTGAGTCCAAATTAATGGTGCATTTTCGCCCGTACAAGACATGTCATGATGTTTGGAAGAAAGCTCGGAATATTTATGCCAATGACATCCAGAGATTGTATGAATCTGTTCGTGGTTTAGCAACACTTCAAATGGTTGATCATGATTTGCCATCTTATGTGAATCATGCTCAATCCACCATTGATGAGCTGAGGCTGATGTTGGTTAGTGATGATCTTCAGAAAGTGTTAAGTAAGCTCGATAATATGTCCATGGTCTTTTTCCTTCATGGACTTCATAAGAACTACGGATCTGTTCGTGATCAGATTTTGACTAATCCCACCATCCCTACAGTGGAAGAACTCATAGATCGTTTGATTCGGGTTCCTTCACCTGAGTCAGAATCTCAAACAGCATCCGAGTCCTCTACTTTTGTCTCCAGTACCACTGAACGTGGGGGACGAGGTCGTGGTCGTGGTCGTGGTCGTGGTCGTGTAAAATATATTTTCATATCTTAACAGAATCTTTTGTTTGCTGCTTTTACAAGACATAATGTGGGCATGCATTGGAATCAGTGTGTTCTCTATGTGATGGGTCTTCAATATTTGGTTTCAGTGTTTGCTGAATCTTCTGCGTGCTACTTTGTATTTTTAGTCTTTATGTTTGTGATGAGTTTTCATATTGGTGTGCAAGTAACAGTTTGGTTTTGGTGTTTTTTCAGGCGAACTGATATGTGTTACTAAGTGTACGTTTGATTTTGTTGCTAAGTTTTCACATGTGTGTGCAATTTGGTCTTCACGTGATTTATTTGGTTGTGGTACTTGTTGAATCTTCTATGTGTTGCTCTATGTGCTGAGTCTTCATGTGTGTTGAGTCTTCACGTTGATGTGTAGGCAAAATGATTTGGTTTTGGTGTTTTTTTTCCAAGCGAACTGATATGTGTTGCCGAGTGTACGTTAGAATTATGAGAAGTGGTCCAACCAAATAAGTGATACGCCAATGCTTCTCTTGTTAATATTAGTGCTTTCTTATGTATATATAGAGTTCACATTCATCTTTAGCAACACCATTTATTGATATCAATTAATTTTATATAATAAAATAAATATTTAAATACTTTTACATAATATAAAATATATCATTAAATTAATAATATACATTATTAAAAATATATATATATATTTACATTATTAATTAATATAAGTTTATCTATTTTAACATAAATATATATTTTTTAATTAACATATTTTCGATTTAACCTGTTGAACTAGTGACCTAGTATTGTGGCCGAGTCAATGACTGATCTGGTTTTAATAACAATGAAGCAAACTAGAGCAGGATCAAGCAATGAATAGCAAAACACATGGAAGGAACTATTTAAATAAATTAAAATATAGTATAATAAAGTAATTAAATAAAATATGTATAATGTAATGTTTAGTGCACCACCAACATCAACATATCATATCTAATAAAACACAATAAGCAACATGTGTGTTTGTGAGGAATATACTCTTCCACATGTTTTATTCCGACTGATATTTAGTCCTATTATGTAGAAATAGATTATTTGGGAAACATTTTTGGGGATTGCCAATTTTTTTAGCTTGGTACATAAATCAGACCCTAATATTAGGCTGTCAGTTTTATAGTTACATTTCACCTAGACAAGAAATAAGTTATGTTCTTCATGTTTATAACATGATCTTTAACCCTTTTTCTGCATTTGAACTTTTTTTATTAGTGACAGGAATTAATGGTGCTTTTCCCCTCTCATGTATATGGCAATACTTTTATCTTTTGAACTAATATGAATAGCAGCAGCCCTCCCATATAAAAAAACACATAGAAAGACCCAAAAATGTTAAAAATTGGTAGATTATCACAAATTTAAATTCACCTGCACAATTCTCATATGGCTTTATGGTGATGTGATAAGACTAACATGCAATTACTCATTCAGTACGCAATAATTCTCATGTGTCCTTATCATTTGAACATTGATAAAATTCTCGAGATTATAGCCAGCTGCCAAGTTAAAAGCCGAAGACTAAAGCATGCAGCCAGGCACCAATGCAGCCAGACACCAAGTTAAAAGTACTGCATGCAGCCAGTCACCAGGTCAAAGTTAAAAGCACAAGATTAAAGCATCAGTTCCCAATATTGTATATTGCAATCTATCTTCAGAGAAAAACTCATTGCTGAGGAAGATTTGAAAACATGGGATATTTATTTTGTTTCTTGACTTCCTTTTTCCTTATTGTGCTGCTCAATGCAACCAATCAACTATTTACTATTGTTAAAGCAAACTTCTCTCTTTTTGGAATAGACTTCAAGAATCACAATCCTACAGTAAGGTTCTGCAATGGAAAGCTTGCCATAGATTTGGTAGGTACTTTTTTTTCCCTCAAAAACACCATTTAGCTATATGTATATATCTTTTCCTCAGAAACACCATTATCTTCTTACTTTTGCTGGCTAGGATTTGATTTATGTTTTATTAATTCATTCTTGCAGATGAATTTGTTGGATTACCTTCTACCCACAAGGAACATGTGCTAATGCATCTCAATATGTATTATGGGATAGTTTTCATCCCTCAGATGCAGCAAACAAGATTTTGACAGATTATATGATTTCTAAAGGCATCTCCCTTGTATCCTAATAATCAAACACTTCCACATATTGTGGTTGTCCCTTGTTGTACTTAGCTTATGTAATAAAACACTAAAGGAGGCTTTGTATGTTTAATTGCAAATGTTAAAGTGTGTTTTTAAAGTTCCGTGTAATTGAACAGGATTGAAACTATTATCAGAAGACTAAAACCAAACACTTTGTGAACATCATTCTAACTCACTAATCACCAAGAGCTGAGGAACAGGTCCATTCAAAGAAACTGGTTTCTGACCCAACATCAATGAAGTCTGTGTGGAAAGAATAGTAACAATCCCACGGGAAGATTTTGCAATGGAAAACTTTTTTCTTTTTTATAAAACAAAGTTTTTCCTTGCAAAACCTTATGTAGAATTGTGATCCTTAAAGTCTCTTCCACAAAGAGAGAAGTTTGCTTTACTAATAATAAATAGGTTGTAGAGTCTCCAAATATGAACAATGCTTGCAGAGGTTGTCCATTAGCAAGAAGAAGAGGGGAAGTAAGTCAAGAATGAATTTGAATACCCCAAATTTTCGAGATTCTTTGGTTTGACAAGGCTACTGTTGTGAGAATGATTTTAAATTTTGAGATGTTACAACTCCACTGAAGAAAAAAATTAATGGTATAATTTTAGGGGAGAATTAAAAGAAACATAACAACACTTTGTTACAAATATGGGATGATATTGATAACAACTCAAAAGTTGGAGTAGTATCATATTTACTCATGTAGCAGACAGCTATCAACCTCTGCCACAACCTCCTTCAGCCTTTTCAGATTGGCTGGGTGTAATTAACCTGTGTTAAAACTTGGTAGACTGTCTTATTTACTCAGACACCTATAACCCCATGTGACAACCTCCTTTGGTCTTTTTCAGATCCATTGTGTGCAATTAACGTGTGTTTATGTCTATGTTGCTGTTGAGTATTTAGGTGAGTGTGGGTCGGAATCTGTTGTTACTGAGTGCGCATTGGAGTCTATGTTGACATTGAGTCTTTAGATGAGTAACTGTGCGTTGAAATGTGTGTGTTCCGAGGCTATGTTGGAATTCGTGGGTGTGCAGGATATATGCTGCTGAGGGATGAGTCTGCATGTGGGTAAAATTCCTGCAACATAGTTCTTAAAAAACACCTCCAAGTATCATGAGAAGTGGTCCAGCCAAGCAATCACTACACCTATACTTTTGCTTATGTGTAGAGTTCACGTTGTCCTTAGCAATTCCATTTATTTAAATCAATTAATTTTACACAATAAAATAAATATTTAAATATTTTTACATAATATAAAATTTATTATTAAATTTCGTAAAAAAAAATATTATTAAATTAATAATATACATTATTAAATATATATATATATATGTGTGTGTTATATTATTAATTAATATATGTTTATCTATTTTATATAACATAAATATATATTTGTTAATTAATATATTTTTGGTTTAATTGGTTCAAACTGGTTGAACCAGCTACTCGTGGGTTGAACCAGTAATTCATTAATTGAACCAGTGACTCAGTGTCCCATTATATATAACAAATATGTATTTATAATATATAAAATGAAAATTTCTCTAAGTTCTTCATATATACAGTCCAAAACAAAGTAAATGGAGACCAAAAGGAGATTTTAATATTGGGTCTTTTAATATTATTGAAGTTTTATTTAAAGGTTATTTTTAAATTGGTTTACATGTAAAGATAACTCATTGAACTAGTAAGAATCATGTGTATTGTACAATATTTTTTAAATTAATACTTAAAATAAATCATTTAAGAGAAAATATATTTTAAAAAATATTTCTATAATTGATAAAGAAATTAATAATAATCAAATTAATTATTCAGATAAATGATATAATTAAATTAATTAAAGTAATTTATTAAACTTATTATAATTTTATTTAAAGTTCATCTTTCAAGATTTTAATTATGTAAACTTGGAAACGTCTAATGTCAAGTACCTCGCGGGTGCTGTATCGGTGCCTCACAACTTTATAGCCGGTAGATATATTGTTAAAACATTCAAGGGTCTAGATTGAATATCTGATACCTGTTGAACTGATCATTTAATAATTTCCATTAGATCCTTCCTTATTTTTAAAAATGTAAGTGATATTGCTATGTGACCCTTTATATTATTAGAAATATTTGAACTCATGCCATTTTTTATTGAAATTATGTCATTTTTTGTGAATTTTTTTGTCATTTTCTTTGTGGAACTGGTGCCTTTTTTTAGATTTTCTTTTGCTCATTTTTTTGTGGACCTTTTTTTGTCAAACATATGACATTTTTTTATCAAACCAATATCAATTTTTTTCAATTTTTTATCCGATTTTTGTCATTTTTTTTGTTGAACTAATGCTATTTTTTGTCAATTTTTTTGTCGAACTAATACAATTTTTATTGGGCCATTAACGTATTAGTGATTGAGTATTGGTTTTCATGTATCGATCGATTTGAGCTTATACTTTTAGTATTTAAATTTAAATTTTAATGAGATAATGATAGGTTTGAGTTATGTACAGTCGAATGGCTAAAATTTTTTAAATTGCAATGTAATAAAGTTTGTGCATTATTTAAAAAAAAACAGCACAATTTAGTTCCTTGTGGACAAAAAAATATTTTAAGTTTTTATTTTAGTAAAGGAAAATTGTTACATCAAATAAAAATCACATTTGAACAAAAACAAAATAAGAAATTATTTTTGGCTCTCCTAATTTGTGAGGATGGTGTGGGATGCCCATAAATTAAGTTTGGTGAATTTTTGGACAAAAAATGTAAGTATAATGAATTTTTTAATGAAAACTACTAGTAATTCAATTAAAAATCATCTTAATACTAAAAAAATTTGAAAAATATATTTTTAGGTCCTATAATTTGTGGATAATGATGTGGGATACCCAGAATTTTAATTTTATAAATTTAGGATAAAACATAAATTTTTAGGGATTTTATTAATAAAAAACGTTGTTGATTAAATTTAAAATCAATTTTGTAGGAAGAAACTATGTAAAAAAAATGAGTTTTTTGTCCTATAGTACGTGGGGATGGTGTGGGATGGCCATGATTTAAATTTGTTGAATTTGGGACAAATAATGAAATTTTAGTGACTTTTTTTAATGAAAAAATGTTGTTTATTCAATTAAAAATCACCTTTACACCGAAAATTTTTGCAAAAATAATTTTGGGTCATCTGCTGTGTGCCTTACATTGGATATGAAGGTTGAGTGGATTGGTGAATATTGGATGATTGACATCTTTAAGATAGGGTAGTTTCATCAATAGTAATGTTAGAAACCCTAACCCTAACATTGGCTACCTTGGGGAACAATGTGAGCACTCAATATTCATTTTTTATAATTTGATTCATAGGTGTCTTGTGGTGTGAGGGATGGTGTGGGATGGCCAAAATTTAAATTTGGTGAATTTTGGACAAAGTAATGTAATTTAGTGATTTTTTAATGAAATAATGTTGTTAATTCAATTAAAAATCACATTTACACCGGATAATTTTGCAAAAATCATTTTGGGTCCTCTGGTGTGTGTCTTACATTGGATATGAAGGCTGAGTGGATTAGTGATCATTGGGTGATTGGCATGTTTTAAAGTAGGGTGATTTCGTCATTAGTAAGGCTAAAAACCTTAACCCTAACATTGGCTACCTTGGGTAACAATGTGAACACTCAATATCCATTTATTTTAATTTGATTCTTCGGTGTCTTGTAGTGTGAGAGATGATGTGGTATGCCCGAAATTTAAATTTGGTGAATTAAGGACAAAAAATGTATTTTTAATTTCTTTTTAGTGGAAAATGCATTTAATTCACTTAAAAATCACATATATACCAAAAAAAATTGTAGAAATTATTTTTGGGCTGTATAATTCGTGGGAAATGGTTTGAGATGCTCAAGATTTAAAATTTGTTAATCATGGAGAAAAAAATGTATTTTTAAATGTAATTTTTAATGAATTTTTTTAATTCAATTAAAAATCACTTTTATACCAAAAAAATTGTAAAAATTATTTTGGATCCTATAATTCGTGGAAAATGATGTAAGATGCCCAGAATTAAAAAATTGTTTACTTTGGACAAAAAATATATTTTTAATGTATTTTTTATTAGAAAATATTGTTGATTCAATTAAAAACCAATTTTATACTAGAAAAAATTGTAAAAATTATTTGTGGGTAATATGTGGTGAATTGTGTGGGATTCCCAGAATTTAAATTTGATAAATTTTGGTTAAAAAACATATTTTAGTGAATATTTTAATAACAATCTTTTTATTTGAAAAAATATAGGGTTTTGATTTTTTGTAAAAAAATCACCTTTTTATTTGCATATTTTGGTTAATATTTTTAGTGAATGATATGACTCTCACAAATTAATACCCAACATTTCTAAAATAATAGATGTCCTTAGTTACAATTATATTAAATTTTAACTTTTAACATTAACAGGTAATTTGACCCATCATACCAGGTAAAAAAACTGATAGACATATCGGTTGACCACCTATACACTACTTCACCGTGGAAGAACCCAAATTACTTACTAAATTTGTGCAAAGAATTTTCTTTAATATTTCTCTTTCAACCGATAAAAATCCAACTAATTTAAAATAAAATATTCACAAATGATGAAAGAGAGATGTAGTTCAATAAAGATCTATATTTTAAGATAAATATCTTAAATTCTAATATTACTCATTAACTAATTAATAATTTTTAATTTTAAAAATATCAATAAAAAATAAAAATGAATCATATTTTAAATTTTTTTTTAAAAATATCATATTTTTATTGATATTTTTAAAAATATCAATAAAAATAAATCATATTTTTAAAATTGAATTGTATTTTATTGATAGAATTTTTATTTTTCTTATAATATTTTTTATGCATAAAAAGGGAAATAAATATTTGCATAAAGTTTATTAATATCTAAATGTTAATTTAGTATGTCCATCATAAGAGGTAAATATAATTTGTCCAACGATAAAAAAGTTACATAAAATATATTAATATTTAAATTTAAATTATAGGGGTAAATACGTATTATGTATACTAATTTTTTTTCTTATTTTTAGTTGCAAGATTTTTTAAAAAATTGTTTAATCAAATTTATTCACTTTTAAAATTAAATTATGATTTTACTGACCAAAATTTCATTTTAATTTTTTCTATTATGTTTTTTATACATCACGGGGAAATAAAGCTTTACATATAATTTATTCGTATATAAATGTTAATTTAGTACATAGATTACGAAATGTAAATATAATTTGTTAATAGTTGTATATGCTATTTAGTTTATTGGATAATAGTTGTATGACTTTTTTCTTTAGATTTTAGCCCCTTTTAGTTTAAAAACAAATATAATCTGTTGGATAGTGAAAAATTTACATAAATGCGTTAATATTTAAATTTAAATTATAGGGACAAATATTCATATAATGTAGGAGTAAAAAATTTGTTACTGAACACATTCATGCATATTTAGATCATAAAAGTAAAAATATATGAAGATAAAATGATTTAAGGGTAATGATATACCATCGGGGGATGTGGGGATGATCGTTCAAGGGTGAAAAAATGGTACTCCATCCGGTCTCAATTATAAGCAAAAGTCAACTTTCTTTTTTTGATCCAAAATATAAGCAAAAGTTAACTAACTTCACCCTATTAAAAGATATCATTCGAAATTGCCCATTTATTTAATTCATATTTTATTTTTCAACCACTTTATTTAATGAATCATGTACCAATAGCAAGGGAGTATGTCCACTTGAAACAAGTTTCAATAAAATTGAATGTGAGGTAATATAGGCAATGCAACTACTTTTTAGATGAAATCAAGAAAATTAAATGAATGTAACTAATTTTCTTAATAAGTGTGTTTATAGTTATTTTTACTTATAATTGAGACCGGAGGGAGTATATCATTAAATTACATTTGATATAACGACTTAAATTTCAAATTAGATTAATTTATTCTTATTATTGTTTCATTTACAATGACAATAACTAAAATTACGGGGCGATCATTTTAATTATAAGTTAAAAACACAAAAATATCTTAATTATAATGAGTTTTAGGTAAAACTGAATAAAGTATTACAATAAAACTTATTAGTATTAAATCGTACGGTAAAAATAAATCACATGTGATGAAAATTTTACATACAAAACATTATATTTAAATTGTTGGATGAATGATATTAAAATAAAATATGAACGTTAAATATATATTGATTAAAAATATTGTATTTATGTTTTGTGTTTTTAGATGTAAAATTCGAAGAAGAAAGATTAGATTTAACAAAAATGAATTATTTTCTTAAATTGAATTGTATTTTTGATAGAATTTTCTTTTTAAATTTTCTTATAATGTATTTTTATGCATCAAAGAGGAATAATATTTACATAAAGTTTATTAATATTTAAATGTTAACTTATTATATAGATTGCAATAGTTAAATATAATTTCCCCAACGATGAAAAAGTTACATAAAATATATTAATATCCAAGTTTAAACTATTGGGGTAAATACTTATTGCATGTAGAAATAAAATTTTTGCATGAAACCATATTAGTGTCTTGATTATAAAAGAAAATATACATGATGACATAATAATTTAATAACAAAAATTACCAATGACACGATGATGGTCATTTTAGATGAAAGAAATGGTACTCAACTTATAATAACTCAAATAAATACCTTTATTTTTTAAACAAGATTCTTTATCATATAATTATCAATTATTACATGTGATAAGGGAACACTATTTAATTTCAACATAGGTTCATTATTTTATCTATTGTTTCATTTGCAATAATAATAAATAAAAATAAGAGGAAATCATTTAATCTACAAGCTAAAGATACAAAAAAATATGTTTGCTAATAAATTTTTTCATGTACTTGAACGAGGTAATCTTTTATGCTTTAATTTCAATATAAAGCATGTCGAATTTTAAACAACACAAAGTGTTATGTAATTAAATCTTAATAATCTTATTTAATGTTGTATTCTATTTATAAGTCATAATTAATATATATATATATATATAAACATAATAATTGTGTTTGGTATTATTCAATTATTATATATTTGTTATAAAGTATAGTTTTATTTTTTAAAAAAATCCTATTACAACCAATACACTAACGAATTGACCCGTGTGAACGCACGGGTACCGCAGGCTAGTTTTAATAACAATCTTTTTATTTGAAAAAATATAGGGTTTTGTTTTTTGTAAAAAAATCACCTTTTATTTGCATATTTTGGTTAATATTTTTAGTGAATGATATGACTCTCACAAATTAATACCCAATATTTCTAAAATAATAGATGTCCTTAATTGCAATTATATTAAATTTAACTTTTAACATTAACAGATAATTTGACCCATTATACCAGGTAAAAAACTGATAGACATATCGGTTCAACCACCTATACACTACTTCACAGTAGAAGAAACCAAATTACCTACTAAAATTTGTGGCAAAGACATTTTCCTTTAATATTTATCTTTCAACACGATAAAAATCCAACTAATTTAAAATAAAATAGTCACTAAATGAAGAAAGAAGGATGATTTGTAGAGTTCAATTAAAGATCTATATTTTAAGATAATAATTTTAAATTCTCATATTACTTATAACTAATTAATAATTGTTTAATTTTAAAAATACGAATAAGAAAAATAACAAATTCTTTTGGCCTTTATTTTAGAGAGGGCCTTAAGTAATAACTTTCCCAATTATGTTTGGGCTGACCATGCTTTTATACTAAAAAAATCTCTAATATATGATCTTTTATAATTAAACAATTTTTCCCTCAAAAAAGTTTTTAAAAGACTTTTTCACTCTAATCTTCTTTCTTTAAAACCTATTACTCCTCCATTACAAATAAACATGGATTACACTTTTGTTTGATTTAACATAAATAAATATTTTAATGATAGTGAATGTCTTATGAATGAATTTGAAAATCTTATTATGGATTTTAAAACTTATGTAAATAAAATGAAGTTTTAAAAAATATTTTATTGTCTTTCAAACTTCAGACAACGTATTTATTTTATATACAATTAAGAGTAAGGGGATTAGAATCAACTGTTATTTGTTATAGAGAATCACAAATAGAAAAAAAAATTATCCTTAAGAGTATTGTTTATAATAAAATAGATAAAATTATTTATATTTATCTTTAAATAAAAAAATGTAGATTTTAAAATAAGGGGAAGTATGTAATTTAAACTTCTTTCCAAGAATCTAAAAAAATGAGGGTGAAATTTTCTATAAGTTTACATAACTGAAAACAAACAAGAATATTGTTTGTCAATTATTTTTTCATCCTTATTTTAAACTCTCACGTATTAAAAGTCGATCGCAACTAAGTCTTTCATTAATAAAATTATTTGTACAGAAAAACAAATTCTAATCATTTAAAATTAAAGTGAGAATATATTAATTAAAGAGAAATTAAATTAAAAAATTATGAAAAGTGGTCCAGTGATGAGTCTGTATCTGGATAAAATCATGAGAAGTAATTTAGTGAAGCAACCACTACACCAATACTTCAATTGTTAATATTGGTGCTTATTTATATATAAAGTTCACATTCATCCTTAGCAATAACATTTATTTAAATCAATTAATTTTACAATAAAAATAAACATTTAAATACTTTTACATAATATAAAATTTATTATTAAATTAATTATACATATTATTAAAATACATATATATGTTTATATATTAATTAATATAAATTTATCTATTTTAACATATATATATATTTATTAATTAATATATTTCTGAGTTACCCACAAGTGGTATGACAAGATTTGGTATGACAAAAACACCTCAAAGATTTATTTAATTTAAATCTAAAATCGTTGACAATGTTTTTTGTTATCTACTCAGCAAACATATGCAACTAACTAACAAAATGAAGGTTATAAAGTCAAATAAATTTAAAATTGCTGATAATGCTTTCTGTTAACACAAGTGAAATCTGCTTCACTGTATTTCTTTCAATCTATTGGTTTAGCTTTAATAAATGAGCTAGAATAACTAATGAATTTTCTTTATTATTTTCCTTCAATTGATAATAGCTAATTAAAAAATAAAATAGTCACTAATTAAAAAAGAGTGTTGTAGTATAATGATTTATATTTTAAGAGAAATATTTTAACTTCTAATATTATCCATTGAATAAATAGGTTGTAGAGTCTCCAAATATAAAAATGTTGGCAAAGGTTCTCCATTAGCGAGAAGAATGGAAGTAAGTAAAAAATGAACGTGAATACCCAAATTTTCGAGATTCTTTGATTTTGGTAGAGTATCTTATTTACTCATGTAGCAAGCATTTACCAACTTCTGCCACAACCTCCTTTAGACTTTTCAGATTGGTTGAGTGTAATTAACTGTATATTAACCTGTTTTAAAACTTGGCAGAATCTTTTATTTACTCATACCACATGCACCTACCAACCTCTATGACAATTACTCTCCTTCAGTCTTCTTCAGATTGGTTGTGTGCAATTAACCTGTGTTTATGTCTAGGGTGGTGTTGAGTCTTTAGGTGAGTGTGTGTTGAAATCTGTTGCTGCTGAGTGTCCATTGGAGACTATGCTAATGTTGAGTCTTTATATGAGTAAGTGTGCGTTGAAATATGTGTGCTCGGAGGCTGCGTAGAAATTTGTGGGCATGCACCATATGTGCTGCTAAGGGATGAGTCTGCATGTGGGTAAAATTCCTGCAACATAGTTAGTAGACAACACCTCCAAGCATCATGAGAAGTGGTCCAGCCAAGTAACCACTACACCTATAATTCTCTTATTAATATTAGTGCTTGCTTATGTATAGAGTTCACATTAGTCCTTAGCAACGACATTTATTTAAATCCATTAATTTTCACAAAATAATATTTAAATACTTTACATAATAAAAATTTATATTAAATTATATATATTATTAAATATATATGTTTATATTATTAATCAATATGAGTTTATCTATTTTAACATAAATATATATTTGTTAATTAATATATTTCCGGTTTAACAACCAGCTACCCACAGGTTGAACCAGTAACCCATTGGTTGAATCAATGTCTCTTGTGACCCATTCATGGCCAGTCCGGGAGGGTTAATGTAAAGAAATAGCTTTAGGCCTCACACCTGGCCTCAAATTTTTATATATATTTCATACATTAAGCTATGACTTTATCAACTATGTTTGAGTCGGCCATGCATATATCAGGAAAAAAAACTCTAATATGATCTTTTATAATTAAACTAGTTTTACGTCAAAAAAATTTAAAATTACTTTTCACTATCTTCTTTTAAACCATATTACTCCTCCATTATAGATAATATGGATTACACTTTTGTTAATTTAACATAATAAATATTTTAATGGTATGAATGACTTATGAATGAATTTAAAAATTTTATTATATATTTGAAGACTTGTGTAAATAAAATGAAGTTTTAAAAACATATTTTATTGTCTTTGAAACTTCAACCCATGTATTTATTTTAATTAACCCTTGAGTAAGGGATTAGAATCAACTGCTATTTGTGGTAGACAGTATTGTTTATAAGAAAATCGATAAAATTATTTACATTTATCTCTAAATAAAAGAAAAGTAGATTTTAAAATTAGGGGAAGCATGCAATTTAAACTTCTTTCCAAAATCTAAAAAAATGAGGGTGAAATTTCTAAAATTTACATAACTGAAAACAAATCAAAATATTGTTTGTCAATTATTTTTTCACCCTTATTCTAACTCTCACGGGTTAAAAGTCACAATTAAGTCTTTCATTGATAAAATTATTTGTACAGAAAAACAAATTTTGATCATTTAAAAATTAAAGTGAGAAAATATTAATTAAAGAGAAATTAAATTAAAAAAATATGAAAGCCAAAACATATATTAATGAAGAATTGGAATATAAAATGTAGCTTAAAGAAATGTCCAAATCTAAATATTTTTTTATAAGTAAATTTCATTGAATATAGAGCACTAGGGGTGTTCAAACCCAATACAAAATTAAAAAAAAAAATGTACAAACCAAACCACATTACACCCAAACTTTAACCCGCTTACATAACAGGACCATATCATATGAGTCCATACCCTTTAAATAAAAGAAAACCACTACCATAATGTCCAAATCTAAATATGAATATATAACCCAAAGAAAAATATGAATCATTATTTTGACGAACAGAAGACTGTTAGCTGGTTATAATAGTAGTAAACACGTTGAGTTTGGTAAGTATAAGTCTTACAATTGACACATTATGTTGAGGTGTCAATAGTACTAAATCCATACAATATGTGTAGTATGAAGATAACTCCACCAAAGGAAAAAAATGAAGTAATTTTAGGGGAGAATATTAAGAAACATAACACATACATTAATAGGATGAGATTGATAACCACTTAAAAGTTGGTAGAGTATCTCATTTACTCACAGCAGACACTTACCAACATCTGCATGTCACGACCTTTTTCAGCTTTTCAGATTAGGTGTGTGTAATTAACTCATGTTAAACCTTGGTAAACTATCTTGTTTACTCACGCAACAAGCACCTACCAACCTATATCACAACCTCCTTTAGTATTTTTCAGATTGGTTGTGTGCAATTAATGTGTTTATGTCTATATTGCTGCTGAGTCTTCAGGTGAGTGTGTGTTGGGCTGCTGAGTGTGCAATGGAGTCTATGTTGATGTTGTGTCTCTACATGAGTGAGTGTGCGCTGAAATACGTGCCTTAAAATCAAACCTCCTTTAGTCTTATTCATATTGGTTGTGCAATTAACCCTTGTTCATGTCTAGTTGCTGTTGAGTATTCATGTGAGTGAGTGTGTGCTGGAATGTGTTGCTGCTGAGTGCTCATTACATGTGGGTAAAATTTCTCCAGCATAATTATCTACCAAGCATCATGAGAATTTAGAAGTGGTCCTGCCAAGTGTGACACCCTTCTACCCAACACTTATATAATAACGTAGCGGAAGACTTTCGAAAATATAACAAGTTCACATTGGGTAAAAAGGTTCACATAACTCTTTATTCGAAAACCTCATTATTTCGAAAGAATAAAAGAATAAAATAGAATTCAAATGTACTCAAATACTCAAGCAGCGGAATCTCTAAAATAAAATAATTAAACTTCCTACTTGCCGTGCAAGGCATCCAAAAGGGTTTATAAAAATATTCCTAACAAAAAAAAAAAGAACACCCAACAATATGCCCTGATGTCACAGTACCAGAGCAACACTCCCTTTGATTAAACTCGACACCAAAGGTGTCATCATCATCACCTGAAACAACAACAGTAACAGTGAGGAAAGAGCTCTAACTCATATATATCACATAGGAGGCCACCCCATCCTCACACACAAATATAATAATCATCATTACCACACCACATACCCAAACAAGTAATCCATCAAATAACAATCATCTATGAACTCACTTAATAGCTCATCAATATCATCATATAAATCTCACAACGTCATTCACCAAAGAAAGCACATACTCTATTCTTAACAATATACTCATTTCATCATTATACTCATAACATCATCATATAACTCAATTACATCATCATATATAACACAGATTCATCCATCATCATATAACTCATTTCATCATCATTTATAACAATATTCATCATCATCAACACATACCAAAACTCATCAACATCGTCAATCTCATCATCCTCATTAATACTCTCCCGAGTTGCACTCGCCCCTCTCTAGGATTATGCTCCTCGGTACCAACTCTCCCAAGTCGCACTCGCCTCGCTAGCTCCTCTGGCTCCTCCGATCCTACTCTCCCGCGCTCTACTCACTCGCCCCTCCACTCTCCGAGCCTTCAATCGCCTCGCCCTTCTCTAGGCTTAGCTCCTTGGTACAAACTCTCCAAGTCGCACTCGCCTCTCTCTAGGCTCATTCTCCTTGTACAAACTCTCCCTCGAGTTACACTCGCCTCTCACTAGGCCATGCATCCCGAGTACAACTCTCTCAAGTCCACTCGCCTCTCTCTAGGCTTATGCTCCTTGGTACAAACTCTCCCAGTCGCACTCGCCTCTCTCTAGGCTCATGCTCCTTGGTACAAAACTCTCCCCGAGTTACACTCGCCTCTCATAGGCTCTGCATCCCAGTACAAACTCCTCGAGTTACACTCGCCTCTCTCTAGCTCTGCACCGAGTACAAACTCTCCCCAGTTACACTCGCCTCTCTCTAGGCTCATGTAACCGAGTACAACAACATTCACCACAATTATATGCAACATGTAATTATTCATCATTAGCAACTCCTCGAATTACACTCGCCTTTCTCTATGCTCATGCAATCCGAGTACAACAACTCACATGCTCAATGCATGCTCATCAACATAGATTAAAGCATCATCCTCAACAACATACATTATCATCAACAACATTAATCATCACACATCTCATACATCATCATCATAAACTTCAATACATCATACATCATCATCAATCCACATATATCCCATACATCACTATACTCAATACATCATCATCAATTCACATATATCTCATACAAGCTCTATTATATAATCACACCACTCAACATCATTATTATAAACATGGGATATCACATAAGATATTCACATCACAATACTCATACCACAATTAATACACACTATGCATCCAATTTAATTTCATCAATAAAACCCAATATTCAGCTACATGCGAACTAAATATCTCCCAACCCAGACTTCGTATCCACGATCCAACCGTTCAAAATAAAGAACTAGGTGTTCCGACCCATCTGTTAAAATTTCAGCCCGATCCAACGGTGAACAAATCTACAGACTCTATTTTACCTTCGCAGCTCTGTGTAAAAACGGGAAGGATTTTCCTCTAGTGCGAACTAAATATCCTAACTTAGACCTTGTATCGACGATCCAACCGTTAAGAAAGTAGAACCAGGTGTCCGGAACCCGCTGTTAAAATTTCAGTCCGATCCAACGGTTAACGAATTCGCAGTCGCTATTTTACATTCGCAGCTCTGTGTAAAAACGGGAATGACTTTCCTCTACCCTCTCCTTCAATCCCTACTTAATTCCTCACGTTCCTACTCAATTAAACTCGTTTTTACCGATTAAATTCACTAAAATCAACAATCATTCCTATGATTTCCAATAAATTTAACATCTAATCAATTATGGTTTCTCATCTCTAAACCCTTATTTAACCCCTTTTAACTGTTATCATTATTCTCATTCAATCCACTCAAGATTCGTTAGAATCATACAACAATCAACAATCCACAGTTTTCATCATCATTAATCAACATCTACACAAATTCCATCAAATTTAAATCCTCAGATGGGTCTTATGGTCGCCCACCACTACCCAACAACCCCCTACATGCACATACAAGGAACACCCTTTTCCCCCTGTTACCTTGTAGTGGAGATCGAACAGGAAGATTCTTTCTTGGTTCTTGATGATCACTCTCCAGCAATCTCCTCTTGAGACTTGGTTTCTCCCCCCTTAGCGTTTCACTGTCTGACGATTTGACGAATAAGGATTAGGGTGAACTGGAATCCCTCCTTAAATAAATACTTAATTGGGCAAGACCCACTCTCAACCCACTTATTTTATTTATTATTTTTATTATTTATTAAATATCCTTGTTCATAAAATATGCTAATCTTACTAATATTATTATTTATTATTTTCTCTTATTTTATTAATTATTTCCTCTACTTATTTATTTAATTTAATTAATATTTATCCTAATAAAATTTAGGATGTTACACCAACAACACCACTACACCAATCCTTCTCTTGCTAATATTAGTGCTTGCTTATAAATGGAGTTCAAATTCATCCTTAACAACATCATTTATTTATAACAATTAATTTTAACAGTAAAATAAACAATTAAATATTTTTACATATTTTAAAATTTTATTATGAAATTAATTATACATTATTAAAAATAAATATATATTTATATTATTAATAATATAATTTATCTATTTTAACATAAGTATATATTTTTCAATTAACATAATTCCATTTTAACTGGTTTAATCTGGTTGAACCAGTGACTCAGTGAGCCATTACTCTCGCAAAGTCAATCACCAATCTGGTTATATAACATTGAATATAAAACACATGTATTTATACTAATATAAAATGAAAAATACTTTAAGCTCTTCATAATAATGGATTAGTCAAACCTAAGTGTAGGCCTTAAAGAGATTTTAATACCGGGCCTTTTAAAATTATTATTGAAGTTTTATTTAAATGTTGTTTTTAAATTGGTTGAGATGTATAGAGTATCTCATTTACTCAAGCAGCAGACACCTACCAACATCTGCATGTCACAACCTTTTTCAGCTTTTTCAGATTAGGTGTGTGTAATTAACTCATGTTAAACCTTGGTAAATTATCTTGTTTACTCACGCAACAAGCACCTACCTTTAGTATTTTTCAGATTGGTTGTGTGCAATTAATGTGTTTATGTCTATATTGCTGCTGAGTCTTCAGGTGAGTGTGTGTTGGGCTGCTGAGTGTGCAATGGAGTCTATGCTGATGTTGTGTCTCTACATGAGTGAGCGTGCGTTGAAATGCGTGCCTTAAAATGTGTGTGCGTTAGAATTCGTGGGTGTACAGGATGTGTGCAACTGAGGGATGAGTTTGCATGTGGGTAAAATTCCTCAAGCATTATTTGAAGATAACAATTCCAAGAATGATGAGAAGTGGTTCAACCAAGCAACCACTACACCAATATTTCAGTTATTAATATTGGTGCTTATTTATATATAGAGATAGCATCCATCCTTAACAACGTCATTTATTTAAATCAATTAATTTTACACAGTAAAATAAACATTTAAATATTTTCACATAATGTAAATTTATAATTAAATTAATATATGCATTATAAAAATACACATATATATATGTTTATATTATTAATTAGGCTTAAATATGTTTTTGGTTCCTATAAAATTAGTGAATTGTGTATTTAGTCCCTACTAAATTTTTCACTTAAGTTTAGTCCCTCATTAATTTTCTTTTAGCGAATTTGGTCCCTCCCGTTAAGTACATATCGTTAACCGATGACGCAACACTTTACTCATGCTAATCAGATGTGTTGACCCGTCTCAGTGGACCTACCTGTCATCAACATCATATCATTTCATTTTATCATTTTTTTTGTTTGATGGAAATAAATTAATTATCAGAAAACATTAATAAAAGTAACAGGGGAGACCAAGGAGGGGATTTACTTTTATTAATATTTTTTGATAATTTATTTTTATCAAACAAAAAATAAAGATAAAATAGAATGGAATCTGATGAGGATGACAGATAGATTAATTGAGACAAGTCAGCATAGCTGATTAATGAGTAAAGAGTCACATCATCACTTAACAACAGGTACTTAACGGGAGGGACTAAAATTGGTAGCGGAAAGTTAATGAGGGACCAAACTTAGGTGAAAAGTTTAGTAGAGACTAAACATAAAATTCACTAATTTTATAGGCACCAAAAACACATTTAAGCCTATTAATTAATATAAATTTATCTATTTTAACATAAATATATATATATATATTTGTTAATCAATATATTTCTTATTTAACTTATTCAAATTGGTTGAACCAGCTAGCCACGCGTTCGGTGGTACAGTATTTGGTGTGACAAAAATAACACCACAATCATCTAGCTCCTTATATAGATTTGAACCTGATGATCAAATTTCCATTATACCTATATGCAAGGATAGCATTGGCTCGAAGATTTAAATCTAAAATTGCTGACAGTGCTTTCTGTCATCTACTCAGCAAACATATGCAACTAACTAACAAAATGAAGGTTAGAAAGCCAAATAAATCTAAATTTGCTGACATTGCTTTCTGTTATCACAGGTGAAAACTGCTTTATTCTATTTCTTTTCAATCTATTGGTTTAGCTTTAATAAATGAGTTATAATAACTAATGAATTTTTTTTAATATTTCCCTTCAATTGATAATAACTAATTAAAAAAATAAAATAATCACTAATTAAAAAAGAGAGTTATAGTATAATAATTTATATTTTAAGAGAAATACCTTAATTTCTAATATTACCCATTGAATAATTAATAATTTATTTATTTTTAAATACCAATAAAAATAATAAAAAATTTTGGAACTTTATTTTTAGGGGACCTCAAAGGATAACTTTAACAACTTGGGTCATGCATATATTAAAAAAAAAAACTCTAACATGTGATCTTTTAAACTTAAACTCTTCTTCCCTAAAAAAGTTTAAAATTACTACTCTTCACTCTACTCTTATTTTAAAACAATATTACTCTTCCTTTACAGATAAATATAGGTATTATACTTTATTTTAACATGAAGAAATATTTTAATGAAAGCCAAAACATATATACATTAACATGAAGAAAATAAATGAATTAATTATTTTGATGATCGCTGGGTAAGACAGTAAGAAAGGCGTTGAATTTGGTAGGTACAAGTCTTAACAATTGACAAATATCATCTTGAGGTGTCAACAATGCCAAATATATGCAACATGCTTAGCATGGAGATGGCTCCACTAAAGAAACAAAATGCAGTAATTTTAGATGATAACCGCTTAAAAGTGGGTAGAGTGTCTTATTTACCCATGCAGCAGAGACATCTACCAACCTCTGTCACAGTCTCCTTCACCCTTCTCAGATTGGGTGATAGACTTTCTTATTTACTCATGCAACAAGCACTTACCAAATTATGTCACAACATCCTTCAAACTTTTTATATTGGTTGTGTGAAATTAACTTGTGCTGATGAATGTGATGCTTTTTTTTTTTTGTCTGAGTCCATGCTGCTGTTGAGTCTGCGCGTTGGAGTTTATGCATGTTGAGTCTAACATAGTTGGTAGACAACACCTCCAAGCATCATGAAAAGTGGTCCTGCCCATCAACCACTAGACCAATATTATTGTTAATATTAATGCTTGCGGACATATGGAGTTTGATTTCATCCTTAGCAACACCATTTATTTATATCAATTAATTTTACACAGTAAAATAAACATTTAAATACTTTTACATATTATATAATTTATTATTAAATTAAGAGTTTAATTACTATACACTAAATGTGTAAACTTATTTTACACGGTCATCCAATGATGTGTTACCACATCAATTAATGAGTATGACACCTCATGTGTTATTGAATTCAATAAATGATGTGGCAACACATCATTGGATGACAGTGTAAAATAAGTTTCACGATTTAAATCCTTAAATTAATAATATATATTATTAAAAATAAATATATGTTTATATTATTAATTAATATAAGTTTATTTATTTTAACATAAATATATAATTTTAAATTAACATAATTCCATTTTAACTTGTTCAACCCAGCGAGTCACTGAGTCAGTGACCCGGTACTCTCGCCAAGTCAATCACTAGTCTTGTTTGGTGGACAGGATAAGAGACAAGATATGATAACTTTATCATATCCAATCACTTATCATGTGTTTGTTTCACCAACAGGACATGATAACTCTATCATGTGGTTTATCTATCATTTTCTCCTAGTGTAATTCTTATCCTAAGGAGAAGCTGAGTTAGGGAATGATAGTATATGATAAAAATTCTTCTTCATTTGTCCTCTCTTTTTTTCTCCCTCCTCTCCCTCTCTTGCTTATCTCTCTCTCCTCCTTATATACTCTCTCATCTCTCCTCTCTCCTCTCCTCTCTCCTCTCTCTCCACTCCTTATCTTTCTCCCTTATCCTCTCTCGCTCCCCTCTCCATTCCACTCTCCTCTCTCTTTGCCCTCTCTCCACTCTTTCTCTCTCTCTCCTCTTTTAATGATAAATTTTGATATTATTTTTAATGATTTTATTCCTTTTTATTAAATTTAAATATTTTTGTATAAATAAATAATTTTGTATTCATGTATGTTTATTGAAAAGTAAAAACTAAAAAATTTTAATTTAATTTGGTAATTAGTGTATTTTATTATGCCAATTTTTTTAATATCTTATCTTATTATCATATGTCTATTTCAAACATACGGTAGGATAAAATAATGTTATTCACCTTTTTATCCTGGTGTACATCAAACATAGGATATGATAAGATTTTGTTATGCTCTTATCCTATCTTGTTTCTATCATACTCGTCTACCATATCAAGTCCACCAAACGGGCCCTGAATATAGAACACATGTGTTTTTAATAATATAAAATATTCATAAATACAGGATCAGTCCAACGTAAGTGTAGACCTAAAAGAGATTTTAATATTGGGCATTTTAAAATTATTGAAGTTTTATTTAAAGGTTATCTTTTAAATTGGTTGAGATGTAACTCATTGAACCAGTAAGTATCATGTGCATTACACGATATTTTAAATTAAAACTCAATATAAAATTATTTAAGAAAAAAATATTTTAAAAAATATATCTATAATTGATAAAGAAATTAATGATAATCAAATTAATTAATAAGATAATATATAATTAAATTAATTAAAGTAATTTGTTAAAATTATTATAATTTTATTCAAAATTTATCTTTCAAGATTTTAAGGATGTAAATTTGTGCAAAGAATTTTCTTTAATATTTCACTTCCAACGGATAAAAAATTCAACTAATTTAGAAATAAAATTGTCACTAATGAATAAGAGAGTTGTGGTTCAATAAATATTTATATTTTAAGAGAAATATATTAACTTCTAATATTACCCATTAATTCATTAATAATTTTTTTAAAAAAATATCAATAAAAAATAATAAAAAAATTTGGGCCTTTAGGGGCCTCAAGCACTTGCATTACCTACTTTATGTTTGGGTCGACCATGCATATATATGAAAAAAAACTCTAACATGATTTTTTAAATTTATTTTCCCTCAAAAAAATTTAAAATTACTCTTCACTTTTTTTATTTTAACATAAACAAATATTTTAATGATAGTGAATGACTTATGAATGAATTTGAAAACTTTATTATAGATTTTAGAACTTATGTCAATAAAATGAAGTTTTTAAAAACACATTTTATTGTCTTTGAAACTTCAGACAATATCGTAAAAAAACAATGTATTTATTCTTTATACAATTAACCCTCAAGAGTAAGAGGTTAGAATCAACTGTTATTTGTTATAGAGAATCAAAAATAGAAAAAAAAGAGGAGTGCTAGCAACACACTCTTTTGAACACTCTCCCAAACACACTTTATGTGATTGGTTAAAATTCACATGGGTCCCACCAAATTCGTGGGTCCCACTCCCAAGTGGTGGGACCCATGTGAATTTTAACCAATCACATGGAGTGTGTTAGGGAGAGTGTTCAAAAGAGTGTGTTTCTAGCATTTTTTTTTAAAAAAAAATCATAAAAAGAGGTTTGTGTATAATATAAGAGACAAAGTTATATATATTTATCTCTAAATAAAAGAGATTTAGATTTTAAAATAAGAGGGAGTATGTAATTTAAACATCTTTCCAATAATCTAAAAAAAGGGTGAAATTTTTTAAAAAAAATTACATAACAAAAAATAAATCACAATATTGTTTGTCAATGATTTTTAATTTTTCATTCTTATTTTAAACTCTCATAGGCTAAAAGTCACAATTAAGTCTTTTATTGATCAAATTATTTGTATGGAAACAAATTATGATCATTTAAAAATTAAAGTTAGAAAAATATTAATTAGAGAGAATTAAATTTAAATATTATGAAAGCTAAAACATACATTAATGAAGAATTTGAATAAAAAAAGTTGCTTAAACAAATGTCCAAATCTAAACTTGAATATTTAACATGAAGAAAAATATATGAATTTGTTATTTTTACTAACAGAAGATCGATCGCTAGTTATTACCGTAAGAAAGACATTAAGTTTGGTAAGTACAAATCTTAAACAACCTCAATGTATTATGTTGAGGTGTCAATAATACCAAATCTATGGAACATGCTTATCACGAAGATGGCTTCACTAAAGAAACAAAATGTAGTAATTTTAGGGGGTGAATGCAAAGAAACATAATAGCACTTTGCTATATTAATGAGATAGGATTGATAACTACTAAAAAGTTGCCCACCAACCTCTCCCAAAACCTCCTTAAGCCTTTTCAGATTGGTTGTGCACAATTAATCTGGGTTAAGACTCCCTAGACCATCTTATTTACTAATGCAACAAGCACCTACCAAACTCTGTCAAAACCTCCTTTAGTCCTCCTTTAGTCTTATTCAGATTGGTTGTGCAATTAACCCTTGTTCATGTCTAGTTGCTGTTGAGTATTCATGTGAGTGTGCATTGGAATGTGTCGTGCTGAATGCTCATTAGAGTCTATTGTGATGTTGAGTCTTTGCATGAGTGAGCGTTAAAATGTGTGAGCTGCTGAGTACGCATTGGAATTCGTGGGCGTGCAGGCTGTAAGATGCTGAGGGATGAGTCTGCATGTGGGTAAATTTTTTCCAGCATAATTATCTACCAAGCATCATGAGAATTTAGAAGTGGTCCTGCCAAGCAACCACTACACCAACACTTCTCTTGCTAATATTAGTGCTTGCTTATAAATGGTGTTCAAATTCATCCTTAGCAACATCATTTATTTATAACAATTAATTTTAACAGTAAAATAAACAATTAAATATTTTTACATATTATAAAATTTTATTATTAAATTAATTATATACATTATTAAAAACAAATATATGTTTATATTATTAATAATATAATTTATCTATTTTAACATAAATATATATTTTTTAATTAACATAATTCCATTTTAACTGGTTTAATCTGGTTGAACCAGTGACTCAGTGAGCCATTACTCTCGCAAAGTCAATCACCAATCTGGTTATAATAACATTGAATATAAAACATGTATTTATACTAATATAAAATGAAAAATACTTTAAGCTCTTCATAAATAATGGATTAGTCAAACCTAAGTGTAGGCCTTAAAGAGATTTTAATATCGGGCCTTTTAAAATTATTATTGAAGTTTTATTTAAATGTTGTATTTTAAATTGGTTTAGATGTATAGATAACTCATTGAACTAGTAAGTATAATGTGCATTACACGATAATTTTTAAGTTAAAACTCAATATAAAATCATTTAAGAGAAAATATATTTAAAAAACATATCTATAATTGATAAAGAAATTAATAAATCAAATAAATAATATAATTAAATTAATTAAAGTAATTTGTTAAAATTATTATAATTTTATTTAAAGTTTATCTTTCAAGATTTTAAGGATGTAAAATTACTTACTAAATTTGTATAAAGAATTTTCTTTAATATTTCTCTTTCAACCGCTTTGCATGTAGTGTGAATATAAGTCATTAAGAATTTTCTTTAATATTTCTCTTTCAACCGCTTTTGCATGTAGTGTGAATATAAGTCATTTGTCATTGCTGGACTTTAGGCCCTCTTTTTTATTCCCAAAAAAAATAGGATAAGTGAATGATGCCCCAGTCCAAGGTAAAAAAGCCTCCAGACTTTTTAAAACACTTACGAATGTACTTACTTTTCGCCTCATAATGGAGCTCGAGTTGATTCATTTTCAGGGGCAAAAATCTAAGGTTAGTGAAAATGAATAAGTTACCCCAATAAAACATTAGGCTTTTGAAACAAAACATTAGGCTTTGATGAAGTACTTTACCATACATTATATTTTTATCATTAGATTTTATAATATGTGAATATTTTACAATTTTGCAATTTAGGTGATAAATATTTTATCATGTTTAAAGTTTATAATTGTGTCGATAATTCTTAATTAACAATAATTCTTCAATGACATCCACGGAGTTCTCATTGAATGGAATTTTATTTTAATTAAGTGAATGATTGGTTCAAGTGATACATACTTCATATTCTCCATAAACAAAGGACTCAAGCTCGAGTCTTATGTAAGGAAAAAAAATTCCCACTTAGAGAGTTAGCTCTGTTATGATATGAATAGAGCTAACCCAATCATAATGTGAACATTCCTGACTCAAGTAGAGCTACCTGCCAGGGAGGACACTTGCAACTTAGACCAATTTTTTTTATAAAAAAATGCCATGAGCTAGAATGCTACTCTTAGATGAATTCAAAAATACATTTTACACTCAAATGTATAAATTTACAGTCCAACTACAAAATAATTGAGTTCAAATGCCAGTCTCCAATGGACATACAAAGCATACATAGAAAGGAAGCATCCTAATATGCTAGAAAACAAAAACAAAAACAAAAACAGAACAAAGCCCCCTTCCTCAAGATGCCATGACAAGAAAACTGATATGCTAGAAGGCCTCACCTACAAATTCATCCTACCAAGATTGCTAGCCGGCTGGAAGTTCTTTTTGAAAATCACCAAACAGTACTAACCTGAAAGATCCCCCCACTTAAAACATCCAGCAAGAGTGCACCCCAAAACCTGTAGACAAATTCCATGGTAAACTGCAATTAAATCATTGGCTCAGTACTTAGAAGCAAGGATACCTGAACCTGCAAAACTCATAACATGTAAGATAAATGACTTTCAAATTTCACCAAAAACGGGTAAAATAAAGGTCACAACACAAAAAAAAAATACAGAACCACTGAAATTAGTTGTTCGATAGCCTCCATGTATGGTGGTGATCAGTGTCCCCCAACTGTAAAATAATGCATCCAAGCACAAAGTCTAATCAACCATAGCAACAAGCATGCATGATCACGCTGAATGGTAATAACTAGCCAGTTGAGAAAGGGGAAGCTGTTTCTTAGAGAAAAAGGCCGACGTATACAGCAAAATATGGTAGCTTAGAAGCTACGACAAGCAGAAAAAATAATTGCGCATTGAAAAAATGGCCAGACTTTGCCCAATCTTGGTCACAGGATTGAAAAATTTATACAAAAGAAAGGGAGACAGAAAATGTTTTCCCATCACTTTCTGCATAACTTCCTACATGAAGTGAAAAACAAGAGGGGTCTAACTACTTTGATATATGGATCCTCCGATATCACATTTTATCATGACAATGTCATGTGAAAGCATCTGAACCATCCATTATATTTTTAGAATAAATCCATGGTGTAAATATAATTGAAATAGTTGGTTATTGAATTGTTTTTATCATTTCCCCTTATATTTCTCCATCTATTTGTCCTTCTTCTTTCTAGAAGATGATTTGGGTTTGATCTTTCTGATTTCTCTCTAATTCCATGGATTCATTTCATTGTTTGAGCTTTTGAGGGAAGGTGTTTCTTTTCTTCATGCAGCCTGAATGCAACAAAACTTGATAAGGGGGCTTCTAGTTGCAAGAAAATCAGAGGGGGCAATGGTAAAGCAAACATCTTAGATTTTGATTGAAGGGAAAGAAGGGGAAGATGACAGTGCTGGTGTCATTGGGAGGGGGGCTTCTTGCTTGGAGGAGGTGATGTTGACAAGGGCTATAGAGTGGTGTTCAAGAGAGAAGAGGGAAAATAAAAATGTGAAATTGTAGGGAATGAGAAAATGAACATTTCAATTTTTCACCATTGATTGTTTTTTAAATGTAATGACTGGATCAGAGGGTTTAACATTATATCATCATGTAAAAATAAGACATGAGAGGATCCACTCCCCTTTAGATAGACTACAGAAGGTATTATATAAAAATGCAACAGAAGCAGCTTTGAAAAAAAAATCCTGTCAGAATCTGAATTTTTTGAGAAACCTATCATGAAGCAGAACAAGCTATTACATACAATTAAGCAAGCATCATGCATTCAAAATAAAATGGTAAACTCATTTAAAACAAGGGGTGGGGAGGTGAAGGAAACACATTCCATATGACAGAACAATGCACCTGTACCACCTGCACAGTGGAAAATGGGTGGTAAGCTATATTTATTTTGTGGGTGATGTACTACGGAATAATTTTTTTTCCTTGGGCTATAAGTATAAGAATATGCAGAGAAAAGAAGAGAGAGGGCACAAACCAGAAGAACATAAAAAGATCAATATCCATATCCTCCTTCTTGAGGTGGTTGATCTTGCTGCTGATGTCCACGATGCTCATTACCATCTTGCAAGTGCCCATTATTACCATCATTGTTTTCCTCAGAATTAACTTTATTAGGATGTTCTTGCTCTTCCCTCTCCCTATTCCATTGTTCAATTCTTGCACGTCTCTCTTCACTGCCATCTTGACTGGACTGCATTTCCTCCTTCCTTCAGGACTTCCACTTCGACTGTGATTTCTTCCTCTTCGATGTCCAGGACTTCTGCTCCTGTGTTTCCTGCTACGACTTTCATGATGATAGCTCCTGTCATCATGCTTCCTACTATGATCACGATGAGACCGCTCCTCATGGCTTCGATGCCTGTAAGGACTCCTGCTCCTGCTTCTGCTTCGACTGTGCTTGCTGCGGTGGTGCCTCCCAAACAATTCACGCCTCAATTCCCTGAAGAAAACATAAAATAAACATATTTAAGCTTTTAAATTGGATGGGCAGATCAATATTCACAGTTCACACCCCAGATAATAGATAAAGGACAAAATTACCTGCCAATTCTTTTCAAGTGCATAAAGTTGCAATAGCCACCCCGGTTGCAAGTATTCTCCTCATACTGCCTGCCAATAGGAGTCTAAACAAGTCAATTGTTGAACTTGAATTTAAGCTTGTCTTGTTACAAAAAATTGTACATGTTTGGGTCATTTACAACTTTAGAGGTACATGTTATAAATAAAGTTACTAATCGCTAGATCAAACACACATACACAAGCTATTTGTGAACTCTTAATGCTAAACCTACAAGGCTTGAACTTAGCTCAATCAAATAATTGACCCTAACTCTAAGCTTGAGCTCAATTGTTTAGCTAAACAACTGAGCATGATCAAGCCGTTAATGAGCCTAAATTGAATAATTCATGAATAACTCAGCTCATATAAACCTTTACCTGCAAGTGGCCTCACGAAAATCTGTTACAGGAGAAAAATCCACAATAATCGGCCGCCCTGCATACAGAGAGTAGATGGTCTAACAATGTGTTTTCCAAATACCTTACAATCACAACTTAGGATATAAGCACACGTATTTGACACCATCAATCCTAACTAAGAAGGCGTTTGCCTTGTGTTCTGTCATTATTATCAGTTGATTATTTTATTATTAATCAAAAAAAGCAAAAAAAAAAAAAAAAAAAATCACATTACTATCATTCTATTTCTTGTTTCCCAAACTTTCCAGCATCATTCCCAGAATATTCATCAGATAGAGAGGGGAAAAAAAAGAAAATAAAAGAAATGGAATAATGAACAAACCAGCGTAAAACCTTCCGGTGAGGTTCCTGAGTGCATTGGCAGCATGTTCTTCCTCTCTGAACTGAACATAAACATTACCCACCTGACAAGAAATTCAACATGCAACCTTTACACATCCGCTATTCATTTTGTTTGAAAATTAAATTAAATTTGAAAAAGTAAATCTCAGAAGGTACCATGTGATCGGCGAGGTTGTCGCAAATGTTGAGGCTCTCAATGTGGCCGTACTTAGCGAGTTCTTCGAACAAGTCTTGGTAGAAATCTTCGAAGTGGGCCTGGATCTTGCGAGGGTCGATGGGCTGGCCCTGGGCGTCGACGCCGGGAGTGATCATGTCGGGCCGCAAGTACATGTTTGAAAGCAACAGCGTGGGGCTTATGCTGGGCTTCGTGTGCAGCCTCGAACACCGATCGCCATGCCTGCAAGCTCCGATTTTGAAATAGAACGGACAGTTCACCCTATCTTTCTCTGTTCCAAATATCGATGCCAGGTGCTCCGCCATTGCAACACAGCAATTGCCAATTTGGGGTTTCTTTCGCGGGTTGGAGATTGATGAAATTCCACTCAGTGTTCTTCCTCTTCTAATCATTTCTTTTAGATGGTTCTGGTAGGTATGAAATAATATATATTTAGGAAAATTGTAGCAACTAGCTGGTTTGCCCGAGTGGTTAAGGGGGAAGACTTAAGATCTTCTGCACATAAGTGCGCGTGGGTTCGAACCCCACAGCCAGCACTTTTGCAAAACTTACTGTTTTTTATTTTGATTTGTTTTAAATCATTGTAAATTTCATTTTGATTTTTTGTTCAATGAAATTTTGGACCCAATGAAGCTCATGGTAACCCAAAATTTACTAGCTCAACTTGGGGTAGGCTCCCCATCAATGCACCATTAGGCCGAAAAAGGGTACTATTACTTTTCCCACCGCTCCCCTTTTAACTCTTTTTCCCCATAATACTTTCCTACTACCCCATCCCTTCTCCCTTCCCCACCCCATCCAAAACTAACTTGACGCTAAAGTAAACTATATGATGAAAGTCTAATTTTAAAAGATATAAAAAATTATAATTATTTAATATTTTTTAAAAAGGGGAATATTTATAAAAAAAATATTATATTAAATTGAAAATTCTATTTTTCTATAAGAAAAAATTATTTTTAATTATTATCTATTAAACTAATAATTAGTAATATTTTTTATTTGATATAGAAATATATTAAATTTTGAGTAAAATATATTTTTAGTCCGAATGAATTTAAGTGAATTTGGATTTGGTTGATTGGTTCTCATAATTTAAATTGGAATGTTAAGTACCTCTTTTTTTTTTAAATCATCACAAATTAATCCTTAACACCTATTGTGCTAGGGGCTAAAAACATATATGATAAGAAATATTAGAAACTAAAAACACACATGATAAAGACTAATTTGAGGTGGTTTAAAAAAAACAAAAACCAGAGAGGCTTAGAGGGTGTTTGGTAAAACTAGCTGAAAGCATAAAACTAGCCGAAAGTTGAAAAACTAGCTGGTTTGATTGGATGTGTTTGATGGTAAGACTAACTTAAAATGGTAAAATAACATATAAGGACATCATAATTATTAAATGATGATAAGCAGGGGTGGTTGCGGGATAAACTTGTAATTAATTTTCAGCTAGTAGTTAAAAATTGGAACTTTTTTAAAAAAGCTACCCCAAGTACCTTTTCAAAAAAAGATAGTAGTTACCCGAAAAACTATCTTACCAAACATTGCTGAAATGGTTTCAGCTTTCAGCTAACTGAAATGGCTTACCAAACACACTCTACATACTGTTTTTTAAATTATGAGAACCAAAATCAAGTTTACTTAATTGCACGGTAACTAAAAACATATTTCACATTTAATTTTAATATATAATTGGGGTATTGTAATGGGGAAGGCCTAAGACAATTACTTTATACGCCTTCCCCTTGGGTCAAACTATAATAAATTGTTTCATTAAATGAAAACTGCATAAAACCAAAATAATATAGCATGAGTAGTTAATAAGGGGAGGGGTAAATGGAGACAATCACAATCTTAGAGTTAAAAGGCATACATGGGAAAACAATAAATGTCAATAGCACCCTAATAACTATACTTTCATTCATGCAATTTGTCGTAATTATAAGAAAAAAAATAAGGGTGTAGTAGGACATGAAGTTGGCTTAGTCTCAAGAAGGGGATTGAATTGAGATGCTTTTTAAGATTATTCCTAAAAGATTAAATTTCTTTTTTATTGTGCTTCTCAAGTCTATATTACTTGGATATTCAAAAAGGAAAATGTGACGTAGATTTATAAATGATAATATTTTGTTTGTGCTTGAACTCGATATAATAAACTTATAGATGTATGTGAAAAGTTAAGCTTTCAACAACTAATTAAGAAGGACTGTTTAAGAAATTTATGTTTTCTTTCTTTTAGTATGAAGCTTAAGATTGAAAATGAGATATATAATAAGGTTGTTTTAATAAACACAGGTTCACTCTAATTAGGGCTCCGTCCCAATCCTCACTGCCTTGTAAGATTTTCATTATTCTTCTTTGAATAATACAAGTATTTTCACTCCGCATGTTCAAGCTTCTTAACACTTAAGTATTATGTTTCTAGAGCCTTTATATGCTTCTTGAGTATTCTCCGTTTAGAGCCTCTCCAGGCTTCTTGAGTATTGTTTCTACTACTTCTTCAAGTTCACAGATCGCTCACACCTACTTCAAGAATCCTTTTTTATCTAGGTTGAGAACTTATAAGGATGAAGAGTTAAGAAAGTGTTTTTGCTTGAATATCTAACACACACAGTGTGAATATACTAAGATGTATTCAGCTAACTTAAAGTCGATGTTCTCTTGCTAGGTTGAGTACTTATGTGGATGGAAAAAATTCCTACTGAGAAAGCTAGCCCCACCATGACGTGGATGTTCTGACTCGAGCTGGATTGCCTCTTATGGAGGATATTTGTGGTTTTAAACCAAAAAACTTATAGTTGACACAGAATGGGCCCCGCCCCATTTAGGTCAGCATGTAAAATCTGCAAAAATGTAGGGTTTGAGTTTTTATTTTAGAAACTTGAATAATTCCTAAATTTTTTAACCCAATTCGAAAAAAAACATGCTACCCGCAAAAGCTAAGGAAAGGTCAGGAAACAACTTGGGCCACCAGCAAAAAGTCCGTAAAAATTGTAGCCGCTTGAGCCCTATATTTTAAATGCCCAAATAACTCATGTGCTTTTTGGCTTCACCTAAAAAACTCACTACCCTGCATCATGTTGGGCTGGGTAACCCAACTTAAAACCTCTAATTAACTTCATTTACCTTGGCAAGGTTGTCTTCTACTAGTAATTACATACCTAGTACTAGAAAGGAATAAGAGACAAATTTTCTCATTAACGCCCAACACTTCACATCACTCTATTTTAAAAAACTTTACATTCACTTCTCAAAATGAGACAATCTACTTAACTTGTAAGCCATGATAGGTTTAAGACGAAATGATTCATTTTTTATTTTATATGTTTCATTTTATTATTTTTATGTTTTTTTTTAAATTTTTTTTAGCCTTTTAAATTAGATGAATCAACTTATACTTAACTCACCCTAATCTTTATTAGTATTGGGTCGACTTGGATATTGGAATATAGTACAAACTATGGGATGCTTAACACATAAAGAAATTAAGTTTTGGGGTAAATTCTAAAAAATTTGGAAAGAAAATATTTATTATTTTTTTTGGTAACACGAGAAAATAGTTATTCATTTTTATTATTTCTTTACACTATTATCTAATAATAATGAAATTATATTTTAAAAACTTTTACTTCTTAAATATTATTCTTATTATTATTATTATTAGTATATTATAATTAAATTGATTTTTTATGACAATAAGTTAAATTGATTTTTAAATAACGTACAAACCCCATAATTTGATGATATTATATTGAAATGCACTCAATCGTTTTTTCCTAAATAATATAATTAGATCTCAAACCCCTATAAAGGATGTATACCCAAAAATACATCTACAAAGGATAGATCCACCCCTCCCTTGGACGAGAATGTAAATTTTGTATATCAGGATGAAATCACATAATCTTCGGGATTAAACGAGAATTAATCTCATAGATAATTTTGAATAAACCGAACCCTGTCTAGATATCTTATGGTCTTAAAAACGGGGGAAATAAAATAAAACACCCACCTTAAAATATAGGAAATCCAAACCCAAATGCATTAAATAATATTAATTTATCAAATCATATCTAGGACAATCTATAAAACCCCGAAAAATAGAGGAGTGCTATAAGGTCAAATGCTCAGAACCTCTATGCTTAGAAATAGGACAGCGTCATGTAGGAGTCTCGGTAGGATCTGATGCTGTGTTGAAATGGGAAAACAAAATCATAAAATAACAACTGAAGGAATCTGATGACATCGACACAAAGGTTGAAAGCCCAGAACCCAGATTGCGAAGAATAGGGGGTGTGTTCAGTGTGAATATCATGTAAAGAAGGAAAATTTCAGCTACTGCTTTGAGCCTTTGACCCTGTTTTATATTAGCTTGTGGAGGAAAAAAAATCTTACCTTGAAAGTTTCTATCAAAGAGGACCAATCATTGTGACATACCCTTTTAACTAATGGGTAAAATTTATGTTTGCTTTCCAATGATCTTAAGAAACTTAATCAGATGACGCCCATCTTATTATATTTGAGGATTTTTTTTTGTGGATGATAAACTTAGGATGAGGGGATAGTGTCGTCCAAGTCTCCAGACTCAAGTACTCTACATATATCTCACTCTAAGGAGATTAGTGGGGTTCGAATTTGTTAGTGACTTATCATGTATGAGACTTTATCTTGCTCCACTCAAACAATCCTTGGGGTTGGTATTCTATTTGAGGAATAGTATTGCTTGTGCGCACAAATTTCGCTCTGCTAACAAAATTAGAATGATTATAAAATAGGGGAAAGGTTACAATGATAATGACACTTTTGCTTGAAGTAACCAAAATGACAATTCATGATTCTTGCCATCACAGGTTACATATGACCGAGAGCATCAGGCATGAGAGTATTCCCAAAAAGGTGCTTTGTTTTCTTTAATCCTTTGGTGAAACCCAAAAGGATTCTTTGCTGTCAAAAGAACATCATGCCTTAAAAAAGTAACGTTAAGCAGTTTGTGATGGGGCTATAATTGAAACCATTGGCATAAAGACAATTGGCTTAAGAATATTGGTAAGTTGCAGCACAAGTCTATTGAACGGAAAGAAACTATGGTGATAGTTTGGTTTTAGAGATACAACAAACATCACATGCTTTGTTGCATGTGATCTCTTATCCTAATGTTTATTTTTATATAAGGCATGGAAGCTGTGACAAGAACTGAAATATGGTATCCCATGCTCTCCCACATAATAAAACGTCTATTAAGTAAGGGGGCAGAAAAAATGAAAAAGAAGAAAATGACCTCTTTTTGGAACCAATGAAAATGACTGGATTTTGAGGAGTTCTGATATTTTGCAATTATTTGTTTTATTGTCGGAAGGTTCATAAATCAAAGAGATTGTACCTTTCATAAATTATAAAATAAATGAGCATCAAGGTTTTGCGTGTGAATAAAATTAAGCAAAACATTGAAGTGTCTTTAGGAGAAAGCCTGGAAATATTTTCAATCTCTATCTTTCTAACCAAATGTTACAAAATTTCCTGCTTTTAAATGAGAACACGTTTAATGTGCATTTGATTTCATCAAAATCAAGTTATAAGTAGACTTAAACCAACACTACTTTCAAAGTAAATTTAGAAGAAAGTGTTTGAAAACTACTTCTGGACCCTTAAAACATGCATAAGCTACATATTGTGTTGAATAATACGTGAGTCTTAACCTCTGAATGCTTTTCCAAACATACCTGTAACATTGGTTTAGATCACATTTATAATGTGATTTTATGATAGAAATTAAATATATATGATAGATTTGGAAAATCAAGTTTGCTAACAGAAGAAAGGCGTGGGTGAAGAATCATTGGCACATATTTCTGGATGGCCTTATTTAATTCTTAGCTCTCCCCACAAGTAATACTATCACAGAAGCAGCACATGATTTGGCATTGCATCATATGGCTAAATAGAATTCATTCCTTAAGGGAAAAAATGCATGCATGAATTAGAAATGCATCTTTTTATTCCACCAGCATTGATTTGGCAACACAGGACTAAGGAAGAAACTAATAAATAGCTGAACCCACGCGAAAAATATATAACTGTTATAAATCTCCATATAAACAAATCTATGCAAACCAAACAGAACAAAACCACACTGTCTACTTGCTGTCTAAGGCCTTAATTTCAAGATGCTTTTGATACATCTCTTGGTTTGTCCTTAAGGCCTGTGCAATGCAATTCGAATTCTAATAATAAACAGCCCCCTGTGATTTGTATCTTCTTCTTGATTGATGAAGATGAATCTTGGGAAGAATTCTATCTTCCAAAATGAAAAAGATCTGCTCTAAATTAACCATAGATTTGGTGTAGCCTTTTTTGTTGCTTGAAGAAATCAGCCCCCCTTCATGTATTTGTAGAGGAGGAAACTAGAAATATATGAACACAACATTTGATGAAACTTAGGTAACTCAGAGATGTTGGTTCTTTACACAATGGTGCCAACATAGCCAAATCCTACAATTGAGAAGGTTATGGTCTGAAGGAACAGGTAAATAAAGTAGTTGTGTTTCCCATGCACATAATCATAGCATCCACAGATGAAGAGGAAGGCTGCAAATCCCAGTTCCAGCATATTAAGCCTGTCACATGTTCAAACAAGAAAACATACACTTTAGCCCAAACAAAAACTAAAGAAACTCAAAATGTTAACCACAGAGTAATTTTAATTTGTGTTTTCTAAAATATTCTGTGATGTTCATGTGCATGTGACAGAAACGTTTTGATTAGGATAGCACACTGCTTAGTTGCAAATGGGATCAAAAAGAATTTCAATGAAATGTTTGCCTAGTTAAAGAATCTTAACTGTTAAGACAAGAATAACTAAAAATTAGTCATTAGGAACCAGAGTGGCACATGTTATTTCCTTGCAATGATTAAATTATTGGCCACAGAGTCTAGAACTTATCTCTCCATAATGCCAGCGTGTATGAGTGACAACCACAATTTAGATGTAGAATTTGTGACTTTATTGCCAAATGCAGGTACAATTATTTGTTTTGGACAAAATAAAATAAATAAACAAAACTGACCTTTCAACAAATTTGGATCGAGCTTTCTTGGGGGCAGCTTTGACAGTAGTAGCCTTCTTGGCAGCATCTCCTGATTTATTCTTGTTGTTGACAGAGTCTCCAAGTTTTTCAGTTTACAACCCATTCATTGGCCCTTCCATACTCTAGTAGACCTATGAAAGTTGCCTTGGTACGATGCAAAAGACATCACATTCTCAAAAAGGATCCAATAGAACAAAAGGTGAATGGACCTGTCAAAGTGCACACAGCTTTTAGAACAAATCAAAGGACTAAAAGTTAGTGTGTGTTTGGTTTATCTGGAAATCACGTTTCAAGGTGGCCTGGATGCACACTTGAAACGTGGCTTTGAGGTAAACCAAATACACTATAAAACTAAGTTACAAAATGGCAAGTAAAACAAGAGGAAAACCAGACCTTGGTGTTCCTACTGAATTGAGAATTGTGATGATGGAAGGAATATAAACAGCTCCCCATATTGGAACATGAACCTCAGGGACCAAAATTGTTAGGGGGATTACAAGACAGTAGAAGAAGAAGGTGACCATGTGAGCTATGATTTTACGAACAAAGAAGAAGCTGTATATAACGTAAACTTTCTTCCAGAACTTCACTTTCTGCAGAAATATTCATAGAAAGAAAAGAAAACTTCATCAAAACATACATAGAAATATGATAGCAACTTTCTTGTTCTTCATTAATTCTTAAATCATAATTGTAAATGACTAATTAAAAAGACTAACCTTGTTCCTTACTATCTCCATCACCATTTTGCGGAACAGGTTAGCAGGACCACAAGACCATCTGTGCTGCTGGAATCTGAAGGCTCTCAAAGTACTGGGAAGCTCACTTTTTGCCTACAAAACATTGTTGTTGCCAATTAAGAAAACAATAAAGAAACTACCATTACTAAAAAGAAAATTAAAATGATAAGTATCTTGGTTAGAATAAGTAGAAGAGAGAATATGCTTGATTTCGCATTAAAAACTAACCAAACTCAAGTTTAGATATCTCAATACAATTATTTGTAACATTGGAAATTTGAGACTTTATCACGTTTCAATGCTAAACCAAAATTAGTGTAAAACTAACTTTGGAAGTAGTAACTAGAGATGACATTTACCTGGAGATCTCCAAGGTACAAAAATTTCCATCCCCTAAGACTGGCACGAACAGCAAGGTCCATATCTTCCACTGTTGTTCTGTCTTTCCATCCTCCTGCTTCATTGATAGCAGCTATTCTCCAAATACCAGCTGTGCCTGCATTCAGGTTTAGGAAACTTTCTTAATAATGATCAATAACTAATTAACCTATGCAATGTCTATGTAGTGTAGCAGCACTGTCTTATTATCTTTTAGCTAAGGTTACACTCACTGACACATCCCAACATGTTTGGAAGTGTACAAAGTAAATAAATGAATTACCATTGAAACCAAAGAAAGCATGAGTGGCTGATCCAACTTCTTGCTCCACTGTGAAATGGTAATCCAGGGACATCTCTTGCATTCTTGTCAACAAACACTCATCTGCATTAACTGTCACACACAAAAAAAAAACACCATTCCCAAATGTGAGTAAAACACATACCTGAATTTGTTACTAACTGTTAATTTACCATGCCCAATTTTATCATGAAAAGGTCAAATAACTACAGGAGCAGTAATAATATGTAGGAACTAAAAATAGAAAAAAAGAAAATAAAGCAAGACAACAACTTCAACTAGGTGAATTAACTTTTTCATAAGGTAAGTACACAATCACAGGACAAATGACATAATGCCGTTACGGTGGCGGACCATAGGTACAATAAAGCAAAAGTCAGCTGTGGCCCCACACCCTCACATGAGTTTTATTTTTTTGCAAATAAATGTAACCTACAATAATACAATATGATATGAGAATGTGGGCAGAATTAAATTATTTAAATAAACTAATACTACTACTACTACTTCTTATATATTAAAAAAAATCCTACCTAATTAAGTTTATTATTATGAAGTTGATCACTGTTTTATGCTAAGGTGAGGTTATTATAGAGAAGGAGAATATGTGAAGTGTCGGCAAGGAAGGGTAAGGTCCACCATTAGTCACATGGTACTACCTACACCACACTGTTATTAGTTTATTTTTTTTTATCTGAACCCAAAAAATACTGCAAAAGCACGTGGGAAGTGGGTTTGCTGAAGCTGGAATGCGAACTTTGAAGTTTGGATGGACTCCAAAATGACAATTTTGTCCTGCTACTGTTTTTCTTTCCCAACCCTTTAACTTAATAAAATTGTTTATTGTAACTTAAAAAGTTATTTTAACCCATTTCACCTTGCAATAATTTGTAGACTGTGGTAAGACATGACACGTTGGCCCCTCAAATTACTTTTTAAAAAAAAAAGAATATTTAGTGAAGAGTTTTGCTAACTTGTCTTTATTTTATAACCTGTTAAATGGGTATTATAAAATAAGATAAATTAGCCATCTCAACATAATTTTCCAAAATGAATATACAACTAGCCCCACTGCTATTTTTGAGTTGACCCACAATAGATCTGGACATGTTAATCTACATTATTATCTCTATGTTTTCTCTCACTTAATTTGACAAAATTACCCCTTCCAAATCCTATCACTAACCATTATTCAATTTCACCATTTTAACAAATGCTTAGGGGCAAAATATAGAACCACAAATCAATAATTGACACACACAGCTACACAAGATTTTTATATTTGTATCTTTGCATTATACCATGAAAGGCAGGGACTATTTCTGTGCTGGCAACTGCTAGAAGACTAGAAGTAGAAGTAGGCGTTTTATTTGTTTCTTGTTTGCAATCTTTCACCTTTTTTTCATTTAAATGGGACCATGGCCATGAAGGAAAACAAGCTTCTTCACAACAAGCGTGGCTGGCTCGTTAGTGATCCCAACCCGTGATTGAAGGGTTTGTTTTCGTGGACCCCTTTTCCCTTAGTTGGGTTAAACCAGGTCAAACGAGGACAAAATAGGGAAAGTGAAAGTCCACTCTACACTAAGATTTACCAATCTTTAATAAATCAAAACAAAAATGATTTTTTTTTTCTTTAAAAATAAAAAACCAAGAAAATGAGATGCCACCGACACTATGGGTCTAGGAACTCAGTAAAAAAAAGGGTTAGTGTATTAAGTGAAGTCAAAATGAAAAGTAAAGTAATAGTATTAGACTATTAGTATTAGTAAGCAATTAATAAAATAAATTAAAAAAATTTACTTTAGCTTACCAAATCTCCAACGAGCTTGAACAAGAGCAAGATCAGGGTTGCCCACCAAGAAAGGAATGGCTCTTCTGAGAAAATCTGGTTCTGGCCGGAAATCAGCATCGAAAATGGCCACATACTCACAGTGTTTGACATAGCTACGTTTTAGGCCTTCTTTGAGTGCACCTGCTTTGTAACCCGTTCTGTTTTCTCTGATTTGGTACGTTATGTTAATGCCTTTGCTTGCCCATCTCTGGCATTCCATCTCCACCATTTGCTGCAAATTAAAGGCAAAATTTGGTCTAACTTTCAATGCCATTTAATTCATCAATAAACAAAATTAGTACACCAATTTATTATGGCATTTAATTCAGCAAAACCCCAAATCATGAATGCAGCTACTCCATTTAAGAAGACCATCAATTCCCAGATTTTAAAAAATAAATAAATAATTAAAAACTGCAGAGAACTCTTGGGACTTGAAATCACAACTTGAATGAAGAAATATATGTTAATCTTAAAGTTGACATTTATATGCTAAAAGCTGAAAGAAAGAAGCACATATCAGAAAAGAGGTAAAAATGAAGAATCCTCATTGGATAGTTTAGATTATGATTTAATTGAAAAATGCCAAGATTTTGGGTACTACCTTGATGACAGGGTCAGTAGAATCATCTAGGACTTGGATCACGAGACGGTCTGCAGGCCATGAAAGCCCACAAGCTGCTCCAATGGAGACCTTGTAAACCTGACCCAGAAAGAAACCAACCCAAAAGAAACGCATAAGCACTGATTTCAAAGTTATTCTCTTTTTTTAATTTTCTAGCATAAATCCAGAAACACATAACCACGAGAAAAACAGTATAAACAAAAGACAGAAAGTAACAGTACATACTACAGAGAATCTCTAAAATCTCACCTCTTTTTCATTGAACATTGGAATTTGCACAAGAACCACAGGGAAATTAGTGCTTCCAAGTTCCACATCATCTTGGAGAGGCTCATACTTGTAACGCTGTTCTGGTTTCTTCCAGAAGAGCTTCACAAGGATGATGACTATACCCATGTAGACCCTTTCCATGAACAACATGAGGGCCATTGCTAAGCAAATGTACACCCCAGCATTCAGAAGAGGAACGATCAATGGCGCTTTGATCACATCCCAAATCAGCTTAATCTGTCCAGCAACATCATAATTAAAGCCTTGGATTGAATCAGGAATGAAAACCTTTGGTTGTGATTCAACCATTTGGCAAGTGAGTGAGAATTTGAGGAGGAAGGACAATGAGGTGAATTGGGGTGAGATATTTGAGACCCAGAAATGCCCTTCTTATAAGGGTAGTAGAAAATGTGATTGGTTGAAAGAAATTGTTGGACTAAGAAGGAATGACAGTAATTATAGTGCAGATCTCTCTTCTCTCACACAAGGAAAGTAGAAAAAGGTCTCTACTTTCTACACTGTCAAGACCAAAATTGTCACAATTGGCGCCGACGAATGCCACCCTTTCTGTCTATCGTTGTGAGAATGACAGAGCAGAACAGAGGCATTCTAGACAGTGAGAGAGAGAGAGAACTGAGAAGGGCAATGGATGCAGAGATAAAGGGGTTCCTTTATAGTCATATTCTGGCTATAGATTTTCCGTTTACCACGTTTTTATTATATAATTATTGATGATTGGTTGCGTTTTTATCCTTCCTTTCCTCCTCACAGTAATCACTGTGCTGTCTTTTCTCTCATTAGAAAATTTTGCTCCTTAACTCAAATGATCTGTAACTGTAACTGTAACTACAGGTTGTTTAATATTCAGGGAAACGTGATCAAGCATGGTTAAGGAATTAAGAAATAAAGATAGAAAGTTTTTATTAAAATATTTTATATTTAATATTATAAATGTAATGAATATTCTGATTTTCAATAAAAAAAAACTTGTATCTATAATTCCTTAATCAATGCCCTTAACTGACACATTTAGACTAGGTGAATGTTTGTTTTGATGTTGAAAAATGACCAAATTCAAATTTGGAAACCTCAATACAATTATATGTAGCGTTAAAAAATGTGTGTTTATCATGTTTCAACGTTAATTAAACATATTTGTTAGTTGGACTATTTAATGAGTGTTTTCTTTAACTTAATTACTTGAGTATGAGAGGTTGGGGTTAAAATTGTCTATAATTAATAGTAATTCAATATATGTTTTTAAGATTTCATGTATATGTATTATGTAAAAAAAGTTTTGATTTTCATCTAATAATGTATTGTTATATCATTTATTAATTTAGTTTAATAGCACATGAGATGATGTATTTACTAAATAATATGACAATATAATCCTTTTATATTTTTTTTTTTTGCTAAGCAATGTAATCCTTTTATATTGAGATTGAGCTTATATTTTATAATCTCTAAAGAATTTAATGGGCATGTATTGTAAATATAAAAAAAATACATTTTCATCTAATAATGTGTTATCATATCATTTATTATATTTAATAATATATTGTATTCATTAACTAACGTGATAATACATTACTGGATGCCAGTGTAAATTTTTTCACATTAACAATACAAACCCATTAAAGATAGATTTAAAACAATGAACTAACATAAAAAAAAGATATACATCTTTTTATCTCTCTTCATTTTCTATCATACCAATTATCATATTTTTATTTATTCGATTTTTACTTCCTCTTTTCTATCTCTCTTTCCTATACCTCTCACTCTAAAAAATGGAGTTCAAACTATTGTTTTCCAATTATTTTGGTGCATAATTAATTCAAATTCAGTATGAGCTCTAATGTAGTAAACAAGCTAGGAATTTATGCTAGAGAAGAAAAAAGAAAAGGGCAATTATGTCATTCCATGATGTATCTCTCTTCCTCATGCGTAGTTATTCCGTAACTAAACTTGGCTAGAGAGGATCCTTACACGTTTCCAGAGGTGAGAATATTTTTGGTGACGTCTTGCTTTTTGTTTTCTTACCTCATGTTTTCTTGCACAATCAAACCGTGGAAAACTGCTCTTTCTTTCACATTTATCAGTCTCTATTTTCTTTGTAACAATTTCAACTATTCCAAGTGAACGCATAAGGGATAATAATTCTAAATTTCATATACTCAAATTTTTTGTTAAGTCTCTATTTTTATCTATTTTTTGCCTTTTTCAACACGCCATCTATCATATATTTCATATTCTCTTTTTTATCTTTTTATTTTTGCCTATGTATCTCCTTCCTCCACCTTCCACGCTCCAAAATGAGGTGTAGAAGATTTTTTTTTCAATAAATAATAGTGCTCCTTCCAATCCTTTTTTATAATGCATTGTCTAGAAGTTTAGAGGTCATTTTTGTAAGACACTTTATAATTTTAATTAAGCATTTATCAATAATTTCATTGTTTGCACTCATTAACTGTTATGTATTCGTTGAGCTTCTAATAGCTCTTTTTTAGCTTTGTGTCAGCATGTCTGTTGAGACTTGATGTTTCTTCCGTGCTTGATCATAAGAAGGTTATGATGATGTTGAGTCTCGGTGCATGTTTGACCAAGATTTTTAATTTATTGAACAACATTTTTATCTTGAGCTTATCACTTGTTTTTAAACTTATTTCTGCACACTCAAGCATTCAGATTAGATCATAAAATATCTCAAAATGCATTTATAATTTTTAACATGATTTATAAGTTGTCATCATTAAAACACTTTAAGCTTGAGAGGGTTTGTCTTACTAGGACATTAGTTTTTAAACCAATAAATATAAATTTTTTATTGAAAATTATATAATTAATTGCATTTATAACACTTTTCACAAAAACTTTTTGATTTTGGTTTCTTAATTCATGCCTGGAGGTGTCAAATCAACGCTCACTTTCCCCCGAGTAAATCGCGCCCATCCCACTTAACCCGCGAGGCAGAACGCGTTTTGGCTGTTTTCAGTTGGGCCAACCCTTTTTTTATTTAGTAATATATTAAAAAATGAACTTTACTTTGGAATTGAAACCCTAATGGGTCATACTCACATGCAACACATTCACACATTGTGACGCAACACATATGCTTTGTCTTTGTGCGACTACGCCCTCTCTTTGTTATTTCTCATGAAAGGACACGGGAAGGGGTATAACTGACAATTCAGGCTACCCGACCCGACCTGTCTTGATGCAAGTAGCAAGATTTTGCGGGTTTAGCTAAAATACATTGGAGTTATTTGGGCTTCTAAAATAAAGGTCTAAACCCTACACTTTTTTAGGTTTTTTGCGAGTAGCCCAGATTTTTTTGTGGGCTACCATTTTTTTTTTGCGAGTTTGCGAGCTATATCGATCCGGACTAAAAAGTATGGGAGTTATTCAGATTTTTAAAATAAAGGCATAAGCCCTATATTTTGTAGGTTTTTGTTGTCCGGCCCGGTCGTGTTAGCCCATTTTGTCTGCTCTAGGAGGGAGTATCTTATAAGAAGGATTGGAGGAAGTGTAAAATGTATTTATTATTTCATTAAATGAAAAGCAAAATGTCAAACTATAATAAATTACTTCATTAAATAAAAATATGCATATAACCAAAATAATAAAGCATGAGTAGTTAATGTAGGGGAAAAGGGTAAATCAAGACAAATCACAATCTAAGAGTCAAAATTCATACATAGGAAAACAATAAATATTAGTAAACACCCCTAATAAATATACTTTCATTCATGTAATGTTTCTAGAGCCAGCAAAATGAGTTGACTCAATCGGAACGTTCTCCTCGAACCCACATTTTTATAGGGCCTAGGCACTGAAATTTGAAACCCTAATTTTTGTCAGATATTTTAGCCTGAAATAAATGAGCCTGCAATAATTATGAGTTCAGGCTGGGTAACCCAACGAGCTTCAAGCTACCTATACACATTAAAAAAATAAATAAAATAAATAAAATAAAAATGTTGTTGGAAGGGTGCACCGTGTAGGGGTGTAGACTCACTTTTTTTTATAAATCTTTCTATTTTTCTAATGAAGGCAACACTTAACAATGGTCTCTCAAGCCCTTTTTTCAACCAGGCTTGCTTTGTTATCTTCCCTTATGTACTCAAGGATTGTTTGACAAACGCAAAAGTCACATGTCTTTACAAGCTCATAACTATCGATTATATGTCAATAAAAAATAGTACTTGAAATTTTGTAACAAAAAATGTATCATATAATTAAATTCAAATTTTTAAATTTAAATATTAATTTTTTTATACAAAATAATAATAGTTTGATAACAAAAATTTTAACCGAGCTAACCCACATAAGCCCGCTACCCGTATAAGGTTGGGTCCAGGATTTAAATTTACATGACCGGTTTTAGCCACTTTTTCTCCAGGCCTGCAAAAGGCATCTACTCGCTCTGAGCCAGGTCGGGGTACTAGTACATTGGTTATTAATCAATAAATAGAATATTTTTATTGAAAATTATATAATTAATTACATTTATAACATTAAATATTTCAAATTTCATAAAAACTTTCAGATTTTGATTTCTTAATTCGTGCCTAGAGATGTCAAATCAAAGCGAGTCCAACCCAATGGGCCATCTTGGCGCATCGGTATGGTGGGTTGGGTTGAAAAAAATGAAGCTCACTTTTCCACGAGTCAATAGGGCTCGACCCACTGAACCCGTGGGGCAAAGCGTGTTTTGGTCGTATTGAGCCAGGCCAAGCTATTTTTTTAAATTAATGATATAATAAAAAATAAACTTCACTTTGAAATTGAGACCTTAATGGGTCATACTCACACTCAACACATTCGCGCTTTGTGTCACAGCACAAATGCTTTGCCTCAACAGGGCTAAACCCTCTCATCCTTGGATCCCCCTTTTTGTTTAACTCTCTCACCACATTGGTAACCGGCCACTGGCCACTACACTGCTATCGTTTGTGCCATTCGCACTTCTTACTTTCATCCCCGTCCATCCCTTTTTTCAGTTCCGTTTTTTGTTCCCTTTCAACCGTCGTGTTCATCCCACCACCAAATTGAACCTCTTTTACCATTTCAAGCTCAATAGTCGCATATCATTCGTCCACATCCAGTCATCGTATGTTATGTTGGTTAACATCGCACTATTGTCGACCATTTCACGCTCTCATTCTGGTCTTGAACCTTTGACCTCTGATAATTTCAATTCGTTGCACCTATGGTCCCTTAACCCCTGCCTGTAGTTCTATTTCACGTCCCCGTTTTTTTATTCTTTTGAATTTCTTTGATTTTTTTTACAATTTCTATTTTTTACCCTTTTTATGATTTTTATTTTTAGAAATTAAGTGAGCCAACTTGCTCAACCCATTAATTCGTGGTGGGTCGAGCCGGGTTAGTAAGTTTCCTATTCACCAAAAAGGTGAACTAACTGGGTTCAGCTCAATTTTCGAGCACCATGTGGTGAGTCAGGCTGACTCATTAGCATTTCCCAAAATATAATTATTCTAAATCCCAAAAGATACTTATTGATAATCTTCTTAATTACTACTACTAAATGAAAATTATTTCTTATATTTTTATTTTCAAAAATGTAAAATACTTTTATAAAGTATATTAGGAGAATTATTAAACAATTTTAATAACATCGTGGTGACAATATGAATATTAAGTATGGAAAGTTTTATTAAAAAAAGAACATATTCATTATATTATAAACATAAAATGATACAAATACATTCATTTATAATAGAAGAACTTTTCATTTTTTAAGTGATTATTCTCAACTCTAAAATTAAGGGTTTGTATTATAAAAAATGGTCATTAAAAGAGAATGCAAAGAAAGCACTGATGAATGGATCAAAAGTGAAAAAATATATATTGAAAAATGTAGCATTTAATGTTACTAATACAATTAATTAATATCATACCACTGAGCACGTGGATCAGCTGGCTGTTTCAGCTTGACCAGTACTAGTCAAGTTCGAGCCCTGTGTATGCAACTGTGTTAAATACTCAGAGGGATGATACACGTGGTCTTACACAAAAATACAATTAATATCATGATTTTCATTAGCAACTCCTTAAAAATATTTCAAAAAGAATATAAAATTACCATTTAAGTAGCTACTTTTTAGCCTTATTATTATTATATCCGGAATCTCTCATATAACTTATGAGTAAAACAAATATTGATACCTATGTATATTTTATATACCCACAACAAACACCCACCCACACACATAATGAGTGATGATAAATATTATATTATCCATCCAAAAGGTACTTGCAAACTTATTAAAATATATTAAATTATTAGGATTTTTTATTATTTTATGATGAGATAAACTTTTATTTATATTATTTTGTAATGATATTTTTAATATATTAACCCATAATAATACTATATAATGATAATTTATATTATGTGTAACATCCCAAAATTAGGGCCTAGAAACTGTAGTGGGAGTTTTAGGCTGTGGATCCAGCCAAGAAAAAGGAAGATATATAGAAGCAACATGAAACTTGGGGGTTAGAATGTGAACTTAGATAAGAATTAGGTAAATAAACCAAGAGTCTCGAGTTTTAAGAGGTTTTGGGAAGTATAACTAAATGTTAAGTAGGCAGAACTTAGCATATAAGTCACGCTCTGAGTCAAAGGGAATTATAATGATACAAGAATGAGGAAAAGAAGTTAGGTAAAGATGAACTAAGTGGAAAGGTATGTTTTTGGAAAGAGTTAGGGAGAAGGGTGTCATCCCCAAAGCTTTAATCATTAGGTGTGTTAAAATCGTAATGGAATAGGTGTCGAGAACAAAGGAAATGATCTGGTGAAATTAGGGTTAGAAGATTTTTGGATGCGAAGAACTAAGTTAGGAACATGTTTTAGGGATAGGAACTAGGGATGAGTGGGAGATGATTGAGATAGAATCAGAGAGGAGTTAAAATTAAGAATTTGAGTCTTAGGATTCTCGCCTAAGCGAGAATAGGCTCGCTTGAGCGAGTTTAGCAGCAAAATTTGGGATTTTGGTTTCTGTAGAATTCGCTTGGGCGAGAATGATCTCACTCAAGCGAGAAACAGGGGGGATTTTAAGTGTTCTCTGGAAGATTTTTGCCCAAGCGAGAATGATTTTGCCTGGGCGAGAATTGTCCAGAGAAGGGTTGCTCTCTGGAGTATTTTCACCCAAGCTAGAGGCTTCTCGCTTGGGCGAGAATAAGAAGGAAATGAATTCTTAGACTGTCTCGCTCAAGCGAGAAATTCTCGCTTGAGCGAGAATGCACGAGACATGTTTTTAGCTTAAGTTAGGGCTTCAGCCCTCATTTTCACACACATTCTCCATCTTTTAGAGAGAGGAACATAGAGAGAAAGAGAGAAGGAAGAAGGAAGATCAAGGAATTTGGACTGAAGTCTCAAATCTCTAGAGGAGCCTTGGATCAACATTCTTCACCCTCATCCAACCTATTTCTCCTACCCTTGAGGTGAGTGTGATCCACCCATTCACTTTCCATCATGTGTGAAATCCCTTAATGATCCCTCTTCTCCTTTCCCCTTCCTATTTTACTTGCTTGTGATTGATTGGGGTTAATTTAGGGTTTATATGTGTATTGGTTTTGATTGTTGTTTTGTGATTTAACCCTAGATAAAAGAGGTTAGGATTTTCATGATAAGAGATGATTATGAGATATTAATGTCATGGAATCCTCATTTAGCATATGTACAACATGTTTACATGTCATGAATCATGCTTACATATTTTGAAACCCTAATCATGTATCATGTCTTCATGGGCCTTGGGTGGGCCAAGAGGTTAATCATGGGTCTTCGGACCAATCAGGTGTCTTCGGACCACTGAGGTACAAGAGAGGTAATCTCATTTGCTCCACGACCAAGGGGTAAATGGGGTTCCTCAACTAAAAATGAACTACATGCATGTTTGCTAATAAAACTTAATCAGGGTGGCCCTGGACGATGGTCCTTGGTCACATGGTCGAGCGCTCAAATCATGTAATAGTGGAAAGAACCCTTGGGTGTTGGGTAAAACACTTCAGACTAACTCTGCATTGATTGCTTTCATGTATGTTTTATGATTCTTGCTTTCACTGTAATGTGCATTGCCTGACTGCCTGGTAGATTGTGATATATATAGTCCAATATGTATCTATGTATATTTATGTTGCATTCACATTTGCCTGCTTCCCCACACTGTATGCATGGTCACATTCATTGGGACATAAGTCTCACCACAAATTTTGTGGAAACACTCTATATGCCTAGCTGGGTCACGAAGAAGAAGAATACTTGAGGTCTAAGAGGAGGATGCTTCCCTAGAAGTTTATCAATCCAAATTAGTTAGGTCCAGTGAATTTGTTTGGCATTAGGACTTGTATTAGTTGGATTATAGTCACTAAGTGGCATTTCAATATATACTTGAGTTTGTATAATGGTCTTTCGCTCATGTAAATGTTCGATTACTTAAGCAAGTTTACGTGGTTGTTTGTTTGTTGATATTGATAGTGACGCAGATTAATTTATGAAACTTGGAAATGTGTCTCCAACGGACACTATTTCTAGGTTCACGAAATTAGGAAGTTACATTATGATATTATAGTATATTATATGACATCTTTTTTTATAATTTGCATGTAAATTGTTAAATGTTAATTAATGGATACCCATGAATATCCGCTATCCAGATACCCACTAATCTTAATAGGTATGGACACAACCTGATCTCGTTCCATCCCCTCCCATCGACATCCAAATATGACTAATTCATTTAACTAGCTACTATCTCATTTCTTTTTTAAGTGTTAGTTTTCAGAAAAAAAAATTCATATTTATCTTTCATTTTAGAACTTCAAGATAATATTAATATTAATTATTATTTCATTTATTATACCTTTATTTTTACCTAAAAAGTTAATAAGACAAATTATATATATAACTTATTGAAAAATAAATGGAATATTTAAAAAATAATTAATAATTTTAATTATATTTTTTAATTTGGGTTTTACATGGTAGTTAAAAATTAATGAACAGATGTAGTATTATATTAATTATGTAAAAAAGATTTGAATCTTATTGGCTTAATTAAAACCAATCATGTGTTGTAGGGAGATTTTTTAATATACTTTCAAAAGAAAGAATACTAACAACATTATTTTTAAAACGTTATTTATTGTTAGATAAATGTTATCTATACATAAAAAATGTATAACAATAACAATATGCGGATATTTTCGACTCGAGCAGGATTGCCTCCTAGGCCGATAAAGGATAATTATGGTTTAAATAAAAAGAAAATATATAACAATCCATACAACGATTAGAGAAAGAGATAAAAATATAGAATATGATGGAGAAAGATAGAGAGAAAAAATGTGTTGTAAAAATTATTATTTATATTAATTATATGAATAACACCCCTCTTATTATTAAATAAAGTTTATATGAATTAATCTTACTAAAAAAAGAATGGATCCCTCTAAATTAAAAGTGTGAAACCCATGTTGTTTAATGAAACTTATATATATGAATTTTATTTAATAATAAATATTGTGTCAGATACGTGTTGATAACATTTTCTCGTGACTCATTTGACGGATTAGGATAATTTTCACTTGATCATATCATGTAAAAATTTTGTGTCTAATTCTCTCTTTAATTATAAATACTCACAACAACTGATATAACTATTTATTTAATATTATATAAGAGAATAGACACAAAAATTTTCATATGACATAATATTCATGTGAAATTTACGCATAAAAGATATTTTTAATCCCTCATTTGACATATCGTATTAGGTATTAGGCATGAAAGTATATATAAGTTTATATGATGCATTATAACTCTTCAATTGTTTGGTGTAGTTATTAATAAATTTGTTTGGGTTGAACTATCTTTTGTACTCCATTTATTAAAGGAAAAAGCTAACAACCCCCGAGAGACTGGTTAAGAAATAAAAAATAGAGTTTAATTTTTATTGGAGTGTGTAACAAATGTTACTGATCCAGTTATTAATTAATGTGCTTTTCAATAAAAAATTTTCTATACATGCATTTTTAACCAGTGCCCGAGAGCACTCGTTAGTAGGATCTTTTATTAAATTCTCTTTTCTTATAAAAAAATAAATTTATTCATAAAACTCTTTTTATATATACACGAAAATGATGGATAACTTAATTAAATATATATCATAATGAGATTATACATGCTTAATTATATTTTTATATATAAACTTATATAATTTAATCCTAGGAAATTCATCGATTTTAAGTAACGACTAATTAATTTTAAATATAAATTACTTTAAAGTTTTTATAAAAGTTAATCAAATAAAATATTTAAAATTAATATGTTAAACCTTAGTTTTACAAAAAAAAACAAGTCAACCGTAATAGCTTAAATAAAATAATATTTTAAAAAATTAATAAGCTGAATTGATTTTACTTACAGGGTCAGGAGTTCAAATCCTTAAAACATCAATTTTGGTAGAACTTTACCTAACCACCCACCCTGACCTGAGGTAGAGCTTTACCTAACCACCCACCCCGACCCGAGGGTTCGATGACAACTATGCTGGTGGGAAATTCCCGGTCAAAAGACAAAAAAAATCTCATTACTTAAATAGTAAATACATATTAATGCATAAATAAGAAATAGTTTATAAAATTATTTAAAAATAACTACACGTGTGTGTAGTAATAAAAACAGAACTCAATACTTCTTCAGAAGAACCACTTATATTTTGTTGTTTGGTTCTGAACCCCTTATATTTGTCATAGGGATTATTAAATACTCCCTCTTATCTTTTTTATAAGGCAATTTTTACAAATTTGTGTAATTTTTTTATAGGATACTTTACAATTTTAAGGCAACATCTATTGTCATTTTTCTTATTTACCCTAGCAACTTTAATATATTATTAAATAGTAATGAAGTTAGTTAATGATGTAAAGTTAACCTATTTTTTAAAGAATTTAATTAATATATACTGTCGGTGTAAAGAAATTTTACACAGACCTCTAATGGTGTGCGGCCACATCATTTAATGAAAATGGCACCTCATATGTAATTAAATTCAATACCACATTATTGGATGTCTGTGTAAAATTTATTTACACTGACAATGTATATATTAAACTCTTTTTTAAAACACTCCAATAAAATTAACTAACTTTAACTATTTTTATTGGTATGTGTAATTCGGTTAAATGTGCTTTATAAAAAGGACCGGAGGGAGTATATTTTTTATTAGAAATTTATTAATTTTTATGTAGATCTGATCATTTCTTTATTGAATATATTAACATTTTTTCTCTAATATTTCTCTAACGATAAGCCTAACATAACAAATTCATACAAGTATACTATATTTTAAACAACTAACTTAAAAAAAAATATCATATTATATATAACCTATATATCACCAACAATGAGATAATATTATTTTATAAAAGACGGTATTTTATATTATATCACACCAAATATTACGTAAAATTAAATGTTATAGGATTTTATACAATTAGGTTTTATACTATTAGACTCTATCATATTCTGTGAATAAAAAAATTCACTTATAAAATATTATTCTAGAAAATTTTGTAACTGTGTATATTTAATTTAATTATTTTTTATTCTAACAACCTATATAATTGTACATTGTTTTTTATTAAAATAGTATTATATTATTAAAATACACAAATGTATAATTAATGATATGTAGTTGGTTTCAAGTAGTACACACCTCAAATAACACTGTTTATAGTACAATACCTTTAAACCAAAAGAAAGTATACAAATGTGCACGCGTTGGAGAAATTACAATAATTCTCATGGAAGGGTATAAATGTCATGGTGACATTGATAAAGATCGCTACCGACATTTAATATGAAGTCCTGTTTGGTATAACAATAAATCTTAATTTATTGGGAGAATTTTTGTATATGAAAAGAAGGTAAAATTAACAATCTTTAATAATTGAACCTTTAAAAGGGAAAATTAAGCAACATATACTTTTTACATATCTTCTATATGTTTTTAATGTAAAATCAATTTTACATGAATTTCATCGCATAATTTTTATTTATTAAAAATTAAAGAAAAAAATTCTCCAATCACAGTAATGATTGTATTAAAACTAAAAAAAAAAGTATTTTTAACCCTATTCTGTTTCAATTCCTATATTTCTCTCTGTTTTTATTAATGTATGGATTCGGGGTCAGTGTACAATTTCACCCTACAGATGGCGGCAGCTGTGACAACGAATCATAAAGATATAAACTGGGACAGTTCATTGTCTGTACCCTTGTTTTCATTGTCTTTTTACTATTATTATTATTATAGTTATTTTTATTTTTGGGTGGGGAATTGTTTGAAATTAAAAGCTACTAATTCTGTTTTCATTACTTTTATGCTGATCTCAAAACCCTCAATTATTGTTGTTAAATTATTTGGATGATGCAGAAGCAAATATATTATTATGACTTCAATGCGGATCTTCTCTTGCCAGAGTAACTTTTTAATTTTTATAACTCGCACTTACAATTAGTTACACTGACGATCGAGGAGTGTGTATCTGTCATTACAGTTAAGATCTGACAGAAAATACGATTCTAATCTTTTTAATTACTCTGTAACTACAATAAGTTGTTTAAATACAACATTGATGTTTTTTTTATTCAAATACAATTTTATGATTATAAAAACAATGTTGATATCATAGATTATTTGTAACATTTTTTTATATTTGATGATTTTTGCATAATTAGTATCATTAAAATCCACAACTTTTTTTAATAAAAATATATTATTATTAATAATTCTTATTGTTGTAATCTTTTTCATCACGTTGGAAAAAGAATATTATACGATACGATATATCACAAATTCGTCAGAGAGAGGGGGAAAGTTATACCTTACCTAACGAAAATGGGAAAATGTTAGTCCAGACTCAGAGAACGAAATCTATCAGTGTCAATAAAGAGGAAAAACAAGCGCACAAAAAAAAAGATTGTCAAAAAAAAAAATTAGTAGTAGATGCAATCACTCCGCATGTAATGGCAGCCCACGAGGCATACGGAATAATTAGTCAAAAGAAAAGCTTGTCATATATATATATATATATATATATATATATAAGTGAAGTATTAGAAGGTAGTTGATTTGATTTGTATCATTCTTTCACGGTTTAAGAAATAAGACTGTCTAATCCAACATGTTCCTCCTGAATCGAAAATCCTGTTCTGTGAATTGGGGTGGTGGATCACACCGCAATTAACTCCGTATTAGAGAAAGTGGAGACTGTATATTCTATCACGACACTAGTAAAAAATGGCTTTTTATATCCGTTAAAAATGATTTTTTATATTAGTTGTTGAGTTGATATAAATACAGCCAATATAAAAAGTCGATACATTTTATATGATTAAACAACTAATATAATCGAATAACAGCCGATATAAAAGGGCATTTATTATATCTTGTGTGGACTAATAACCGATATAAAAGTTATATTTTATATCGGTTGTGGACATACAGCCGATATAAAAAGGCGCGAGTTGCGAGCCTTCACAGCAATTTGGAGGAAAAAAAAGGAAAATGATAATCTCAAACACTCAAGTCAGGATTAAGGTTTGGAAAATGCATTTCCAATTACCCCTTTTTAATGGTCAATATTTGCTTACTTATAGTAATTGCAAAGTACACATGAATAAAAAACATAAATAGAATAATCTTCTCGAGTAGTTGATTGTGTGATTAGGCTATGATAATTAAGGACGAATTTTAATTGTTAAGTTATTGGACCTCAAGTCCCACATCGAGGAAGTTGCACCAACAAAATAGAATTAACCACCCAACTAATTCCGTTACACTTTCCCGCTTTTGTTTTCATTGTAATAGCTTGTATTAGTTCATTTTGCTTGTAATATAAATAGCTTTTCTCTGTATTCAGTTTAATCAATCTTTCAGATATGAAAGTTCATTTTATGTGATTCATGAAATCTCTTTCTTTTCTTCCTTATGCAATTCTCATATTATAGTATCTCAGAGCCTGAAGTTCAAGAGTTCTTGCAAATCTCATTCTTCATGGCCAAAGAAAGTAACTTTAGTTCGAACAACAATGGTACTGGTGCTAGTGTGGTGAATCCTCATCCAGCAGATCCAGCGCTTAATCCTGCAATTGCATTAGTTTCTCTTCTTCTCACAGCCAAGAATTACCATGGTTGGGCCAGAGGTATGAAACGACATTAATCTCAAAGAACAAGTTCAAATTCGTGAACGGAAGCTTACCAATGCCGACTAAATTTGATCCAACCTTTGATGCGTGGTAACGATGCAACAATTTGGTACTTTCTTGGATCCTCAATTCTGTTGAACCTATTATATTATAGAGTCTTGTTTATGTTGAAATAGTTGTTGTAGCCTGGAAGACATTACAAAAATGATTTTCACAAGGTGATAGGGTTAGAATCTTTGAATTGCAAGAAGAATTGATGTTGCTTAAGCAAGGAACAAACTCAGTCACATAGTATTTTATAGAGATAATTACTATATAGGACGGGATAGAAATTTTTAGGCCACTTCCAAATTGCAACTGTTCTGGTAAACAATTTCGAGATGAAGATTGTATTATGAAATTCCTTAGTGGACTCAGAGATGATTTTGAGATAGTGAAGACACAGATCCAAATGATGGAACCTTTTCCAGACATTGACAAAACATTTTCCCTAGTTTTGCAGCATGAGAGAAGACTTGGTGTAACGTCCTAATTTCTAAATTCATAAACAATGTCAGTTGGAAGCACTATTCCCGAATTTGTAAAATTATTTTGCGCATTAATGGGATCGGCATACAAACATTACAATGCTTAGGTAACTCAAACATTTACTGAAGCAGAAAACAATCATTCAGCTAATAGAGTCAATATTGCTCATAACATATAGATCAAGTAAATAGGCATAATAAGATATGGAAATACATATGTCCTGGAAATATCAAACATTCCTGAGAGGGCCCCACATGTACATCCCTATCCCATCAAAAGATTAACATTCAATGCCTATACAAAATAGTCTAGAAATTTCCAAAAGAAAGAGTTGGGGACTAAAAGCCCAACTTCAAGCTCCAAACTCTCCATCAAGTGGTTGGACGTTACGTTGCACATCTGAACATAATTCCCACATCGTGGGGTGAGACTAACGTCCCAGTGAGTGTGGACATGCATGCAGTGTAGGGGCTAACAGGAAAATGCAATGCAACAAGCCATGTAAAAGCAATGAGCATACCAAATACAACTAACATCCACAATACTAATACATGATTATTCTGAAGTGTTTCACCCAACACCCAAGGGGTCTTTTCTCTGTTACATGATTTGAGTGCTCTGCATCGTGACCAAGGACTGTCATCCAGGGACACTTATATGATTAAATTTTATTGGCAAATGAAGATGCTATGCATGGAATTCATTTTTATTTGAGGATCCCCATTTCCCTCTTGGCCGAGAGGTCATGGGACTTCCTCATTTCTCTTTTACTCTTTGCTTCATAGACCTATGAACATGAGGTCCAAAGACCTAATTCTGGGTAGGGTACCACAGTGCCCGTCCCCGTACCCGTGTTTTTAAAAAAAGCCCGTACCCGCGTGGGCAGTAACTTTAATGTCCGTCCCCATACCCGTCGGACACCTATATGCCCGTACCCGCGCCCGTTACCCGCACTTTTTAAGTAAAAATTTAACAACTTACTAAAAAAATATTAATTTAAGATAACCACATCTCAATTGAAAAAGTTACTCGAAGATCGTCCAAACATAATTTTTAAATATCAGTGATACAACAATTTAATTATATTGAAACACAATATGTTAATGTTCTAAAACACAACAAATGATCTAAAGTTCAAAATTTTTTATTAAATATTACAATATACTTTCATGTCACACTATTTTATAAACTTGGATATCATGTGTTACAATTCTTCAAGATCTGTAAAAAAATTATTATTAACACTAATTAGTCATATATCATAAAGTAAAAAAAAAACACAAACAGATAGTTATAAAAATATATTTTTAATTTGTAATATATTATATATATTAATTTTAAAAATATGTATAAATATATTAGATATTTTAATAAAATTAATATATCTCTATATATAATTATATATGGTATTTTTTATTAAATAATTATATATATGAGTGCGGGTATGGGGCGGGCTGGGCATCACAGTGCCCGTACCCGCGCCCGTCCCCATGGAAAAATGTGGGTTTTTGCCTGTACCCGCGCCCATACCCGCTTTGCGGGTTTTTACCCTGCCCATTACGGGTAATTTTTGCGGGTACCCATAGGGCTTGGGCTCAATTGCCATCCCTAGTGAGGTCCTAAGACCCAATTCTTTTCTTTCAAAACATGAGGTCCCAAGACCCAAACCTTTTCTTAAACATGAATGGATTATGATATGAGAAATGACAATAATTTCATGAGCATGAGCATGAATGTACAACTCTCCCAAGGTCTCAACCTTAATATACAACCATTACACGAAAACCCCAAATCTTCTAACCTAGGGTTTGAGCCATGAAAACATACAATCAATCAATCCAACCAACAACCCAAAAATCATCTCCAATCAATCATAAACAAGCAATGTAAGCAAGGGAAGTGAGTATAGGGGGCATGCAAGGGTATTCATTAAAAATGGAAGTGAGTGGGTGAACAACACTCACCTCTAATGGAGGAAATAGGAAAGATGGAAGGATGAGGATGAAGATCCAAGCTCCTTAAATAGTGTAGGTGGCTCCAATCCTGAGAACATAAGTTTCTTTAGAAGGTACATTTGTGATAGTTAACAATTGATTTAACTTTATACAAGTTTCTAAAGACAACTTCTGAGAGCCAAGAAACCTCTTGAGTAAATATCAGTAAGGATTTAAGTTTTTTAGGTTGAGCCAAAAAGTTTTCAAGGTCACAATTCAACCCCCATTCTTGTGATCCTCTAAACCAGTTTCGTGTCCAAGTGTTGAAAAAATAACTTACCTATCTTCTAAATCCATTCTCTAAGAGATCACTCGAGAAATCCGTTCTATAGTTTCTAAATACACTGGAGTGATTTATTAGCTTTGTATTGTAAAGTGCAATCCACTGATTGAGTGATCTGTGAGTTGTTTGTCAAAAATCATATCATTTGATAAGAGGTTGTAAATCTCCCAAACTAACTAGTGAGAGATAATGTTGGTTAAGCAGTTGTAGAGATTTTGTGAAGCCTGAGGGGACTTGTGTGAAATAATACTTAGTGGTGTAAGCTTGAGGAGGCTTGTGTGAAAGAATACTTGGTGTAAACAAGCTTGTTTGGCAGTGGAAAATCCTACTACGATAGGTACAGGATGTAGCCCAATGATTTTATGGGTGAACCAATATAAAAATCATTGTGCAGTATGTCTAGTTCTTACTTTCTTTATTTTTATGCACTTTATTTGATTTACCTGATCACAATTGGACTATATCACTGCTTTGCTCCTAAACAAGACCAGTTTCTGCACAAACTGTGTTTGATATGCATTTCTTGATACATAATTTGAGAAATATCTTCTTATCAATAAAATATATATTTTGAAAAGTTCCATTAAGTTTCAAACAAGTTTAGTTCATTAGAAGCTTAATTTACTAATTTTACAGATAAGATCTCTTTGTATCTTGAGCATATTTTACCAGATTCGCTAAAGGTGCTTTCTAAAGAGAATTTTACTTATACAATGATTGATTATTAACTGAATAAGTGTTCTAGAAATTTTCATAAAGTATTAACTCTTTAGAAGTAAGAAGCTAATTTCTTGTTTTCATCATTCTTGCTTCTAAGCGTAACAATAACACATATTTGTTGTTATAATCACTATGTGTCTATAGATTCATATTATTTATATTATAAATTCTCGTAAACATAAGTTTCTTTAGAAGATATATTTGTGTTAGTTTGCAATTGATCTAGATTAACATTATCTTCTAAAGACACTTTCTGATAGCCAAGAACCTTTTTGAGCAAAAAATCAACAGGGTAACACAATTCAACCTTCCTTCTTGTGTCTCTCTAAACCACTTCATACAAGACCTTCTTGAATAAAAATTCTAATGTTTTGAAAACACTACAAGAAATATTCAAATTAGCGAGGGAATTTAGCGGGGGAAGATATCCCTCGCTAATCAGTCGCAAATGAGCGAGGGATTAATGACCAAAATTAAATCCCTCGTATTTTTTTTTAGAAAAAGATTGGTATGATTTTAAAATGTTTTGAATATTAAATTACTAATATTAACACTTGAGAATGCTTGAAAAATAATAGGAATGAAGAATGAAGAAATAAATTACCAATTGTCTAAGGGGAAACCATACATGAAAAATGTATATGTTGTCCCCTCACACTTGGGAAATTTTAAATTAAATGAAGAACCAATTATTTAAGGGGGGAAGCTTTACCTGAATAGTGTAATTGTCTTCTCCTCACACTTGGGAATGCTTACATGAAGATATGATGCTTACCAAGTTGCTCGACTTATTTGACCTTTTTGGTCACCTGTCCTACTAGCCTCTTGGTCTACATGAAGAATGTAGTCACTTTTCATCCTTCCAACCTCCCAACTTGGTGTTCTAGCCGGCCAATCTTTAAGCTTGGTTTTCTAGCCGGCCAATCTTTCATTGGCGTTCTAGCCGATCAACCTTCCAATTTGGTTTTCTATCCAACCAACCTTTCAGCTTAGTGTTATATCTAGCCAACCTTCCAACTTGGTGTTCTAGTCGGCCAACCCTCCAGCCTGGTGTTCTATCCAGCCAACCTTCAGCCTGGTGTTCTATTTACCCAACCTTTCAGCTTGGTGTTATATCCAGCTAACCTTCTAGCTACATGAAGAATTAAAGTACCTATTGTTTAGGAGGAAGCCATACATGAAGAATGTATGTCCCCTCCCCTCACATATGGGGAATTTTCTGTTGAATTTGAAATTTTTGTGTGTCTAACTCATACCACACAATGTTGTATTTATAATATGTATGTAATAAACACAAATGATTAAGACTGCTAAATGTAATCCTAATTAGGGATTTTACATTTAATTATTATTTAGTTGTTACTAATTAAAAAACATGTGACTAATGACTAATTCTAACACTCCCCCTCAAGCTAAAGCTTACTAAGGTTTAAGCTTGTTACAAATATACCCATATTAACAAAAATGAAGATAATGAATCGTGGGCCAAATTGAATACACTAGGAAAGTCGTGGAACTAGGTAAATTGCACTGGGAAGCCATGGGGCCAAGTATATTGCACTGGGAAAGCCACGGGGCTAGGTTGATTGCTTTGAGTAACCTTAAGATACAATTTTAGGTTTCAAAAAATTATGGGTAACAACAAACAGTAGAGAGAAAATGCATAAAAAATAGAAAGGACCCTAAGTAGCAGACATAAACCAGACAAATGGTGCTTAAATCGGGATAGAGGACGGAGGTGCGAGTTTGGTAGCGGAGAGATCGACCGAAAAGGTGGCTGGACGTCCTGCCACGTGTCTGACAAACAATGGCTGGCAGTAGGAAACGCGCTGGCGAAGATAGGGCCCGTGCGGGCGAGTTGAAACATCATTCGAGGCGGTTCTGGAAGTGTTGAACTTGTCTCAAAGGGGTGACTCCAGTGGTATGGTCGTTGGTCGGAATCTCTTTCGTCGCCATTGGCGGAAAACGGCGGCAGCGGCTGAAAATAAAGGGAAACGTTTAGAAAATATCGAAAATGCACCAGAAAAGACTACACAGCAAAGGAGAGCGATTGAAGGCACTAGCAGCAACTGGACAATGGTGTCAACGGCAAAAATGGCTTTGAACTTGAACAAAGTTCCATTCTTGGAACTCTGCAACGAAAAATTGATGACGCAGGTCACGATGGATGGTGCCGCTCTAATACCATGTTGAATTTGAATATTATGTGTGTCTAACTCAGACCACATAAGATTGTATTTATAATATGTATGCAATAAATTCAAATGATTATGATTGTTAAATCTAATCCTAATTAGGGATTGTATAACTAATTATTATTTAGTTGTTACTAATTATAAAACATCATGTGACTATTGACTAATTCTAACATTTTCAATTAAATGAAGAATAATAGTTTAAGGGGAAGCTTTACTTGGAGAGTGTAATTGTCTTCTCCTCACACTTGGTGAATCTTACATGATGAAAATATGATGATTACAAAGTTGCTCGGTTTATTTGACCTTTTTGGTCAGCCGTCCTGCCAGCCTCTTGGCCTATATGAAGAATGCAATCGCTTACTTGGCCTTTTTAGCCCATGCTTGGTTTATTCAACCTACTCGAATTTTCACCTCGTAATGATTAGCCTAGCCACTAAAATCTTACTCTTCACGTCGACCCTATATACTTAGATATGACATCGAGCTAGAGGGAATTTGTTCAGGAGGTTAACTCGGATTTAGCTCGGTTGGCCTAGTGCTTTACCAGTCTTATTGTTCGGCTGGCCTTCCAGAGCCTCCTGGCTGGCCTACTCCGCCACATGTCCCTGGTGTGTTGTAAATTACTTGCCAATGTGTCACTTGGAGGAAAAGGCCGCACGAGATTCCATTAAATCCTTTCCATTTCGAGGACGTACGCCACGTATCCGACTAAGTCATGCTAGACAACTGTTGATGATACTACACCCACCAAACACATATTGGGCGTAGAGCCCACTCACACCTAGAGGTGGAAGTAGGCCGAGCCAAGCTAGACGTTTCTAAGCCCAATCCTGACCCACATTATATTTTCATAGCCCAAGCCTAACCTGTTATCCGTCATTGGCAATTTTTCAGGCCTGACATGGCCTGTTTGAAAGCCCGATTTGATCTATTAGCCTATTTAAAAGCCTATTTCATATTATTCCATTTAAATAGGTCAATAGGTCTATCTCTAAATAGGCTAGTATGTTTATGAACTAATATGCTTACTTTTTAAAATGTCATTGATGTGTGTCTTTAAATAGGCCAACAAGACAATCTCTAAATAGGCCAAAAGAAAATATTAAAAAGTTATATATTATTGTACTATTTATTATGTATAAAATATTAATTTTTTTAAAAAGTATTATTATTTATAACTAAGCTAGCCCGCCAAGCCTAATAGACTTTCTAAAAAGCCTAAACATGGCCTATTTAATTTAAAGGCTTTTTGAAAGCTTATGTCTGACATTTTTATTAAACGAGTCAAGCGAAACTAGGCTTTAAATAGAGACAAGTAAATTGATGCTTTATACAAACACAGCTAACCTCTCTTGACGATGTCAAGACTTTAATTTGCTTGAATTCACACTGATCACTCTCTTTGTTGAGCGTCTTTATAGGTACACCACCTGTTGTCCATGTTCCAGCTATCGACGTACAAGAAGCACCACCACCAAAATATTCATTGGAATTCTATTTCTATAGTATTTATAACTTTCAAATATATTAATACCTTTATTACATGTAGGTAAAAGAAAAAATATAAAAAAACTTATCTCCTTTTATTTAATTAAAAACAAAAGTATGAAAAATATATTAATTAATATCAAATCATTTTTACATGCTCACAATGAAATGAAAATTATTTTTAAGAGGTTGTTTTATTATCTTTATATACTAAACTCCTTTCCTATATATATGCATGGTTCTCTTCCCACACCAAAAGGGGAAATGTTTAAAAGAAAAGAAGTTAAAAAATGTGTTCATTACAAAAATGGTAATATTAGGTTTCAAAGCGAAGTCATGCAACAATTGTTATTATTCATGATATAAATTAACATCAATAAATTACGTGTATGGATTTATGATGCAAATCAAATATATTTCTAACTTTAAAAAATTATTATAAGTAAAGTTTGCTCATGATTTTCTTACACATTGTCAATTGAGTATAGATTATGGGATTTCTACAATCTTTGGATATCAATACACATTTATTATATATATGTAGCAAAACAAAGAAAAATAATAAAACTTATCTCCTTTATTTAGTTAGAAACAAAAGTATGAAAAACATATATTAATTAATGCGAATCCTTTTTACACCCTCATAACGAAAAGAAACAATATTTTTAAATGATTATTTTAGTCTATCTACCAAATTAAATTTTCTTTTCCTATACGGTTCTTCCCACACCAAAAAGGAAAATTTCCCTATATATAGGCTTGATGTCAAATGTTCTTCTTTCATTATTGCATGTCAAAAGAGGAAACAGTTCTCCTTTTCTCCTTTTCTTTTTTAATACTCTTCCCTTTATTTTTCATCCGAATAAAACAAAACTTCATAGAAGAAGAAACGACATTTAAAAATCTGTCCATTAATACAAAAATGACAATCGAGCGATCTTTGGTTTCAAAACGAAGCCACGTATACAACCATTGTTACATGTATAGATTTATATGGTGGAAACCAAATATATTTCCAAGTTCAAATAATTATTATGAAAAAAGTGTTTGATGATGATTTTCTTACACATTGTCAATTGAGTATAGATGATGGGATTTCTATGGTATTTTTAACTTTCAGTTATTAATACCTTTATTATATGAAGCAAAAAGAAAGAAAAAAAATGTAAGAAACTTATCTCCTTTTATTTAGTTAGAAACAAAAGTAAACATATATTATTTAATGCCAAATCATTTTTACTCGCTCATAGAAATGAAATACTTTTGCAAAATTTTCTTTTCCTATACGCTTTTCTCCCCACACCAAATGGGAAAATTTTCTTTATAAGTCCGATGTCAAATGTTCTTCTTTCAATATGTGAAACAAGTAAACAATTATCTTTTTCTCAATTTTTTTAATATTTTCATACCAATAAAAAAAAACTTCATATCATATAGTGGTGGGTCGACTGTGATCACAGACGAACTTTACCTGAAAGGTTTAGGATTTAATTTCTGGAGTACTAGTAGCCACTCTTGAAAGGGATTTATCCAACCATCACCTCTACCCGAGGGTTAAATCCATAGCTATGTTTGTGAGTATTCTCGACCCACCACTATATGGCAATATTATACCACGCAACGCAAGGATTTTTATTATTCCTTATAAACAACTATAAATTACGTGTATAGTTGTATGAACTATGATGTAAACCAAATGAATTTCCAAATTCAATTTTTTTTTTTGCAAAAAGTATTTGCTCATTATTTTCTTACATATTTTCAATTGAGGATGGAATTTGTAATTTATAGCTTTAAAATATTTACAACTTTGTTAAATGTAATTAATAAGAAAAAGAAAAAAATAAAAATGTAATTCATTTTATTTAGTTAGAAACAAAACTATGAAAAGTATATATTATTTAATGTGAAATCATTTTTACACCCCGATAATGAAATCAAATATTATTTTTAAGTGATTATTTGATTCTATCTACCAAAACTTTTTTTAATTCCTATATGGTTTTCTTTCCACACCAAAATGTATAAACTTTTTTTAAGAATCTTCTCAATTATTTATTTCTTTTTTTAGCATTCCATGCATCCCCTCATTTGACGTGTGTCAATTGATGACGTGACATGTTCTCTCTCCTAGATGTCTCGAGCAATTTTTAACATAGACACGAACCTAAGACCTCATGTTTAAGCATGACTAATTAAAATATAACAACTCATTAAAATAAAAATAAAAAATCTCAAAAAATTAGTGAAAAAAAGGACACACAACTTGACCTTTTTTTCTTCACTATTGTCTCCTATAACTGCTCTTAAGACTAGAAATTGACAGGTTAAAAAGAAAAGGTTCAATAGATTTGCAAAAAGAAAAAAACTAACTAATTAAAAAATGGCAAAAAAATTAAGGAACAAAGTGGGGTGGGAGTGCAATACCCTTAAAGGATTTCGTTTCAATCAAAGAGAACGTTTTCTCTACGTAAAGAATTTGAGTTTCTTGGCTCCCAATGTGCCTCATGAGATCGCTGTTGAACAATTTGAAGTCGAACATTGTTTTCAAGCAGTGATTGAATGGTGCAGGAGATCACTATTGAACAATTTGAAGTCGAACATTGCCTTGAAGCGGTGATTGATTGGTACAGGATCTTAGGATTAGAATTGTTGTGAAAGTGGTTTTTAGTTCGTGCTTCTCATGGACGAGAAAAGATGAAAGGTGTAACGTCCTAATTCCTGAATTTAGAAATAATGTCTGTTAGGAGCACCATTTCCAAATTCTTAAAATTATTTCGCGCATTATCGATATCGATAAACAATACATTACAACGCTTAGGTAATCCAACTATTACTTAAGCATAAAGTATCCAATCACCACTCAATGATTACAATTAAAATGCCACTCAGTGACTTAACTACAACACTTCAAATTCACAACCTATCTGCTAAACCAGAATTCTAAAATACTACATAGGCAAGTCTTCAACATCCCATCCAAATGAGCCCTCAACACTCCAGTCAAGCATCCGGACATCAACCTGCACACCTAAATGTAATTCCCATATCGTGGGATGAGACTACGTCCCAATGAATGTGATCATGCATACATTGTAGGGATTTCAGGCAAATGAAATGCAATATCTCGACAAGTAGATAGCTAATTGATAAGTGCCACAGATTAGGTTATTTGCATATAGAAACTTGGCATTATGGGTTAAATGTAGTCATTCTTCAGTTAATTTCCTCCAATTTATAGAACTTTGAATTTAAATGATAATATCTGAGTACTGACTTAATTGAGGCATTCTGATCCCCATTTTTGGTGTTTAATTGCAGGTAAAGTTGAAGAGGATTAACTAGAAGCAAAGGAATTTGAACAACAAGGAGAAAAGAAAGATTTTAAGAAAAGTAAATTCGCTTGAGCCAAAATTTTTAGCTCAAGCGAATTTGGACCAGAGAAGGGTGTTTTTGGGTGCTAAATTCGCTCAAGCGAATTTATTTAGCTTGAGCGAATTTACTTTTCTTCACCATGAAGAATTCTATTGGCTTGAGCTAAAATTTTTAGCTCAAGCCAATTTTCACTTATTCAGCATCACAAAACTGAATTCGAAGTCAGTTATCGTCAGTTCGACACTTTCCGAAAATAGAACGAAGACTCCGAAGACGAACGCAAGTTGCGGAATCAGATTTCTTCATCTTCTCCTTCATATTTTCATGATTGTACAAGCTACCATGAGTAGCTAATCTCCTCTTCTTGGATTGAATGTAAATCGACTCGAACTCGGATATATTCTGGATATATTTTTATATAGTGATTTCGTTTCTATCGATATTGTTATTTTTGTTCCGCTTATATGTTCTGGATTCTATCTGATCAATAGATTCTAAATTTAGATTTTTGGATTTAACTGGAAAGTATTTCTGAAAATTCGATCTGAACGAAAATAGTCGATATATCGTTATACTAGGAATAGATTTCGATATATTGAATGCTTTAATACTTGAACTTAATGCTGGATGATCTATTGGATATATGAGGAATCAATATTCAAGAGATTAATCTTATGAATTTTATAATTGAGGAATCAATATAAATGATCATTGTGTATGCATCTATATTGGTAGTTACGAATGCTATATATCGATATACAACCAGAATATAGACGAGGGAGATAGATGAAATTCAATCCCAATTTCTCTCACTGATATCTCAATTCAAGTTTTATACTCTGTTTTACTACTTGCTAGAATTTTACTTTAAATACCTATATCAATCATGAATCAAACCACTCTCTTTTATATATATAATTTTTGAATTAGTACAACTTTGAACTACCAACTCCTCGTGGGATCGACACTCTGAATTTATTTTCATATTACTACAGTTGACTAATAGGTATACTTGCCTAGGAGCCAACAAGTTTTTGGCGCCGTTGCCGGGGAGGCGGTGTCAGTTCAAAGTTTATCTAGTTCATTAAGTATTGTGAATATTTTTAGTGTAGGTAGTAATTATATTATCATCTTGTGCTAATCCTTGTTTGAGTTGTGTTGATTTATGTTATTGAGAGGTCAGGTGCCTGATGATCAATTGGAATTTGACCCAGAAATTGAGAAGACGGTCGAAAAAACAGAGGTAAAAACAGAAAGAAGAGACAAGGACAGGCAACGGGTGAATCTTCCAACACCCTCAGCACACCTAGTCCAATCAATTCAGAAATTGAAAATATGGCTGGAGAAAGAAGAGATCCACCAAGGAGAACTTTGGGAGACTATGCTTTGCAACAGGGTCCCAGACATTTTTCAAGCATTGTAGTACCAGCTGCAACAAAAGCAATTGAGATGAAGCCTGCATTCCTAAGCCTGATTAGTGCCCATCAGTTTCATGGAATGGATCATGAGGATCCATATACTCACCTTTCTACTTTTTATGAATTAATTGCAACAATGGGTTTTGAGGAAGAGGACTTAGAAAGTGTATACTTACGTTTGTTCCCTTTCTCATTGGCAGGAAAAGCAAAGGAATGACTTAAATCTCATCCTAATCAGAGTTTGACTAGCTGGAGTGTAGTAGAGGCAAAATTTCTGAATAGATTATTTCCGCCCTCTAGATACATCAAGGCTAAGGCAGACATTTCACAATTCAAGCAGGGACCAGATGAATCTCTTTTTGAAGCTTAGGAAAGATTCAAGTCCTTGCTGAGGAGATGTCCCAACCATGGATTTGAAGACATAACTCAGCTGAATACATTTTGCAATGGTCTTTTGCCTGATACAAAAATGATTTTGGATGCTGCAGCTGGTGGAACCATGTTATCAGTAGATGCAGAGCAAGCAACAAGAATTATTGAAGGTTTAGCATCTGCTGATCAACAGGCTCAAAGTGAAAGGGGTACATTGCCAAGAAGAGGAATGCTAGATCTGAGCACTACAGATGCAATCTTAGCTCAGAACAAAATTTTAACACAGCAGATTGAGGCACTGACTACGCAAATGTCTAAGCTTCCTCAACAATTACATTCAGTGCATTCTGGTCCTGGTTCGGTACAACAACCTTTGGTTTGTGATTTCTGTGGAGGTGACCACCCAAACGGTCACTGTTCTTATCAAGACAGCCAGCAGGAAGAACAAATTAATTATATGGCTAATCAGGGGAGACCAAGTAATTTCTCTACCAATCCTGATAATTATGCTAATAATTTTTCGCAGGGATGGAGAAACAATCAGAATCACAACTTTGGATGGAGACAGGAAGCTGGACCTTCTAATAGACAAGCCCCTTACCAACAACAACAACAACACTATCCTTCTGTGCATGAAAGAACATCAAAATTGGAGGATACATTGGAGAAATTCATGCAGACTTCTATGTCAAATCAGAAAAATACTGAATCTGCAATCAGAAATCTTGAGACACAGGTTGGACAGTTGGCAAAGCAGTTATCAGATCAACAATCAGGACACTTCTCAGCCAACACACAAACCAATCCAAAGGAGCATTGCAAATCTATCACTACAAGGAGTGGAAGAGTTGTAGGTAGAGGGATTGGTGACAACTTAATTGTAGAGGAGGAAGTTTTGGAGGAAAAAGAAAAAGAAGAGGAGAAAAAGGAGTGTGAGGGAGAGGAAGAACAAAATAAAAGTGAGGTTGTAAATAGAGAGTTGAAAAAAGGAAAAGAAAAAGAGGGAGAAAGTAAAAGTGAAGAGAGAAAGAGGGAGAAGGTTGAGAAACAGGTTCCACAGTTGAAGAATCTACCTTACCCTCAGAATCCATCAAAAAGAGACAAGGAAAGGCAGTTTGCAAGATTCATGGATATATTTAAAAGACTGCAAATTAATATTCCTTTTGTAGAAGCAATGGAGCAAATGCCAACATATGCAAAGTTCATGAAAGAGCTTCTAACAAAGAAAAGGAGATTTCTGAAGAGACAATGGAGCTGGAGGCAGGGTGTAGTGCTATAATTCAGAAATCTTTGCCTCAGAAATCTAAAGACCCTGGAAGCTTCACTATTCCTGTAACCATTGGAACACTGCCAGTAGGTAAGGCATTGCTTGACTTGGGAGCCAATATTAATTTGATGCCTTTATCTATGTTGAAGAGAATATGAGATCTGGAGGTGAGACCTACAAGAATGACATTACAGTTAGCTGACAGATCCATGAAATATCCCTATGGTGTTGCTGAAGATGTACTGGTTAAAGTTGACAAATTTGTATTCCCAGTTGACTTTGTGGTAATGGATATAGAGGAAGATGCTGGGGTTCCTCTGATACTGGGAAGACCTTTCATGAAGACAGCTAAAGTGATAATTGATGTAGATGATGGCAAATTGAAGGTCAGGGTACAAGATGATGAAGTCAACTTTAATGTATTTGAAGCTATGCAACATCCGAGAGATAAACAACAGTGTTTCAGAATGGATGTTTTAGATGAAGTTTTTCTAGCATCAAGAAAGCAATTGTCAAAAGCAAACCCACTAGAAAAAGCATTGATTGGTGTTTGTAATGAAATTGAAGAAGATGATGAGAAAGAAGTTGATGAGTACTTAAGATAGCTGGATTCATCAAAGGAGATTACATCAAAAGAATCAAAGCCAGAAAAATTGCAACAGGAAACTAAATCTGAAAGTCAGAAGCTGGAGTTAAAGGTATTGCCCTCTCATTTAAAATGTTTTTCTTGCAGATGGAGGCAATAAACCAGTGGTGATAAGTAATGCTCTGACTGCTTCTGAAGAAAAGAAATTGATCCAAGTGCTTAAGGCTAATGAAGGAGCAATAGGTTGGACTTGGTCAGATCTCAAAGGAATTAGTCCATCCTATTGCATGCATAAAATTCATATGGAGCAAGATTATAAGCCTGTAGCACAACCTCAAAGGCGATTAAATCCAACAATGAAGGAGGTAGTGAAGAAAGAGGTAATGAAGTTGCTTGATGCAGGTATGATTTATCCAATCTCTGACAGTGCCTGGGTCAGCCCGGTCCAGGTAGTTCCGAAAAAGGGAGGTATGACTGTTATTCATAATGATAAAAATGAATTAATCCCTACTAGGACAGTCACAGGTTGGAGGATGTGTATATATTATAGAAAATTAAATCAAGCAACTAGAAAAGATCATTTTCCTCTTCCTTTTATGGATCAAATGTTAGAAAGGTTAGCTGGACAATCTTATTATTGTTTTCTGGATGGTTACTCAGGTTATAATCAGATAACTGTAGATCCAGAAGATCAAGAAAAAACTGCTTTTACTTGTCCATTTGGTGTGTTTGCTTACAGGAAAATGCCTTTCGGATTGTGTAACGCACCATCAACCTTCCAGAGATGCATGCTTGCAATTTTTTCTGATCTTGTTGAAAAATGCATTGAAGTTTTCATGGATGATTTCTCTGTATTTGGTGAATCTTTTGATCATTGCCTGGAGAATTTGAATACCGTACTGAAGCGATATGTTGATACCAATCTGGTCCTGAATTGGGAAAAATGCCAATTCATGGTCACTGAAGGAGTAGTTTTGGGACATAAAATCTCTGTCAAGGGTATTGAAGTTGACAAAGCAAAAGTGGAAGTCATAGAAAAGCTCCCACCACCAACAAATGTCAAGGGAATCAGAAGTTTTCTAGGCCATGCTGGGTTTTATAGAAGATTCATCAAAGACTTCTCAAAAATTGCCAAGCCACTCAGCAATCTGCTTAATAAGGATACACCTTTTAAATTTGATGCTGAATGTTTGCATGCTTTTGACTTGTTAAAACAAAAATTGATTTCAGCTCCTGTGATAATTGCTCCTGATTGGAATTTAGATTTTGAATTGATGTGTGATGCGAGTGATTATGTTATAGGAGCAGTGTTAGGTCAAAGAAAGAATAAAGTTTTTCATGCTATACATTATGCTAGCAAAGTCCTTAGTGAAACACAAATCAATTATGCAACAACTGAAAAGGAATTGTTAGCTATAGTGTATGCCTTGGAAAAATTTAGATCTTACTTGATTGGTTCTTCTGTTACTATATATACTGACCATGCTGCAATTAAATATTTGTTAACTAAATCAGATTCCAAACCAAGACTGATCAGATGGATTTTATTGTTGCAGGAATTTGATTTGACAATCAAGGACAAGAAAGGAAGTGAAAATTATGTAGCTGATCATTTGTCCAGGCTTGTGAATACAGAAGTAACCCATAATCAGACAGATGTGCAGGAAGAATTTCCTGATGAAAAATTGATGCTTATACAAGAAAGGCCATGGTTTGCTGACATGGCAAATTTCAAAGCTGCTGGTGTCATACCTGAAGACTTGAGTTGGCACCAAAGAAAAAAATTTCTGAGAGAAGCACATTAGTATGTGTGGGATGATCCTTACCTGTTCAAAATTGAATCAGATCAATTACTTAGAAGGTGTGTATCAAATGAGGAGTCAAGAAGTATCTTGTGGCATTGCCATAGTTCTCCTTATGGGGGTCACTTTAATGGAGAGAGGACAACTGCAAAAGTCCTCCAATCTGGTTTCTATTGGCCCTCTCTATTCAAGGATGCACACAATTTTGTTCAACAGTGCAATAATTGTCAAAGAACAGGTGGAATCTCACGAAGACATGAAATGCCTCTTAATACAATTCTGGAAGTTGAAGTTTTTGACTGTTGGGGCATTGACTTTGTTGGACCACTGCCCTCCTCATTTTCCAATGAATACATTCTGGTAGCAGTGGATTATGTGTCAAAATAGGTAGAGGCAATAGCATCTCCTAGAGCTGATGCCAAGACTGTGATCAAATTTCTCAAGAAGAATATTTTCTGCAGGTTTGGTACTCCAAGGGTGCTAATCAGTGATGGAGGTTCACATTTTTGCATTGTTCAACTTCAGAAATGTTTGGAACATTATGGAGTTAGGCACAAAATTGCATCACCATATCATCCACAGATCAATGGGCAAGCAGAGGTGTCAAACAGGGAAATTAAACGCATTCTGGAGAAAACTGTGGCATCCTCAAGGAAAGATTGGTCAATGAAGCTGGATGATGCACTCTGGGCTTACAGGACTGCATACAAAGCTCCAACTAGTTTAACACCATTTCAGTTGGTGTATGGTAAATCTTGTCATCTACCTGTAGAATTGGAGCACAAAGCATACTGGGCCTTAAAATTTCTCAATTTTGATCCACAAGCAGCAGGAGAGAAAAGAAAACTTCAATTACAAGAATTAGAAGAATTAAGGCTCAATGCTTATGAATCATCTAAGTTGTACAAAGAGAAAATGAAAAAGTATCATGATAAGAAGATTTTGAAGAGAGAATTCCATCCAGGGCAATCAGTTCTCTTGTTCAATTCCAGGTTGAGGCTATTCCCTGGAAAACTCAGATCAAAGTGGTCGGGACCTTTCAGAGTTAAGGAAGTCAAATCATATGGGGCAATTGAATTGGAGGATCCTGAATCAAAAAGAAGTTGGGTGGTAAATGGGTAGAGGTTGAAGCCATACCTTGGTGGTGAGGTTGACAGACTTGCCACAGTGATCTTTTTGAAGGACTCATAGTGAAACAGGCGTCAAGCTAAGTGACGTTAAACAAGCGCTTCCTGGGAGGCAACCCAGTGTTTAATTCTGTTTTGCATTTCAAATTTTAATCTTGTGTGCTTGTGTGTTTTTTGTACATAACTATGTGTATTTATGTTATTATGCATATTTGTATGTTTGTTTGCTTTAAGTCAATTTTTAGCAATTCATTGTCTCAATTGGGCCAAACATATGTATTTGAACTTGTTTTGCATGAAAAAGAATTTTGGTGCAAAATTGAGACATGTGGATGCTCCAAATTGCCTTAAAAGTAGTCATTTGTGAAATTTTAGTGTTTGATTCTAGATTTTGGTTAGGAAAGTGTGAAACCTTGTTGAACCATAGAGGATAATGTAGAGATTGAATTGAGGTGTGAATTAAAGTCTAAAAGAGAGCAATAATCAAAAATTGAATGATTGAAATTGGGAGAAAATTTTGCAAAGTGTAAAAGGATTTGAGAAGTAAATTTTCTGTAAAATTCACTCAAGCTAATTTAAATTAGCTCAAGCGAATTATGCAGAAAATTTGAAAAGAAGTAACTTCTGTAAAATTCGCTCGCTCAAGCTAATCTAAATTAGCTCAAGCGAATTTTGGGGTGAAAAATGATGCTCTCTGGACTAAATTCGCTCAAGCTAATTTAAATTAGCTTAAGCGAATTTAGGTCCATTTTTACACACACTCTGGCAAAAATTCGCTCAAGCGAATTCTGTTTAGCTTGAGCGAATTTGTCTTAAAAATGCGCACCAAACCATTTTGACAGCAACTAGAGAGAGAAACTTCACTTTTTGACAAACCCCTTTCTTCTCTCTTTCGTGCGCGACGGAACTTCCCCCCTAGGGCATTGCTTCACTTCATTTTAAATCAACAATTTCACACTTCAATCTTCTTCTTCCTTCCTCCAATCACCATCCAAGGTAAGTTTCCTTTGAATCCTCTTCAAATGAACCGAACATTTCTCTGTTTTCTAGAGCAATTCGAACCCTAGGTTAGACACCATGAGGGTTAATATGAAATGTGTTGATTTGCTTGAAAACTGTTGATTATTATTTGAAATATTACTTGAAAGAAGATTATGTTGAATGATTGTTGTGCAAATAGGTGAAACATGGAATATGATTCAAGTATTTTACACATAATCATAATGATGCATGCAAGGTGTTTAATAAAATGTGTTAATGAAATATCCATGATACTTACCATGTTAATTGCCTTGTTCCTAAATTGTGGAGTTATAATGTTCACCATAGAATGACAAAGTTAGTCTTGTGTTACTAATTGCATACCAAGATTAAATAAATGACAATGCCTGTCATGATGCAAGTTGTTATTTGAGATTACATGTAAAAGGGTTTGGTATGTAAAGGGTTTTATGCTTATTTTGTAAAAGTAACTCAAGAAACAAATTTTATGAGTATGTCAAGAGTTTGGTAAAATGTCTTGGTCTCTTGAATTTGTGTTTTCAAAGGATAAATGCATATTGGGTATAATGCTCATGTTCATCAAGAGGTTGTCAGGTGTCTTGAGCTTGCTCAAATATATTGTGATAATTTTTTTGGATGCTTGAAAATAATTATATGTTTTGAATCCATTCTCCAAATATTGTTCAAATATTGTAAAATTACATATTGAAATCATAAAAATGGTTGTTGAATTTGAATGGCATTATTTTGTTACATATTGGATTTCCTTTGAAATTAATTGGCTGTTATTGGTTGGTTAATTCTGATGTGTAGAAAATGGGAAGAACTAAAACAACTGCAGGAATCAATCCAACAAAATTAAATAAGGGAAAAAGGGCCAGAACAACCACTCCTTCACCTGAGAGGCCAAACAAAAACTTGTTCAGGGATGCAAGGAGGCTTGAAAGGTATGAAGAAATCAAGAGATGGAACTTTATCCCAGAATGAAAGGTTGATGTGAAGCCTGGGGAATATGATAAGTTTCTCAATATGCTTATCAGGAGGAACTGGATGCAATTGGCTAATCCTCCACCAAAGTTTGATCCGGAAATTGTCAGAGAATTCTATGCAAATGCTTACCCCCACAATGGATCAGCTGAAAGAAAGTCTAAGGTGAGAGGAAGATGGGTGATATATGATAGAAATGCCATCAGTGAGTTCCTGGGCAACCCTTTGACACTTTCTGAAGGGAATGTATGCACATATCAAAGGTTGAAAGCAACAAGAAATGGGTTTGATGAACGGAATGAGGTGAGAAAAATTTGCATTGCAAATCATGGATATACCAGAGGAACATCTAATAAACCCCTCCGGATATATAGATCAAGTATGAAGACACTGGCACAAATTTGGATGACTTTTATTTTGGCCAACATTATACCCATAAGTCATGTTTCTGATATGAACTTGGCAAGGTGTCATCTTCTTTATAGCATCATGAACAAGAGGTTCACTGTGGATGTAGCACAAATTATTTCTGAACAAATGTATAAGTTTGCCACTGCTGAAACAAATAAAAATAATGAGAAGGCAACCAGGACATTGGGTTTTCCAGCAATGATCACAACCATGTGTGCAGCTCAGGGGGTTGAGGTCAACCCTACAATAAAAATCAGAGAGACTATTGATAAAAGGTACATAAGGCTGTACTGTACCAACCCCAATGAAAGGCAAGCCAGACAACCACAGGAGCCTCAGCCACAACCTCAACCTGAAGAGGAAGAACAACCACAGCCAGTCAATGTTAATGATCAGATTCTAGAGCAACTGAGACAAATGCAGCTAGAAATGAAGACTGAAATGCAGCATTCAAGACAGCAAAATATTTCTTTACATAGAGGACAACTCCATCTTCAGGAGTACCTCTACTATAATCTTAAAGGCTCCTATGCAGGTATGGATCCAGCTCAATTCCTTCCTTATGTCCAATGGCCTGGGGACAGCCCAACTTTTCCGGGGGGGGGGGAGTGAAGCTGGAGCTGCTGCTACCAGTGGAGATGCTGCATTAGGAGCTGGTTTGAGTGGAGAGGATGCTTTCGGAGTTGCACCTGGAGGTGACTATATTCCAGAAGTGGGACCATCAGGACCTGCTGATGATGCAGTTGATGCTGGAGATGGAGATGGAGATGGACTATATCATGAGGGTGATTTTGATGAGGACTTTGGCAGGATTATGAGGGGAGATTGATTAATCCCTTTGTTATTGTTTTATTGATGTGACATGGTTTCACTGTTGATAGTTTGATACTGTTTATATTGTTTGTGTGATATTTTGGCAGATAACTTGAGACTGCAGTGCTTGATACTTTTGATAATTTCGGTTTATGTGTTAGTTATATATGGTTGTTTCAGTTATTTCTGTTTTCAGGTTGTTTCTTACTGTGTTAGTTAGGATTTGTGTTTTAGTAATTTTGGATATAATACTGATACATAGATACTTAGAAAATATTTTTTTTTGGGAATTAATGAAAAAAATTTTCTTGAGGAAATTGATTAAAAAGGAAATCAGGATTCAGTAAGTGTCCTAGATAGAACAACTGAGCAATCTGGATGAAAGATGAGAAAAATAAGAAACCATGGTAAATTGCATAATTAAATAGGACTAGGACTTTTGTGCATGATAATTGACCAAAATAAATAATTGTAACAATAGATGATATAATCAAGGAAAAGCCACAGATAACCCAGTGAGTGTGTGAATCCATAAACAGACTGAAAGTTTCACTGGTAATTGACCAAGTTGATATTGCTTGAGTTTCTTTTGATAACATTGCATAAAAGGCATGGAAATGATTAAGGCAATTTTGCTGAACATAAAAAGCTAGAGCCAAAGAGCCAACCTTAAAATTAACCAAATTTTTGCTAGCCCATTTGAGCTTAATCATTCTTTGATATTGCACCTTAAGCCTAAATTGAAAAATGTCATCCTTACCTTGCACAACAAAAGAAGGAGAGCATAAGTGCATTTAATTAGTAACAGATCAAATATGGGTTAGTGAAAGTGTTTACAAAGAGGTTGAATTATACAATTTACTCCTTTAAAAAAAATCATAGAAGAGAAAAAGAAGAAAAATACAATAAATAAAGAAAGGAGTAAATTGTGAAGAATGAAAAGTGGATGTATTGAAGTGTCAAGAATAGAGAGTTGATTTGAATTGAATTAAAAATGCTTATGCTCTCTTTTCTTCAATTGTGCTTTTTGATTAACCTGAAAAACCAATTTTCTTGGAAGCCTAGCCTCATTACATCCCTTTTAAGACCTTAAGATCCATGCCAATTATGTGATTGTAATTGAATTGGAAATGACTAGCAAGGTTGATTTGTGCAATTTCAGTGAAAATAAAGAGAAACACTCACCAGTGAGATTTGAGAGAAAAATTTCCTTGATTAGAATCATATCATTGTTATACTTGTTTCTTTTGGTGATTGATTGCACTATTGTCCTCTTTCTATTTGATGTTGTGGTTGCCATGTATTCTTGATTCAATTCTGTAGTTTGGATGTGAGGTTGTTTCTTGAAGGACCATGAAAATGATTTCCAAATAACCAGTTTCAGGAGTTAAGGGTTTGTCTAGTTGATTGTAATTATTTACTTTGCTTGAGGACAAGCAAGATTCTAAGTTGGGGGGAGTTGATAAGTGCCACAGATTAGGTTATTTGCATATAGAAACTTGGCACTTATGGGTTAAATGTAGTCATTCTTCAGTTAATTTCCTCCAATTTATAGAACTTTGAATTTAAATGATAATATCTGAGTACTGACTTAATTGAGGCATTCTGATCCCCATTTTTTGTGTTTAATTGCAGGTAAAGTTGAAGAGGATTAACTAGAAGCAAAGGAATTTGAACAGCAAGGAGAAAAGAAAGATTTTAAGAAAAGTAAATTCGCTTGAGCCAAAATTTTTAGCTCAAGCGAATTTGGACCAGAGAAGGGTGTTTTTGGGTGCTAAATTTGCTCAAGCGAATTTATTTAGCTTGAGCGAATTTACTTTTCTTCACCATGAAGAATTCTATTGGCTTGAGCTAAAATTTTTAGCTCAAGCGAATTTTCACTTATTCGGCATCACAAAACTGAATTGGAAGTCAGTTATCGTCAGTTCGACACTTTCCGAAAATAGAACGAAGACTCCGAAGATGAACGCAAGTTGCGGAATCAGATTTCTTCATCTTCTCCTTCATATTTTCATGATTGTACAAGCTACCATGAGTAGCTAATCTCCTCTTCTGGGATTGAATGTAAATCAACTCGAACTCGGATATATTCTGGATATATTTTTATATAGTGATTTCGTTTTTATCGATATTGTTATTTTCGTTCCGCTTATATGTTCTGGATTCTATCTGATCAATAGATTCTAAATTTAGATTTTTGGATTTAACTGGAAAGTATTTCTGAAAATTCGATCTGAACGAAAATAGTTGATATATCGTTATACTAGGAATAGATTTCGATATATTGAATGCTTTAATACTTGAACTTAATGCTGGATGATCTATTGGATATATGAGGAATCAATATTCAAGAGATTGATCTTATGAATTTTATAATTGAGGAATCAATATAAATGATCATTGTGTATGCATCTATATTGGTAGTTACGAATGCTATATATCGATATACAACCAGAATATAGACGAGGGAGATAGATGAAATTCAATCCCAATTTCTCTCACTGATATCTCAATTCAAGTTTTATACCCTGTTTTACTACTTGCTAGAATTTTACTTTAAATACCTAAATCATGAATCAAACCACTCTCTTTTATATATATACTTTTTGAATTAGTACAACTTTGAACTACCAACTCCTCGTGGGATCGACACTCTGAATTTATTTTCATATTACTACAGTTGACTAATAGGTATACTTGCCTAGGAGCCAACACTAATCATATAATTATGCATATCATAACAAGTAAATCAATCAAATCTCCCTTTGGGGAAAATATAGTGTTTTACCTACACTAAGGGTGTCTTTTCACTGTTACGTCTTTTGAGCGCTCGGCCTAATGGCCAAGGACCATCGTCCAGG